>OU612044.1:110574856-111135905 GCA_914767935.1 Coremacera marginata | reverse complement strand
TCGATTTATAATTTTATTAATATGAATATGGAAGCGAAGCTTAGTATGCATAGTTACTCCAATATCAACAAAGATATCTAATGACTCTAATGTATGGTCACAAATTTTATAAATACATGTGACAAGAGATTTTCGAGTGAAGGTCAAGGTCAAGGCTTGCGTTTCTTCATGTTAAGATTTATACGATTCACGTTGCACCAGCTATAAAGATGCTCTATGTCAGTTTGCAAGAGAGGCATTTTTGAAAGGAAGAAATAGTTTCTCGTCGTCTGTGTTCATTAAAATACTTGAAAGCTTTATGACATATGGCAAATCATTTATTAACAGTTAAAAGAGAAGAGACCCGAGGTAGCTTCCTTGAGGTACACCAGAAGTGACAGGAAACTCATGTGATTTCACAAGTTTAAAAAAAGCTCGTAGTGTTCTATTCAGGGCCGTAGCTAGCGAAATATTGGTCGCAAGACTAACACATTTTTTCAAAATTAGAAAACATTAAAATAATAATAAAAATGGAAGCTTTAAGGGGGGGCGGGGGTTTATTTTTATTTATTTATTTATTGTAATTCAAAGCTTAGCATTAGAACACTTAGAACGATGTTCTATTATAGTACACAATTTGTTTTAATTATAATAGCCAAGGCAAGATTTACTAAACTAAAATAATTCAGAGACTTAATCTATTTAGGCTAAAATTATATTATAAATTATAATTAATGAAAGCTAAAAAGAAAAGAAAAAAAATAAGATTGAAAGCAGTTTAAGAAACATAGAAAAAAGAAAAATAGATTGCCAAAAATTCCCCTCCATACGATTTCTCTCAGCCTTCGAGGCAGATCATTCCACAGCAGTGGTGCTCATTGTACAACATAGACATTTATGCGTCTGTGTTAGAGAGCTTCTTTACTACCCTGTAGGAAAATCAAATAATTTAAAAGTAAAGGGTGATTTTTTAAGAGCTTGATAACTTTTTTTTTAAAAAAATCGCATAAAATTTGCAAAATCTCATCGGTTCTTTTTTTGAAACGTTAGATTGGTCCATGACATTTACTTTTTGAAGATAATTTCATTTAAATGTTGACCGCGGCTGCGTCTTAGGTGGTCCATTCGGAAAGTCCAATTTTGGGCAACTTTTTCGAGCATTTCGGCCGGAATAGCCCGAATTTCTTCGGAAATGTTGTCTTCCAAAGCTGGAATAGTTGCTGGCTTATTTCTGTAGACTTTAGACTTGACGTAGCCCCACAAAAAATAGTCTAAAGGCGTCAAATCGCATGATCTTGGTGGCCAACTTACCGGTCCATTTCTTGAGATTAATTGTTCTCCGAAGTTTTCCCTCAAAATGGCCATAGAATCGCGAGCTGTGTGGCATGTAGCGCCATCTTGTTGAAACCACATGTCAACCAAGTTCAGTTCTTCCATTTTTGGCAACAAAAAGTTTGTTAGCATCGAACGATAGCGATCGCCATTCACCGTAACGTTGCGTCCAACAGCATCTTTGAAAAAATACGGTCCAATGATTCCACCAGCGTACAAACCACACCAAACAGTGCATTTTTCGGATGCATGGCCAGTTCTTGAACGGCTTCTGGTTGCTCTTCACTCCAAATGCGGCAATTTTGCTTATTTACGTAGCCATTCAACCAGAAATGAGCCTCATCGCTGAACAAAATATGTCGATAAAAAAGCGGATTTTCTGCCAACTTTTCTAGGGCCCATTCACTGAAAATTCGACGTTGTGGCAGATCGTTCGGCTTCAGTTCTTGCACGAGCTGTATTTTATACGGTTTTACACCAAGATCTTTGCGTAAAACCTTCCATGTGGTCGAATAACACAATCCCAATTGCTGCGAACGGCGACGAATCGACATTTCACGGTCTTCAGCAACACTCTCAGAAACAGACGCAATATTCTCTTCTGTACGCACTGTACGCATTCGTGTGGTTGGTTTAATGTCCAATAAAGTAAACTGAGTGCGAAACTTGGTCACAATCGCATTAATTGTTTGCTCACTTGGTCGATTATGTAGACCATAAATCGGACGTAAAGCGCGAAACACATTTCGAACCGAACACTGATTTTGGTAATAAAATTCAATGATTTGCAAGCGTTGCTCGTTAGTAAGTCTATTCATGATGAAATGTCAAAGCATACTGAGCATCTTTCTCTTTGACACCATGTCTGAAATCCCACGTGATCTGTCAAATACTAATGCATGAAAATCATAACCTCAAAAAAATCACCCTTTAGTTGAAAAAGTAGTTTTTTGCCAACCACAACTAGTTGAAGTTCTGACTTTTTCCATAGAACGAACTAACATATTTTGTATTATGATGTCTGCTAAATAAGTCAATTGACTTTCGTCTGCATATATTTTCAACTACTTGTTAAATTAGTTAAATTTAAATTATTTTTTTAATTACTTTAAAATAACCAATTGAAAACTCTTTAATATTCCACTTACTGAAGATGATTCTAAAAGCATTAACACTTTAAATTTCTATACATCACAAAGATCATTTATTTGAATGTTTTGAAAAATACATAAATACATAAATCATGCCAAAAAATCATGCCTGGTCGACACAAATAAATTCTGAAATATAAAATCTGAAAGCAAAATGTACACAAAGTTAAAAGTAATCAGAGTTTTTTAATGGAAAATTGTAAAATGTCGTTCTTTGTGGTGTTTTAGTTGATTTTAAAATAATTCAAAAGTGATTCATGAGAAACTTCATTGCCAGTTAATTAAAAAAAGGACTAGTAATTACATTCAACAGAACAGAAGTACGCTGCGATGGTAGATATAATTTCATTGGACTATGTCTGCTTTCCACATGTGATAGATTCAGAAGCTGGAGGAACTCTGCGCTTATATGTGAGCAATCGTACCACGGAAGCAGTTTCCAAAAATGGGAACGCTACCGCCCGGGTACATGAGCGAAGGTGCCGATCCAATTGATCGGAATTGTGTGGATACTGCGCCTGTTATGTAACACGAGCCAGCTATTTGATGCTTTATTTCAAAATATGAGCTAGACAAGATTGTCGCGGGATTTTCCACGCTTTGCAACCATCTTGCTTAGTGCTTCTTTTAAGTGTCAATCGCAATGAAGTGATGAAACAGACTCGATGCTACGTAGGGAAAGCCGTGCGTCTTTACTACAGAAGTGATGAGGTGTTTGCTGAATGGTTAAGCAATCAATTTCCGTACAGAGTCCAAATTGTGCAATGTTTGCTAAACACTACCAGTTTGTAATTTGAATATCTTAAATAATAAAGAACTTTTAATCGTTTCACAGGGTTTTGATGCAGTTTATCGGTTTTAAAGTGTGTTTACCACGTCTGTCTTGCAGCTCAATGTCGTAAATAAAAAAAATATGTCTTTTTGAAACAAAATTTTAGTGAAGCCTAGTGATATATTATATATAATTAATAATATTTAATGAAATAACATGGTTAAATATATATAAACTTGTAATCTAATAAAAATTTGCAATTAAAACATGTCAAAATCAGAGTAGTTGCCGCGTTAATATAATTCAAAGTAGTTTACCAACCACTTGTTTTTAAGTAGTATTTCAATTACTTCATATATAATGCAATAAAACTATTTAGAATTGAAGTGGATGCCGCCTTAATATAATATAATATAAATTAATATAAAGTACTATAAAGTAATATAAAGTACTTCATTTACTAGTTTATTTTAAATTAGTTCTTTAATTAGTTGTTTTTAAAAACAAGTTAGTTTGTTCCTATAGGGTAGTTTTTACTAGTGAAGTGTAGCAAAGTAAACATTGCGCTTCATTAAAAGCATTCATTATAAATGAATATTTTATCTGATCACTACAAGAAATCATTTTGAACAATATTAAATACACAAAAAATAAATAATTATTTTTGTGTGCATTAATAAAACTAAACAGCGCAATCTTCACCGCTTGAAGTGTCAAAGCCAGCTGAGGTGAATTTTTATATGCGTTAGCCTTATATACGTGTGAATGTGCACATTTCTGCGCCTTTGAGCAACAATGTTCCACAGTCTAATGGCGCTAATGAAGAAGAAGCGGGAAGTATTTAGTGAATTATGCCGAGGTACAATCAAAATATTACTTCTTCTAGACAAGCAAAATTGAAGTTTTTCATACAGATAAACAGGCGTTTTTTTCGTGAATGAGCTTATGCAGGTATATTTAGTTTCTTGCATCAACATATGCAGTTAGGTCGCATCCAAGAATTGCATTTCTGAAAGCAGAGAGATGGTCGAACCTTCGTAGTCCATGTGGCATAATTATAAGCAATTTTAAGTTTTAACCAGGAGGATTAGTAGTATTTACAGTAAACTATTTCTGAGTACTTTATCACGGGTAAAATTAGTTGTATCACCAACAATGACAACAGAAGTGGCACAATCAGACATTCTTAAATTACGTAGGACATAATAAGGTTTTTTGACTACACTATTTACATGATCAACACAAGACAATGAAGAATTAATGTGGAAATCAAGATTCATGAAAAAAAGCATCACACAACCAGGAATTAAACAGCTGGTCTGATTCAGCTTTTACAGTGCAGTTGCGAAAATTGCAGAACATTTTTAATGAAAGTAATAAAATTTACAAAAGAGTTATAAAAAGTGCAATGAAAGTACTATCGCAACTCTATTTTAGTGACAGTTTGAGAATCAAACAAATTATTTGGCAAACAGTTTGAGAAGCAGCAGCAACAAAATAGTAAACTAGCATCAAAATACAACTGAAAATAAAAACCAAGTTTCGCTCTCGCTTCAACAAGCTACACATAAAATTGTCGTTGCTAAATAAGAAACAACTGATGCAAAAAAAAAAACAAATATATATATATATATATACAGTGAACCAAAAAAAAGTTGTACTGTAAGCGCTTCCATATTCAAAGGTGAATATCTACGTAGCCATTAAAGCTTTTAAGTTAAAACCAAAAAGAATAAAATCACAAATGCATCATCTGT
Organism: Coremacera marginata; assembly: GCA_914767935.1. Taxonomy (NCBI): domain Eukaryota; kingdom Metazoa; phylum Arthropoda; class Insecta; order Diptera; family Sciomyzidae; genus Coremacera; species Coremacera marginata. The sequence continues at coordinate 111,130,914 of OU612044.1, read as the reverse complement.
CTACTAACACACAAAATTTATTTAAATTAAATCAGTTTAACACGAAATTCTCTTCCAACCTAAAATGAGTCGATTTTTCAAAACCAAAAAAAAAAAGGTTGTACACTTCTCTGTCAACACAGTAAATGCCTTAATATATGAAGTCCCGTTATTTTTTTAATTGAGTTTTATAATTTTGGTGGTTCATGCAAAGAGTATATATATTTAAGGAAGAGAATTTAATTCGCTCACTCAATTTTACTCGCTCAAAATTCAGCATACAAATAAGACTGTTGGGGAAGTGTTTTCGAAATGTGATATTCGAAAACATTTCTGCCGGTATTTGTGCAGTCGCCGTTGTTGTTGTCAGATTCTATACACTGGCTGAAACTGGTTTGACTGTTTTTTATAATAAATTCTGCACAATGCTTACATTTTGCATTAATATATTCTATACTGGTTTGACTGGTTTTTGTGTTATTGAAATAAATTTTCACAATGTTTACATTTTTGGCTGGACGGGCTTGCATGGATTTATTTCAATAACACAATTAGATATTTCAGATATTAGATATTATTTTCAGGATATGTATGAAAATAAATGCTTTTTTCCGAATTTCTTTGTTTTTAATTTTTTTAGGTCAAATAGGAAATTTTTTATATAATTCAATTTATGAAATTTTCCAAAAATTTCATAATTGAATTTGTTCAGTATGTACAATGTTACATTTTTTTGCTGCTTTTGCTTGCATAGATTTATTTCATTTCATTTCATACTTATTTCAAGTTGAAGCATGAAAATACGAAATGTTATTTTTTCAAAGTTTTTAATTATCTCAACTTAATGGAATTTATTTTGTTTCTTAAAAAAAATTGGAATAAATAAAATTTTTTTTACCACATTTTTTGCCTGCTTGCTGGTATATGGCATGCATTTATTTCAATATTCCAATTAGATATTTGCAAGATTCAGGTATTTGCATGAAAATATGAAAGGATTTTATATATATTTTTTATATTTGTAATTACCTTCATAACATTTTTTTTAGGTCAAGAAGAAAATCTTGCATTTAATAGCAGCAAATTTAAAAAAAAAAAAAAAAGAGTAATAATCAAAGCGCCGCCTCCTAGCCGCGAACCCGGGCATTTTGCGTACAAGGGAAACGCTTAAGCAGTCGGCCACAAATCAGCTGAAGTAATTCTTTCTTAACAACAAATAAGAGCAAAATGCATGTGTGTGGGTAGCTGAAATGGAAGAAAGAAATTTGCATGCATCATTTGCAGGAATTCTAATCAGTCGATTGGTTTGACTGATCTTTTTTGAATAATAGCAAAATGCATGTGTGTGGGTAGCTGAAATGAAAGAAAGAAATTGGCATGCATCATTTGCAGGAATTCTAATCAGTCGACTGGTTTGACTGATTTTTTTGTTTTTGCGACTGCTTGGATTTTTTTGCTGCTTCTCAGCAGCTTTTTTTTTATTTTTTGGGTGGATTTCGTCGATAGTCAGAAATGATATTTTTATGATTTTGTCTATTTTGAAGTATGAAGGTATAGAAAAATCGCTATAACTTCTATATTTCTGATTAGATTGAAATGCACCCAAGGACAAAATGTTAGCTAATTTTACCATATTTAACATGAATACATTTACAATTTTGTTTTACTAAACTTACTTATTTATTTTCTATCTCTATGTTCTAGTTTCTATGTTGAAACTGTGTAACTAAACTAACTAAACGAATAAATATGAATAAAACGCTGAAAAGAACGTGTTGTAAGGAAAATATTCGTGCACGTATAAAATACAAATTTATTTAAGCTTCCGAATTAGATATTTGCAACTTTCAAATAAATAACTTCAAGGTATTTATTTGTAAAATTGAAGTATGAAAATATTATATCTGATATTTTTCAATGTTCTAATTATATGCGTGCACCTGTTATTGTTATGAGCTATTTGAGCTGCTAATGATATTTTGCAGATTTTTCTGGCGTCATAGCAGAATTTTTGGAAAACTCCAAATATGAATCTGCAAGATGAATTGCAGTTGGCTGTACTTTTTATTATAATAGGCATGTCATAGATCAGTTGAAAGCTCATAGCGTCGCATCATCGAATCGTTCGTGCAATCGTGAATTTTATATTGTGTCTATTTGTTTTGCTTTATCTGCTTAAAATGTCCCTTAATTGCTTATTAAAGAGTTGTCCGGGAGTGAGCCCAGGGGGAAAAATAAGGCTGTTCCAATTTCCCACCCACCAACCCGACTTATTGTCGAAATGGTTGCAAAACTTGGGTGTGGAGAAATCGGAATTAAACAGCAACAGCCGATTGTGTGCACGCCATTTTGACGCCTAGTGCCTTGGTTCGATGAGGTTGAAACTCGGTTCAATACCAACTCTGTGCTTAGGTAAGTACAATAGAAATATTTTATATTTATAAATTTTATACATATTTTATACAAACATACATACAAATTTTATACAAAGAAATACATTTGATCAAATTGGATATTTTTTATTTAAGATTATAAAAAATGAATAAAAAAATTAAAAAAATTCAAGAAAAAAAAACACGACTTTTTATTTTTGTGAAAAAATCAAGTTTCAACAGTTATAACTAGGGTGCGGATTTTTATGCAGAAATAAATAAAAAATATGCACATAAAATATGCGCTTAAAATTTTGAATCATGCACTAGAAATTGAAAAATATTATTCTTTTACCAATTACACCGGTTTTCACAGCATTTTTAGCAATAGCATCAATTAAACTAATTTGAGTTTTTGAAAGGTTCCTTTCTTCTAATTAAGTGATAAATTCACTAAGAAATCCATATAAGCTAGTTGAATTTTAAGAGAAGGTAAATTCAATAATTCTATGGTATTTTTAATAGAAAATGCATCTGAATCATCAAAATCGTTGACTACATCTTTGGAAAAATAGGAGCATCTAACAAAAATTAATAAAAATAAGCAAAATGTGATAAAAAAATATGCAAATAACTGAAAATATGCAAATATTGTCGGCAATGCCAAAATATGCAAAAATATGCAAATCCATTCAACTCGTATCATAGGCTCTTTAAGCACTTTCAGAACTTTCTTCTGGCATTGTTCACAAACTTTCTCATTACAATGACCATTTGCAACTTTGGGCTCGTTACAATTATTTGTATTTTTCAAAATTTTCTATCTTCTATTTCTGGTTTGAAATTTTTTCAAAACATAAATTATTTCTATTTTCCAAATTTTAAATCATCTATTTCTGGCTTTAAATTTTTCACATTAATTTCCGTCGAAATGCTTGCCGCATATAAATTTTCCTAAGTTATTATATGACATAATAAGATTTCATTTTAGTTTGTAAGTTATATTATATAATAAGATTTCAGTTTACTTTGGAACTTATTATATGATATAATAAGAATGCACTTCACTTTTGAAGTTATTTTATTACATAATAAGATTTTACTTTAGTTTGTAAGTTATTATATTATATAATAAGAATTTCACTAACTTCACTATGGAAGTTATTATATGATATAATAAGATACCACTTTAGTTTTTAAGTTATTATATTGTATAATAAGCACATAATGGTCAAATACCACCTATATTTGACTCTAAAATATAGTTACAAGTGTCACGTACGTTTCAATGAAATTAAAAAATATTTTTTCAATGCACTTTTTATTGAAATAATTGTACTTAATTTTGCATTAGCCAAAGTTGATACATATTCCACATATTTTCACATACATATTTTGTGAAGATAGTTTTTGAAAAATGTTTAAAATATTTTTATATATTATCGACATATATTCCTTAATATTTGAATAAATATACATTGGATTAAATGAAACATTTTGTATTATACATAAACAAAATTTTATATTTTATATTAAAAAATTTTGAAGAGTATTTAAAATATTTTATATATAATTTATTATTCAATATTTGATTATAATACATTGGATCAAATAAAAACTAGTACATAAATAAAATTGAATATACCTAATTTATATGTTTTTCTACATGTTCTTGTTTTGATTCGTTCTGTTAGAAAATTAATTTTATTAGAAAATTAGAAAAAAGCATGCATATGTTCCTCAATATTTGAATATATAATACATTGGATTAAATGAAACTTTTTACATAAATAAAATTTTATATATATGTTTTTCTCCTTGTTTTATTTGATTCTGTATTAAAATAAATTTTATTACAAAATTATAAACAAGCTTACAAAGTAATTTTAATTGTGCTTGTTATACGTTGGAAGTTGAAGTTTTTTTTCATAAATTTTATAAATCACAAAAATTTATCATTTGTATAAAAAATTATGAAAAAATACAAGTCTTTTTTCACATAAAATTTATAACAGAATTATTTATACAAAAAACAGACACGGAAATTTCCAAATTTCTCCGTAGTCCAAGTAGAAAAATTAATGAAAAAAATATAAGTCCTTTTTATCATACACGTCGTATTCGTTTGGGTAAGGTGTTGGACTAGCATTCAGATGACGTGGTCTCGATTCTTGACATGGTAAGTTCAAATTTATAATTTAAAAAAAAATTTATAAAAATAAATAAGTAAGTTTAGTAAAACAAAATTGTAAATGTATTCATGTTAAATATGGTAAAATTAGCTAACATTTTGTCCTTGGGTGCATTTCAATCTAATCAGAAATAAAGAAGTTATAGCGATTTTTCTATACCTTCATACTTCAAAATAGACAAAATCATAAAAATATCATTTCTGACTATCGACGAAATCCACCCAAAAAATAAAAAAAAAGCTGCTGAGAAGCAGCAAAAAAATCCAAGCAGTCGCAAAAACAAAAAAATCAGTCAAACCAGTCGACTGATTAGAATTCCTGCAAATGATGCATGCCAATTTCTTTCTTTCATTTCAGCTACCCACACACATGCATTTTGCTATTATTCAAAAAAGATCAGTCAAACCAATCGACTGATTAGAATTCCTGCAAATGATGCATGCAAATTTCTTTCTTCCATTTCAGCTACCCACACACATGCATTTTGCTCTTATTTGTTGTTAAGAAAGAATTACTTCAGCTGATTTGTGGCCGACTGCTTAAGCGTTTCCCTTGTACGCAAAATGCCCGGGTTCGCGGCTAGGAGGCGGCGCTTTGATTATTACTCTTTTTTTTTTTTTTTTTAAATTTGCTGCTATTAAATGCAAGATTTTCTTCTTGACCTAAAAAAAATGTTATGAAGGTAATTACAAATATAAAAAATATATATAAAATCCTTTCATATTTTCATGCAAATACCTGAATCTTGCAAATATCTAATTGGAATATTGAAATAAATGCATGCCATATACCAGCAAGCAGGCAAAAAATGTGGTAAAAAAAATTTTATTTATTCCAATTTTTTTTAAGAAACAAAATAAATTCCATTAAGTTGAGATAATTAAAAACTTTGAAAAAATAACATTTCGTATTTTCATGCTTCAACTTGAAATAAGTATGAAATGAAATGAAATAAATCTATGCAAGCAAAAGCAGCAAAAAAATGTAACATTGTACATACTGAACAAATTCAATTATGAAATTTTTGGAAAATTTCATAAATTGAATTATATAAAAAATTTCCTATTTGACCTAAAAAAATTAAAAACAAAGAAATTCGGAAAAAAGCATTTATTTTCATACATATCCTGAAAATAATATCTAATATCTGAAATATCTAATTGTGTTATTGAAATAAATCCATGCAAGCCCGTCCAGCCAAAAATGTAAACATTGTGAAAATTTATTTCAATAACACAAAAACCAGTCAAACCAGTATAGAATATATTAATGCAAAATGTAAGCATTGTGCAGAATTTATTATAAAAAACTGTCAAACCAGTTTCAGCCAGTGTATAGAATCTGACAACAACAACGGCGACTGCACAAATACCGGCAGAAATGTTTTCGAATATCACATTTCGAAAACACTTCCCCAACAGTCTTATTTGTATGCTGAATTTTGAGCGAGTAAAATTGAGTGAGCGAATTAAATTCTCTTCCTTAAATATATATACTCTTTGGTTCATGTTTATATCGTTCGCAATATTTTGTACAATTATAAAAAATATCCATTAAAATCATGTCAAAGCAAACCTCGAAAGATTTGCAAGTATTAATTATCTGGTATTGGAAAGAAGTCAAAAGTACTCGTGAAATTGCTGAAATTGTGAAAATGCATACACTACCGTGCAGTTCATCACAGTAAAATTTAAAAAAAAAATGAAAATTTAGAAACCCTTGCGGAAGTGGAAGACCAAAAAAATATGTGCATCAAATGCAGAGAGAAGTATTGCTCGATGTATCAAGTTGGATGCCAAAACATCCGCAGTATCTACCGCTAAAAAATTGAAAAACTAATAAATTTTTTGCATTCACTTGGTATTAGAGCATTAACGCCACGCAACAAGTCTGTGTTATCAAAAAAAAAAAACATTGCCAAACGCTTGCAATACGCGAAGGAATATATTCATCAGTCTGAGTACTTCTGGGCAGGCGCGTAGCCAAGGGCCAAGGGGCCAAGGGGAGTTTTAGCTGTTTAAGCCCCTCTCCCCTTAGGGTCCAGAAAGCCTGAAAAAATAACACAAATGAGACTGTTAAATTCAAAATGTAATTTTTTTAAGGTAAACTGAGATAATGATGTTAATTTACTTCAAAAGTTTTAATTTTCAAGCGAATTTAAATAATTTCGCTAAATTAATGAAAAATTTGTCTGGCGAAATGAAAGATTAACTTTGCTTTTAAAGGCATAATCATTATATTGGAATTTACCTGCAAAGAGCTTGTATATTAAAGAACAGTTTTCAATTGTGGATTTTGATGCTCAAAAAGATCAGGAAAAATGTATATTTGAAATTATATTTACCTAGAACCAATATAATTTCATAAATTATAAAAAATAAGGTTGACACTTTTTATGCAATATTTAAGCTTATTGGACTTAAAACCTTTGAGAAAGCATTTGCTTGAATGGATTTTTTTTTAAATTTTTACAAGCTTTATAATGAAAAAAAAAGAACCACGAAATTTAGCACATTAGGGGCTTTCAGACGAACGTACATGTCAGCGGACTTGGGCATTTCCGACGACATGTACGTTCGTTCGAAAGCACAAGAGACGGTCGGACCGACATGTCGGATGAAAATCAAAAAATTTTGATTTTACTGCTGGTCCGACCGACATGTCGTTCATGTGAAAGCATGTCGGTCCGACTCGGTGCATTTTTCATTTTATTAAAATCGTCAGCGAGTGAACAACAACGGAGCGGAAAAAATGAAGAATATCAATATGGCAAGCGTTCCAAACACTAAATTTTGTATAGAATTTATTAGTTTTCCTGATATATGAAAAATTAAATTTAAAGCATACAAAAATAGAGTAAAAATGTCGATCAATTTTAACATCATCCAAACATTCTTTAGCCAATACGCCGATGTGTTCTGCGTGAGAATCTGCAAAGAATGAAGTTGTCGTACATGTCTGATTTTTTGAAAGCTCAACAAAATATTTGCGTTATTTTGTCGTCGTACAATGTACGCTGACATGTACGTTCATCTAAAAGCCCCTATTATGGGGTATTCAACGTAAAGCGGTTGACTAAAAAGTTTGCCTATTCTATTTTGTTGTTTTCTTGGTATATAAGACATCTAAAATCTCAAACTTGTCACAAAAATTTAGCCCTGCGCAAAGTCTTTTCCAAATAACAGGCTTAGAAAAATCTCCTAAAATCTAAATATCATTTTTTCCGAAAAATTCTCTGTAAAAAATTTTTTTAAAACATTTTATACCGTCCAATTCTAAGGGGATTTGATGATTTTTTAATCATGTTACCGAATTCTCATAAGACAAATAAACAATTACAGTTTTTTAAACTTCGGCATTTGTAAAACTATTTTTTATATGTTAAAAAGTTAAAAAAAGAGCTGCAAGTTCAAAAAATTTATTTTTTGTTTTTTAATTTGCAAATAGCTTGAATTTAAATCCACGACTAATTAAATTCTTGAATATAAAAAAAAGTAACTGTTTAATAAAAATTTATCCAGTTTTCAAAGAAAGAATTATTTTGATGCGATAACTTAAATAATATATTGGGTATTGGTGCTGTGCAAAAACCAGTTTTCGAATTACGGCTTTTGAAAAATAATCTGAGATTTAAATATGACTTTTATAGGAGTCGATTCCTTTGCTCAAAAAATTTTAATAAAAAAAAATATATAGTAATTGTTATTGGAATTGAATGATTTTGTCAGTCATATCAATTTTTTTATGAGGAAATTGAACAGTTCAATTTCTAAAAATCTTACAATATTTTCTTTTGAATATAATTTCAATTGTCGAAATCGTTTTCGAAAGCAGTAATATTCTGGCCTTTAATGATAACTCAGACTAGGATTCACACAGGTTCAAACACTTATACACAAGCTGGGAATCAATAAAAGCATAAGATAGTCAAAAAGAAACGAAATCTAAAGACCAAAATTTATTTGGTCTCCCGTTTATGCAAAATGTCCCGTAAATGTTGTGAATCAAGCTTCAACAGGTGAACTTATTGAAAAAAGTTTTAATTTTTCATAGCTAATTTTTATTTTGATTTTAATAAACTGCAAGAAGTCTTACCTATTTTTATCTTTCAAACTTATATTGTTGTATTAGTAAAATTTTGAAATAAAAATTTTTACTTTTTGTGCAAATTTTCGGAATTATACTTTTTAAAAGGCAATAACATATTCTTAATTTGGACTATTTTTATAAAAACAATAAGCAAAAATCAAGAACTTAGAACTCAAAAATAATTTTATAAAAAAATTCAATAACTCTTGTCATCTCTCTAATGGTAATTTTTAAACGTCCATATTCATGAGTAGTCTTAAGAGAGAACGGATTTGTTAAAAAAAATTTGCATATCCTTGCGTTTAGTTTTTTACTGGTATCTACTTATATATTTTTTTATCAAAACCTCCCCCCCTAAGGTAAATCCTGGGTACGGGCCTGCTTCTGGGACAAGGTTATTTTCACAGTTGAGTCCAAATTTAATTTATTTGGATCTGATGGACGGCGGTATGTTCGGCGAAAAAAAAGGTGAAGCATTAAATAATAAGAATTTAAACAAAACATTAAGCAATGGGCACAAATGGCGTCGGAAATCTAGTTTCTGTAGAAGGGACGATGAACAAAATAGATTATTTAAATATTTTAAAAGAGAATTTAGCACAATCAGCTGCAAAATTAAATATTAGTGAGCATTTATGCCTTGAACACGATAACGACCCAAACCATTCATCGCTAATAGTAAGGGAATGGCTTCTATACAACGTAAAAAAAGTGCTTCCACATCCTCCCCAGAGCCCTTATCTCAACCCAATAGAGCACCTGTAGGCATACATGAAAAAAAATAAAAACTGACCTTAAAACTGCCCTTCAAGATATATGGGAGAATATACCCCAAGAAGTTACCAAGAACTTAGTTCATTCAGAAGACTTGAAACAGAAGACTTAAAACCATGCTGGATGCCAAAGGTGGGCACACAAAGTACTAGATTTTATCAAATTATTGATTTTTAAACACATTTCTATAGCTAACATTCGTGTACATGTTTTCTTTGGTTTTGAAAAATCGACTCATTTTAGGTTGGAAGAGAATTTCATGTTAAACTAATTTAATTTAAATAAATTTGTGTTAATAGAAAGAAAGATGCTGTTGTCATTTTATTATTTTTGGACTTAACTTAAAATCTTTAATGGCTACGTAGATATTCAAATTTGAATATGGAAGCTTTTACTGTACACCTTTTTTTTTTTTTGGTTCACTGTATATTATTCAACAGATATCTGCATGATTGGATTCATTTGCTGTTTCAAGTTCCTTTAATGTTTTAAAATGTAGGATTTGCCAAATGTAGGAAACTTGAAATGGCGAAACTTGAAATGTAGGCAGAAAGCAATTATTTTGCCATGGCCATTTCAGCCCTTGAAAGAACTTTGACCAATCTTCTTATGATCAATTGTGTTGTGTTTGATGTGAAATGTTTGCACACAAATGATCGAGAACTGGACCTACATGTTTTACGCCGATTCCGAACGGTTTATGTTCTCAAGAAGCTTTTCATGGCAGTTTTTACTCTCTGAGGTTTGCCATTGTCTGCAGAGAGGTGACGGCCGAACAGAAAAATGAATTCAATTGAAAAAAAAAAGAAATTTTTTAAATTTTTATTTTTACAAATTTTAAAAGAGAATTTAGCACAATCAGCTGCAAAATTAAATATTAGTGAGCATTTATGCCTTGTACACGATAACGACCCAACGGACTTAGGATTTGTTTTTCAGAAGCAAGCCGTTACATGTAGGGTAGACACAAATCAAGTTTCTACAAGCCAAGTCGAAACTTGATTTTTTTCAAGTAACTTGATTTTCAAGCTACTTGTTGCAGATCTCTTGTATACAAGCAACTATTTAAAAAGGATTTTGAAATGCATTGAAAAGATGAACAGGAGCAATCCAGATGAAGATCCTCAGCAAAGCTTAGCAAACCGACTCGATTAATCTTTAGCTTAATAATTTTGCGGAAAATAACAATTTTAAATTTATTTTGAGAGCACGAATAAAATACACGACTTAGGTAAACAGTATTACCAGAGTAATCTTTGATAACTTTGGGACATGGAATATTAATTTAATTTTTTTTCGGCTTTCTCAAATCTTTTTGTTTGAGACACTGGTTCTGCCCCAACACAAAATGAAATAAGCTCAAAACTTTGTTGTCTCTTCAAGGAAAAGCTACTTATTTAACACCTTCGGAGTTGACTACATGTTCTTTCAAAAAACCGCGAAGAAAAGATTTTTCATCATGCCTTTTTTCACAGGACACTTGCAATTTACCAATCTATTTGCGAGGACGGTACCCAGACAAAAAATCCCTTATTTGGCAAAATGGGTGACCAATGAAATTGTTGTACAGAAATTGTCAAAGTTCAAAATATTGTTCACATTTCCATGAACACCGCAACATAGCCAAACAACAATGTTCCCCACTGGTCCAAAATCTGGCTCATCATTTACTCTTATGTGTTTCCCCGGTGTATATTTCAAATAAATGGACATAGCCCTTTACACTACACATGACGAATAGCTTAAAACCCCATTTATGTAGCTAATTGGGGACATACCATATTGTTTCATAAAATAAGCTACCTTCGTGGCGCGCATTTGCTCGTCAATGGCCAATCTCTCAAGTAATTGATAAAAGCCCTTATGAAGAACAATATGTGATGCTCAATATAAAAAATTTTATTGAAAATGAGGGTAAATGTTTTTTGATATTATTGAAATGGAGGTACATGCAAATGGTCTCAAATCTGTAGATTGTCATTAACTTTTTATGGGTTCAAGACCAACTTTACCAATACAGGCGAACGTTAGGATATTTTATCACTGGCATGTAAAACAGAATCGCTATGTTTTTTCTAAGCTCTATTTCATTGACATTTAAAGGATTTTCATTAATATTTTGCAATGCATAGAGATTAGATTCGCCCACAATTTTTTGTATAAGTTCTGGTGTTATAAAATACGAAAAAAATATTGAGTGCCACTACCAGAATGATCTTTTAATTCTGGTGGATATGTAAGAGTTCCTAGAAATTATGTTTGATCTACATTCAAAACAATTTTCCATATAAGCCCCTTCATATTGAGGAATATTGAAGGATATTGTTTCGCAAGCTCTTCATCATAACAATCTTACACAAGATCTTCTTTCCCATCGACAACATTATTTTCATCATTATTTTAAAGAATTTTGGAGAAGTTTTGCCTCAATCAATGTGTTCTAGATCATCATCTTACCGTTCTCCGTAAGATGAATTTGAACTTTCTTTCAAATATGCTTCGATTTGTCAGTCGTTTAGTGACGCCATCTAAAATGGTATTTATTTTAGACGAAAATCATCTTAGCAGACTTTTAGCAAATACGTGATTCAAATAGCAAATTTCATTTACTTACCATTGAATTACACTGTGTGACGAAATCGACCAAAAAAAGCGCAACCAAACTTTATAGAAATCCTCAAAGAGGGATATGTTGAGAGTTCATCGCACCTGATCTGACCTCTCAATGTCGTCATAATTTTTTTTTTTTTTAATTTTCAAAGTTGAAGTACTAAAATTTTGTTGTGCTGACATTCATTGAATTTTCATGGTCATTTGCCTTGTTGGAAATGAAATACAAAATCCACTTCTTTCCGGTAGAGTTTCATGTAAAATAAGGCTATGTAAAAAAAAAATCTGATAAAATACGAAATGAAGCGTGTAGCGAAGCAAATTCGTGCATTTTTCTGAAATTTAAATAAAAAATTGGTGTTTCTATCCATTTTAACTAAATAAAATTCCATTAACGACATTCAGGTTTTTAAAAAATTATTTGTAAGTAAAAATACCTTTCCACATGTGGTTTTCTGGTTCAGTGAAATTATTGAATCACTGGAACAAAGAGAAATTTTTAATTGGATTTTTATTACGTTGTGAAGTTTGAATAGTATTTTTATGGTTACCTTTTTTTCCGGGAAGCGGCCCAAAATAAGTTAATACGCAAAAATTATTCAGCGTAGAAGAACAATTTTATTCAAAGGAAAAATTTCCGAACAACCGGAAATGAATGATTTGAAGAATTCCAAGACCATTATAAAACCAAAAAGTAATAAAAATAAATATCTATTTCTTATTACTTATTTTATAACACCAAAAAACCATGTTTAACAACACTAATCATTAATTTAACGAGATATATATACATAGAGCTTTGCGCGAGTTTATTGATTTCACCTTAACCAAACCTTGAAACTTATTATTTTCCAAGGAATTCAGTGAGTTCCCCAGAGGCAAATGGGCAATACACTTCATCGATAAAAGGCAATACACGCGTAGGCGGTAATGTTCACATGTTTGTATTCTCTTTCAAAATACTTTAGGAAGACAATAGCCGCTTCGTCAAGTAGTCAAGCTTCCTAGTCAAGCACACAGGCTACATTTTCGATTACAAAGTATGCAAACAAGTAGTCGAGCTTCCTTCTCCCATATACAACTTAACGTACAAATTCATATATGAATAGCATAACACAAGTGTACTGCCCTTCATATATGAAATATTGGAGACCACCGTAAATTTGCGCTGGGTACTTATTTGTTTTCAAATCTCTTGATTATCCTGTAACTTCCCAGGGGCAAATTTACGAAGTGCTCTAATATTTCACTTGTAAAATGTGACTCAATTGGAATTTTGTATGTGAAGTTACATATGGGAGAAGGAAGCTCGACTACTTGTTTGCATACTTCTTAATCGAAAATGTAGCCTGTGTGCTTGATTAGGAAACTTGACTACTCGTTGGCATATTTTGTAATCGAAAATATAGCCCGTCTGCCTACAAAGCGGCCATTGGCTTCTAAAAGTAAGTTGAAAGTGGATAGAAACATGTGTACATTACCGTCTACGAGTGTATTACCTGTAATCGATGAAGTGTATTGCCCATTTGCCGCTGGATCGCTTAAACGATTGAGAACCTCTGACTTATGTCTTGCTTACCTATAATAATCACTTTTGCAGTAAATATTGCTGTCTCGTGAATAACACGATGATTCGCGGTCCAATGGCTGCTTACAAGCATAGCACTGAAGACATCCGACATGCCACCGTTTTTCAACAGCTGAGAGGTAGAATCGATCCTGAAAGCAAAAATTAAGTTGAAGTTATTATCTCATTTCATGAATCTACTTTACAGATATACATATGTATAGTATGTATTTATAGAAGTATCTTTGTAAAGAACCGTGTGATTATTGCATCAATAATTCCTTTTTGCAATTGTTTGCAAATTTTAGCTGCATGATTTTATTCACAATTGATAAAAGTTATTTTCATTTTCATTTAATTAAAAAAAAAAAAATATTTCAAGCTTAAGTATAGACCGTGAATTTCTGGAGAAGCTCTTAAAGTGAATCCCTGATGTTTGTCAAAAGTCTTATTTTTAATACCTTTCAACTTAATTTTAAATTTCCAACAAAAAAACTATAATGATTTAACTGTTCGTAATTTAAATGGCTTTAAGAAGTCTGAAACGAAAAATAAACGCTTTCATAACTTTCTTAAATTTTTTAATAATCTAATATAACATTGTACGAGTATATTATTACATTAAAAACTATTATTCAAGTTAGGTATAATCTCAACAGTTAATACCACTTTGAATTTTCCTATGGAGGGAATTGCGCGAAAAATTAAGAATCATATTATTTTATAGGAGGCATTTGGGGTATAATTGAATTGCGAAAAAGAGTCAAATTTTATGAAATAAGACTCCAAAGCTAATGGAAAATTAAAGTCAGCGAAGTAATTATATGTGCATTAAAAACCTGCAACGTTTTTAGCGCACAAGAGTGTAGAATTCGTGAACGGTAAAATGCAAGTATGCAGAGAAATTGGCTTTTGTCTAATTAATAGGTGTTCTAAGAATTTGCTTGTCTTTGTTCTCAAAATATACCGTTATCTACAAAACTTTTAGCAAGCTTTTTTCCACTATAAGAAAAAGCTATACATGCATTAGTAACAAAGACTTGTTAATAATGGGGTTGTGATTATATTGATCAGCTGAGAGTAATTTCCAAAGAAATTTTTTGCGTAGAATACAAATCTGTGCTCAGAATTGGCTCATCATGTCAAGATTTTAAAATAATTGAGGTTATGTACAGGAAAAACGGCTATTTTTAGCAAGCCTTTTACTCCAGTGTGTGGCGGCGGATTTTTCGATACGCGCAGTATAAGCTCGTATGAGATGAATATTGTCTATAAAAGTAAACGTTGACATAAATTGATTTATTGTTTTGCGTATAACCTGCTCAGGTAGACGATTATGTGCACCGTAATGTATGCGAAGTGTTCTGAGAGTTTCCCGCACAGAACGGAAATTTTGGAAATAAATTTCCACGATTTGTAAACTTTGCTTCAGTGTAGATCCTAGCATGATAAATTGTCAAAGTAAACTAAATATAAATGACAGCAATATGTGTTTTGACAACTGGCTTAACAGCTATCCCTCTAGGAAATACCAATCCTCTTAAAAAAAAAACACCCTTTACAATGTTCTGATTTACGAATTACGATTTATATTGCATACTTTACGGACCACTTGCAAAAAAACTATTACATACTTTTAGTTCTTAATATGGAAAAATTGTGACATATGAAAATTTGTAATTAATCTTTGTAATGGTTGCACCCACCAGCATCTCGTTTTGATGCTGTTCATTAAGGCGGATCGCCTTATAAGGGAGGAAAAAAAATATAAATTGTCACCCCCCAGAATGATAGCTTACGTTGAGAGTATTTTATTATGTCCCAAAAAACAGCCAAAACAGTCTTTTTTATATAGCTTTGGCATTTTTGGTCCGATCGTGAAGTGCTATATATCGTTGAATAGGTCTCAATGAGTACTACCAAATGTTCTTTGATATTGTTGGTCTCAAAGGTCATCTTCAAGAAAATATTACAAAATTTAATTTTTTTTTGCACTAGGGACCCCATAACTTTGATTTCAAATTATTATCACATTAAAGTTCACTAAAAAATAAGCCATAATTGTGAAGAAATTAATTGATTCTATTCGTAACAAAAAAAGTTATAGAGGTTCAAAGTTTAGTGGTTTCAGAACCTATGAATTATTAAAAATTTTGAAAATTTTTCCACTTATATAAAATTTTTACGTGATTCTAATACGCTATAGCGTTCGCTGCTATCTATTTTTGCAAATATATAACCCAGACGTTGCTCGTCTGTGACCGCTACTGCAGATTCACTCACGACGTGAACAAAGCGCTCTGTATTTTGTGAATGGCAAAGGAAATCTGTGAAAATAAATCAAATAAGGGCGAAATTTTGTATTTATTTTCTCATTTATATTTACCCGGAACTTCGATTATTTCATCTGAACTAGCGTACTCTCGTAAAGCATCGTCAAGAATGAATTGCAGACTAGGTGGTTCAGTGATTATAAATTCCTTCCAATTAATCGTATCCGTCAGTGAATAACAATCAAAGTGTATGACGCCCGTTAGAGGCATGTAGAATTTATCGAACAGTCCCAGGTGGATTGCACCATGCTTTTAAAATTTTGTTGTAGGCGTTTAACCGTATAAGTCGGTCGGAGTCAGTCACCATTGACAGCAAAATGTTTTCCGGATGACAAAAATAAGAATTTTTTTCTAAAGTTGGGCGAATTGCACTTCCATGGAAAGTTGACGTATCCAAGTATTTTAAAAAATGTTTGCTTCCATGTACACTCAGTTCTATTTTGACACGACTTTTCAAACGAATTTGATTTAACACGAATTAAAAATAAATCTTTATTTTGTTTTTACACGCTTTATTTTTACACGATTGACCCAAATTCTGAAAATAACAATTTTAGTACTAACAGTTTTCACCGCTATAAAATTTTTAATTTTTATTATACTCCCGTGTTGCCGCGTGTAAACATGCATGTCAACAGTCGTCCCTATTGTATTGTATGTGTACTATATTGTTTTTTTGCATTGTTTTATAAGTTTCTGAAATTGTTTTTTTTTGCATTCTTTTATAAGTTTATGAAATTGTTTTTTTTTTTGCATTCTTTTATAAGTTTATGAAATAAAAATATACGCAAATATTAGCTATAACGCTTCAATATGAGTTTAAAAATGGTTTATTGTATTATTTCTACAGATTTGTTAAATTTGGAACCAATCTTCTACTTTTCCATAAGTGCAATGCATTTTTGTACACGATTTTTTTTGCACGAAATCTTTGGGAACGTATCTACCGTGTAAAAACAGAACTGAGTGTACATATTGCTAATGGTTGGCTCTTTACCAAAAACCAAAAAGGCGCATACACTTTAACGATAAACTCTGTTAATTGTTTTATTTCGTGGGATGGGCAAAGTTTCGAAATATAGAGCCGGAGAATCCTTGATGCAGTGGTTAACCACCATGCTTTGCTTATGGGGCCGGGCTTCTCACTAGCTAGTCTTTCATCACACACGCCACTATTCACTGCCACAACCATTTTAAATAAATCTTTCTGATCGGCACGTATACCCTAGTCATTTATATTATCAGGCATGACACCCATATGATGGAAAAGTAAGGAGCAATTATTTTAGAATTACCCTAGTCTTCAAGGTTTTTTATTTAGAAACCTGAAAACTTTTTTAGAAGAACTTTTTATGCTGATTCTACGTCTATACTTAGTTTTTCCCTAATAGTTAAAATTTTTGAGATACAGTGTGATTTGCATTTTTAGACTTTGATCCAGTTTTTCTGCTCTTGAAACCGAACTGTTTCATATAAATCAATTATTTGTATGTATGTATCTATGTATGTATAAGGTTTACTCTAAATACCTGAAGATTTGTTTTTTTTTTACAAATTGTTCATGGAGCTTACATATAAATTGACTGAGAAAAATGGCTTTAAAACTTGTTTTAATTTCTTTCCTAACTCAAATCAAAAACTTATTTGAAAAAGAATTTAAGGAATTATCGAAAAGACGGTCAAAGTTCGAGATTTTTAACAAAAAAATTAAAATTTGAACTTTAGACTTAAATATCTCAGAGAAAAAAATATGACATACAAATGGTTAACACAGTTTTAGGAAGCTTATTTAATTGTCTGTCAGATAACATACAAGTAATTGCATAACATGAAACAGATGTTTCTAGAGTAGAAAAACTGGAGTAAAGCCTAAAAAATGCAAATCACCCTGTATCTCAAAAATTCGACATATTAGGGAAAAACTAAGTATAGACGTAGAATCAGCGTAGAAAACACTTTTAGAAATATTTCAGGTCTCTTCCTAGGTATCTTTCCATGAACACTATCACGCCATTATCATGCCCTGTGTTGACAACAGTTTCATTACAGCTTATGGCAACTAAATGATTCGTTGAGTAGTTTTCTTCATTCAAGAAATTAACTATTGCCTTCTGTATCTCTTCGCCAGTACCATGAAGCGGTTTTGTGTAGCCCACAAATTTCGATCCAGGCTCTTTCATCAACGTTACGTGTTCCTCAAAAACGCGGACCAATCGAGTTTGGTTCAAAACAACTTTTTTCTTAAGACTAAACTCTTTTTTCCCGTCGAAGGATACACCTTTCAAAAGACTTTGTGTGCTAGATGCTAATCTGGCTTCTTTACGGTTCTTGACGCGTTCCCTTTGGATCTTGTTTTTATCAATTATGTCATCCAAAAAGTTAACAATTTTATCTGCGAGGTCAGTGGAGCAATCCCCTCCAGTCTTCGAACTTATCGATTGGCGTATGTCTTTAATGAGCATTGTTGCTAGCAATGCTCCAAGTCGGTTCGAAGTGTCGCTCCGATCCAAGGCTGAGGAGTAATTGCGAAGTTACAAATCTTGAAAAGCCAGTTAATCGGGTGCTTCCATTTATTGCTCTTCTTCTTCCTCTACGTCGCTCGTGTCGGGTTGATATCCAGCGGTATATTTTGTTGTAGCAACAAAACTTGCAGTGTCCATTTCATCATCTGCCATATCAACATCCTGCTGAAGCTCATTTTCGAATGATAACAGCCTCGGCTCACATTGATCAACCAAAAATTGTTTTGCGTGTTGTGGAATGTTTTGTAATGATCCGCAGCTACAAATTTCACTAAACTGAATATCGCACTTGCATTGGGAAATCGTAAATAATTCTCCCATTCTTCTGACACAAACCTCAATGGATGCTTAACAACATCATTAAACCTTTCTACAAGACTATTAATTTTTTCCGAATCGCTGTTTTGGAGATAACAGGAATTTCCGCCCGTTGCCAAAATATCATTACAGTATTAACTACAGTGAAATATTCTTTAAGATTGTGGTTTTTTGGGATGCTTTCATAACCATCACATTTTATAAGCAGTAAATATTGAATTATATCTCGGTTTGTCGGCAATTTGTTTTTGTTGATATCACATTTAATGAAAAACATTTTTAATATTGAACGTTTGAAACTTTTTCACGTTTTAAACAGAAAAAACATATTTTTAAAAATTGTGACACACAATAAATGTAAAGTCAACTAGCGATTATGCTTTATCAGACTTTTAACGTACTTGTTCTGTTACAAATAATTTCACGATCAAAAGAAGTGCGAAGAAGATGTGATAATATTTCCAAATCAAAGTTATGGGGTCTCTAGTGCAAAATATACTTTTATATACTTAATACTTATATTCGTTTTAAAATATTTTTTGAAGATGACATTTAAGACCAACAACATCAAAGAACATTTTCAAGCACTCAATGGGGCCATTTAACGATATATCGTACTTTACGATCCAAAAATGCCAAAACTATACAAAAAAGACCATTGGGGCTGTTTTTTGGGACACCCAAAAAAATTTGTTTATGGTGCTGAAATACACTCAAGGTAAGCTATCATTATTGGGGGTAACAATTTAAATTTACTTTATATTTATTTTTTATTTTATTTTTTTTTTTTAAACGGATTTTGTACTGAAACTTTAAACCTCTGTAACTTTTTTTGTAACGAATATAATTAATTAATTCCTTCACAATTATACCTTTTTTTTTAGTGAACTTTAATGTGATAATAATTAAAAATCAAAGTTATGGGGTCTCTAGTGCAAAAGAAAATAAATTTTGAAATATTTTCTTGAAGATGACCTTTGAGACCAACAATATCAAAGAACATTAGGTAGCACGCATTGAGACCTATTCAACGATATATCGTACTTCACGATCGAACCAAAAACACCAAAGCTATACAAAGAAGACCATTTTGGCTTTTTTTTTTGGGACATAAAAAAAAATATGGTGCTAGAATACTCTCAAAGTAAGCTATCATTCTGGGGGGTGACATTCCATATTTATTTTGGTGACCCGCCTTACTGTTCATCTTGTTCTGCCTCTGCTGCCTCCAATGCTAGTGTTGCTCGCTCACGCTCGCCCTCTATTGCTGCGCCTGCTCGTTATGATGCTATCGTTACACGGCTGCGTTCTCGGAAATTGTTTAATACTAACACTAATACTGGCACTGCTACTAATATTGCTATCAATACTTCTGCTGCTCTAAACTTAAATAACGCTCAACCAGTTGCTGTTTCTGCTTTGAATTTCTCTGCGTCAAGCTTTGTTGTTGCTGTTCCTTGAACTAATGATGCTAATGAGACTCGTTCTGATAGGTATGCAGATGTGTTAAAACAGTGTCGGGCAAAAAACACTTGCAATGTTCTTAAATGACGTTAAATGACGCTCAACCTGTTGCTGTTTCTGCTTTGAATTGCTCTGCGTTAAGCTTTGTTGTTGCTGCTCCTCGAACTAATGATTCTAATGAGACTGATTCTCATAGGTATGCATATGTGCTTATAACAGTATCGGGCAAAAAACACTTGCAATGTTCTTTCAGTTGTGTGCTAGTGCGCGCACTTGTGAGAGTAACAGAGACAGATAGGGTTTACTATGCACGCGTGCATAAGCGCTACCCCACACTGACTTAAAACCATGATATAATGACCAGCTAGAATTAACCGCTACTTATACTCGTTACTTTGGGCATATAGTGTCAAATTGGTGTCAAATAGCAGTATTGCAATCACAGCAAGAAGTAAAAGGGGATTTTTGTTTTTACTTTCACCTTGTTGTTAACATTTGCATATGAAGCGGGGATTTTTCTGCTGCAAGTTATTTCTGTAGAGTTTTATACCATAGGTTACATTTAATTTTTGATTTAGTTTTTTTTATAAGTTTAAATGATTTATGATTTAGTTTAAAATATAAGCTTCCCTTTTTTGTATGTAACATTCTTATTAACTTCTTCATATTATTATGGAAAATATTAGTAAATATTATCACGTGTGTGCAATATGTGGCCCTTATATAAAAGAAGACAAATTAAAAGTTTTTAGCAGAGTTTGGGGCTTTTGTGACTTTTGTTTTAGTTTTTTTTTCTATAAAGATTTTGAAATATAATAATCTCAAATAACTCTTATTACTGACTTTTTGAAATAAAGTCTTTAAAGGCTTCTAAATTATTTTTTTAAAGAATAAAAGTCTCAGAAGACGTATATTTTAATTTTTTTGAATAAAAGTTTATTGAATATTACAAGTTTTTATTGATTATACAAGTTTTTATTGATTTCAACAATTATTAAAGCGCATAAAAATGGTCCACATGGTCCTACTCTTTTCGCATCGCTTCGTGACAACGTCACGTATACTCAAATAACGTATACTCAAATAACGAGAGCAACTTCGCTTGTTTGTCGGCATACGATCAGCGTTATTTTTGTTTTTGATTGCTAAACTGTAATGATAACGGTAAGTACATGTGTCTACACGAAGTGTAACCAAATAAGAACTCATTTGCGAATCATTTAGCAAAGTTATTTTTAAAAGACTGCAGCTGTGTCACAAAAATATGCTTGTAAATTTATAAAGACGTAATTAATATTTAATTTTTTTTAATAATAATAATAATAATAATAAATGTGATAAATGTTTTAATGAAATACTTTTCAGCAAAGATTAAATTAAATATTTTCATAAGTTCCACTTTTAAAGGTATACGAGGGGTGCCTTTTATATTTCGGGATTAGAGAACAAAAACAAATATTAATCATCGAAAATCACTTTATTGTTTTTCAAAATATTCTCCATTAAGATCTATACTCTTTTGCATGCGTTTGAACCAATTGTCGAAGCACTTTTGCCACTCTGATTGAGGTATCTCCAAAACATGCATTCTGAATGCCGCAACCGCTTCTTCGGGCGTCGAAAATCGTTGTCCACGCAGTTTATTCTTTACGG
This sequence comes from Coremacera marginata, assembly GCA_914767935.1. Lineage (NCBI taxonomy): Eukaryota > Metazoa > Arthropoda > Insecta > Diptera > Sciomyzidae > Coremacera > Coremacera marginata. The sequence continues at coordinate 111,109,041 of OU612044.1, read as the reverse complement.
TTGGGAATAAAAAGAAGTCATTCGGTGCCAAGTCAGGACTATACGGCGGATGACCCATCAAATCGATGTTTTGGGTGCTCAAAAATGCAGTTGTTTGAGCCGATGTGTGAGAGCTCGCATTGTCGTGGTGAAGAGTGATCCGTCTTCGGCGGTTGGTTTTCCTGATTTCTTGGAAGACAACTGGCAAACAAATGGTTGTGTACCACTCAGAGTTGACTGTTCTGCGTTGTTCTAGTGGTACGGTTGCGACATGTCAATATTTTCCGAAAAAACAGGCGACCATTTGCTTGGAAGTGCTTCGTGCGCGAACAACTTTTGTTGGATTTGGCTCATCTTGAAACACCCATACAGTCGACTGCTGTTTACTTTCGGGCTCATACGCGTAAATCCACGATTCATCACCTGTCACGATGTCATAGACGTGCTTCGAAGCACCGCGATTGTATTTTTTGAGCATTTCCTTCGACCAATCGACACGAGCCTTTTTTTGAGCGATTGACAAATTGTGTGGGATCCAACGCGAACAAATTTTTTTGACAGTCAAATGTTTATGCAATATTGAATGTATGCTGGTCCCACTTATGCCTAAGGTTGCCACAATCTCACGATAGGTAACATGACGATCTTGCAATATCAGTTCGCGCACAGCATCAATGGTTTTCGGAACAACAGCTGATTTCGGACGACCTTCACGAAATTCGTCTTGGAGTGAACTACGACCACGATTGAATTCACCATACCATCGATAAACACTGGTCCTTGATGGAGCTTCATCGCCAAAAATTGAATTAAGTTCATCCATGCACTGTTGCTGTGTTAATTCACGTCGAAAATTGTAAAAAATAATCGCACGAAAATGTTCACGATTTAATTCCATTTTTAGACCGAGATGAATCTTTTAAGTTACTATAAACAACACAAATAGCGCTCGTATGTCAAAACGTTCTGAGTACGTATAAGCCAACAAATGTCAAACTTTGCGATAGAGCTTTCAGTTGACAGATTGCAACACCAGGGTTGCCAAATCCCGAAATATAAAAGGCACCCACGTAGTTTTAAAAATTGTTCATAGTAAAAGTAACTTATTGTAGTGCCCATACGGATGGGCGTGGCAACTTGAAATTTTGTCAATACACTTGTTGAACAAATACAACATGTTTACAAGTAAAAGAAGAATGTTCGTTCCAGAGGAAAAAAGTTGGGGTCGAAAGGGTTAATAATTGTTGAAATCAATAAAAAAAACTTTATATCATTTACAATCGTAAAGGATCGTAAATATATGTACAAATTTATAACAAATACAACACATAGTGAACACTCCTATTGTTTGCGGGTTTCTCATTTCAAATAATACAAGAAGCAACATTGTTTGCACCTACTCGCGACATTTTGACACTATATGCCTATAATGGTAGTTTTTCCACAGCTGATTTTCAGTAAATAATACTACCTGGTGATTATATTATGCTTATAACCACCGATAAACAAGCTGATCGTGCTTCTCTTAAAAGACTCGCTGGCAGTTATGCTCTCTGGTTTAGATAAGAGTAACACTCTGAATAATTTAGCAGAGAGAAAATCGGTCGAACAAACGTTAACTAGTAATAGATTTTTGGGAGTTAATGAGAGTCATGTCTGTATATTATCGCTGAAAAAAATTTTGTTCATTTATGAGCGTTCAAGTCGTCTGTCTCTGAGCATGATAATATTGATCATGTGGTAAAGGACTCGTCGATTGATCTAAGACATTTCTCTTGTTATAAAATAATTAAAAGTAGCTTTCATAGTAGCTCTTTCGACTGTGATAAATTGCATAACAGACGCTTGTCATTTGACGCTTTGTCAGAACAAACCATTTAATATGCGAAAAGATAAATATAAAAAAAAATTTTATGATATAAAATCACGAGGAGCCTATACTTCTTTTATTATAAAAAAAGACATCATAACATTATGAATATAAAAATTTGAAGGCAGAGACAAAGCTAGTTTTTTTTAAATATTTAAAAATAGCACATTATTAGCTACAGAAAACATATAACTAATAGACTAAATATTTCTTGATGTATAATTAAACTATCGCGTACTACCGCGTTTACAACAAGTGGTCTACGCTTTCTGTCCACTATTCTTTCAGGAGCTATATAATTTTAAAAAAAGTGGGGAAACCGTGATGTTTTGAAGCAAAAAAAAAAAAAATAAAAATTAATATGAAGTCACGAGACGCCTATACAGTTTTTATTATAAAAGTAGACATCACAAACTTATGAATATAAAAATTTGAAAGCGGAGACAAAGCTAACTTTTTTGAAATATTTAAAAACAAAAAAATGTTAGCTTTAAAAATAAAACTTGTTTTGAATAAAACAAAATAGGTAAAAATAATGGATAAAATATTTTTTGATATACTAAAAAACTAATAAACATGCTGTAACGCTTACAACAAGGGGTCTACGGTGCTTGTGCTCTTCGTTCAGGGTTATGCTATTTGAAAGAAATTGGAAAAATCGTGATAGGAATAAGCGCAAAGGCTTACTTTCCCATAAAAAGTGTGGCGATGGCGACGCTAGTTGTGACCAGTTTTGGCTATTTATAGCCAAAATTGACTATTTTCTTTTCCGCGGTAAATTTTTAGCTATTTGGCGATTTTATTTTTAATTTGGCTATTTTTTATTCGGGTATTTTTTTTATTTTGGCGAAAATTAATTTTTTGTCCTAACCTATTGTTGTAAAATTTTTTTAGCAATGGTGAATTTTCCCTTCATGTGAACACGACATACCAATAATGTCAATCGTGCACTATAACACAAAATTGCAACTAATTTAGAAACACTGCACAAAAAGAGCAGGTTACACTGACCTCACTAAGCCGACTTTCTTTGACATTTGCGAATTGTTGCTGAATTAGTTGCAATTTTGAACACAGCCGAATATGCAATAATTTGATATGTGGCAACTCAAATCACTTATCACTAAAGAGTAGGAGGCAACAATGATGGCTTTTGTCATGAAATGCAAATAGTGAAAAATTAAAGAAGTTAAGAAACTTAAGCAACGTTAAGAAAATCAGCATTGAAGTTTGTTTTTTTTAAATACTTGAATAAATATTTTCGCTATTTTTTTATGTTTTGGCAAATTTTATTTTGTGTTCTGGCTAAAAAAAAAGTTAACTCCGGCACACAGGTTGTGACACCTTCTTCCATTACGACGGCATTTGTATTGCTGACTTGAGCACCTCTTTCTATATGGGCGGCAGTAGTAGACTCGCGGAAGCACTCTTCCTTTGTACAGCGGCAGCATGCAAAGAAGCATTCTTTTCGGCTGCGGCAGCATTGGCAGTATTTTTTATTTTTTTTTTTTATTTTTTTATTTGTTCATTGACGTCTTTGGATTACAAATCCATACAGACTCCTTTAAAATAATAATTTAACTTTAATGAAAAAACTAATCAATATAATAAGAAACTAACATATAATGATGAAATTAAGAAGACCAAAAATTATGTACGAAAGAATGTAAAAAGCAGTTTTTTTATGGACAATTTCGAGACAGAAATATCTAAATTACTCTGAATAGATAATTCGTTGAACAATGATAAAACGCGAGTTATAGGCTCATTAAGTGCGTAAAGAGTTCTATGAATTTAAGAATGGAATAATGCATAATGCCGTAACGTTCTTGCGGGAATATTGAATTTAACAAATTGTAATAACTGGGCACAGTCGATTTGACCTAATATAAGATATAAGATGATATAAGATCATGAATTAATATTAAAGAATGAATTTGTCTTCTTTTTTCGAGAGTTTTTAAACCCAAAATCAAAATTCGTGTATTATAGGTAGGCAAAGGTTCACTTAAGTTCAAAGTACGAAGTGCAAAACGTGAAAATAATTTTTGGATTTTCTCTAATCAGACGCAATATGTTAAATAGAAAGGACTCCATATGAATGAAGCATACTCTAACCTTGACCTTACGAAAGGGTTATAAAGACAAATTAAGGTATGAGGTGCTATTTCTACGCACAAAGGCAAGTAAAGAGTAAGATTTAGGAACAACGTAGTTAATATGATCAAAGAAAGTGAACTTAGAGTCAAAAATAACTCCTAAGTGCTTAACTGAGAGAACCTTCTGTAAGGGTGTACCAGAGATGGAGTAAGAAGATATGAAAAAATTATTGTTTTTCGAATGCTCCCCTGTTGAACACCAGAAGAGGCAATAAATTGATAAGACTTAACCTATTTTGAAGATAAGGATCCAAGGATACTGGATCCAAGTGAGAAACATAGAATGTGTACGATTCCATGATCATTAAATTAAAAAAATTAAAATTAACCGATTTCAAGGCCATGGTTTCTTACACTTTTTATCACAAACAAACTGGGCATTGCACTAGCAGCGTCAGCATTTTTTGACCAACATTCAACTCCAGCTAACGGCGGCCAAGCAAGCGGAGTCATATTCTCTTTTTGTAGTCATTGCACTTTTGCTGTTTTTTATGTTGAGCTTAGTGCAGTGCCAAGGTTGTTTGCTGTTGACGTGTCTTGTATGTATGTATTTATGTAGTATATATTAAATAATAATGTAGTAAATATTAATATTATATTAAAAGGCAATTTTATTGTCTTTATAAGGAGGCAAACTAATAATAAAAAGATCAGTAGAATTCTAGAGTGTGATCAAATAAGCTCCAATAGTGTTTTACTCTTAAGGTGTGCAAACGGTTCAAGTGGCGTTTTGTACAACATCTCTTTTCGGTTAGTCCAAGTTAAAGTGCTTGGGCTACAACCAAACTCCCGAAATCCAAATTAAGACTTAACATTTGGTGACCCCAACGTGATTCAGCAAGAATCACATATCAACCGCAGCCGTCAGGACAATAGACGCAGCCCACGGCCAAACAGAAGAAGTCTGTGGCAAGAAAAACAATGTCTACCTTTGACGAATTGGTAGAGCTCCAAAAGCAAACTGGCAGCGAAATACAAGCTGTCATTAGAAACTACAAAAAGGATCCAGCCGATCGCAAAAAGACAGCATCCTACTTCGAAAATCGTATTTATCGTTTAGACGAAGCCTGGGTACGATTTGAGGATCAAGACAACAAGCTTAGAGTAGTACCCGGATTAAATTTAGACCACGATTACTTCACTGCAAACTATTATAATGAAATCGTGGTTGTAGTGGACACTTTTAAGGAAGAATTTTAACAACAGATGATAATCCTTTCAACAAAAGCCGCCCCGGAAGCAACTCCACGTATGGCAACCACAACCACTGATAAAGGCGCTGGCAACTTTAGTTTAGTGAACGTTTCTGGAATTATACGAAAGCAGGTAGCAGCCATATCTTCACTAAGTAGAATTTGTGAGGGTCTGATTGACAACAATGAAGACCAGCCACCACAATTCTATGAATTAAAACTAACACAATCGTTAGTCAGAGACAGATCGTTTGTGGCGCCAAATCGAGACCATTAATGCTACGATTTGGGCAACATTGTGATACTCCGAGCTCTCAAGGATATGATATAGATGAATATTATAATATGGAAGATACAGTTCAGCAGGTGCTCGTCCAACTGTCAATCAAATTGACCGCACACCCATCAATTGAGGTCCAGCTAGTTACCACACCGATTACACAAATGGCCATGAGCCCACTTCATTTGCCAAAAATCACAATTCCAAAATCCAGCGGTGATTATCTGCAATGGACACAGTTTCACGACTTGTTTTCAGAAGTTATTCATAAGCAGCAGGTACCACCATCGCAAAAAATGTGGTACCTTAAGACAAGTGTTACCGGCGAAGCATAGAATCTTATTCGACATCTTGCATTGAGTAGTGAAAATTATGTCACAGCATGGAACCTACTGCAAGACAGATATAATAACAAAAGGGCCATTGTATCAACAGTAATTCAAAAATTGTTAAATCAGTCTGGAGTGCCAAACAACCCGTCAGCGGCAGATGTGAGGTCCTTACACGATACTACACACGAGGGACTTCTGGCTCTAAGCAATCTGGAAATTGAAACAAATTCTTGGGGTCCATTGCTATTCCACATTTTATTGGCTAAGCTCGATAAGCAAACTCGATTGCTGTATGAACAATCACTGGAAAACTCAAGAGAGATTCAACAAGTAAATCAATTCCCGAAATTCCTGGAAAACAGATTCCAATCATTGGAGGCAGTGGGCAACAAATTTTGTCCAATTAAAACAATAACAACAACTGTGGTCCAAACGCAATCAAACAAGTGTGCGTTTTGCAACAAAGAACCACATCCTCTATATCATTGTAATGCCTTTCTACAATCTAACATTCAAGATCGCATAAGGTCCGTGCAGAAACTTAAACGGTGCATGAATTGTCTCCGGTCTGGACATATGGCTCAAGAATGCAGAAGTCGCCACTGCAACATATGCAACAAAAATCACAATTCGTTGCTTCACGTGAAAAAACTATCAACTTCAGCCAAACCATCGCGCTGCTTGGTGACAACCACAAACCAGTGACATTCCAGTGGTAGCCATATTAAATCAGTCAGATCAAGCTTCATTAATCCCTACATCAAACAGTGGCTATGTATTACTTGGTACTGTAAAAATAAAAATATCATCAACAAACTGACAGATTATCGAATGCAGAGCAATTCTTGATTCAGGTTCACAGGTGAACATTATAACTGAAAAATTGGTCAAAACGCTAAAATTGCAGCAGGAACCAAATCCCATATGGATAGAAGGCATCTCTACAGGGAAAAAGAGTTCACAGTAAAGTATCAACACAAAAATACAATCACGAATAAACAACTTTAAGATGTATCTTAAGGCCTTTGTGGTGCCTTCAATAATTTCAGCTCAACCCACTAGAATGCTAGATATGTAAAAATGGCCTATTCCACAAAACATTCAATTGGCAGACCCAGAATTTGGTACACCAGGACAAATTAATTTACTAATAGGTGCTGAATACTATTACTCTTTCTTGTCCATTGGTCAAATCAAGCTGGCAAACGACTTACCAAGCCTTCAAAAAACTGTGTTTGGACGGCTTTGCAGCGGTAAGATAGAAGGTGGTGGTGACAACATACTGTCATGTGGAATATATTCAACAGATAAAGATCTAAAAAACGCTCTGGAAAAGTTCTGGCAACTTGATGATGTGAAGGCTCCAGAAACTTACCTCACAGCAGCAGAACAAAAATGTGAATCATCTTTTGTTCAGCATACTCGGCGTGATAAAAACGGACGATTTATTGTAAGAATCCCATTCAAGGATGACACGCCAAACTTAGAGGAATCGAAGCAGATGTCAATGAATCGATTCTTTTCTTTAGAACGAAGGCTGAATAAAAATCCAGATATCAAATCATCATACACAAAATTTATGCAGGACTATGAAGCACTTGGGCACATGGAAAAGATTAATGAGGAAAACATGTTGTCTCCTCACTATGTAATACCGCATCACTGTGTCCTCAAACCAGACAGCAGCACGACTAAATTAAGAGTCGTATTTGACGCTTCACCTAAAACATCTAGTGGAGCATCACTAAACGATATAGTGTATAATAGTCCTGTGGTACAAAGTGATCTTACATCAATACTAATGCGCTTTAGATCTCCACGCTTTGTCTTTACCACCGATATTGAGAAGATGTATCGCCAGATTCGTATACATCCACAAGATGAAACATTCCAGATCATAATTTGGAGAGAAAACTGCAGCAACAAGTTACAGTTCTATCAACTTAAGACGGTCACTTGTGGTACAAGAGCAGCACCATATTTGCGAGAAAACATCTCGAAGCCGTGCAAAATTTAGCAGCTTTAAAGTTATCATGCCCACCAAATACGCTTGGCTGGTCCTGAGTGCCTCCGATGGACTCCAAACTCTTGGAACTATTACAATATCAAAGTGGACAGATAAGGCCGGGAGTACTCCGAAAGTATATAAAACTAACTCTACGAAGGATAGCCACCTTGTCGTGGTGTAGAGGCTTAGGTTGCAATGAAACAATGGGCTATGATGACGGGAGAACAAGATCCTGGTAGGGTCACCCATGTCGTACAGGCTATTGTGGAGCAATGAACAAAGAGCTATCCCCCCCTAATCCAGGGTGTTATGTTGCACCGTGCCTATTGGATGGTTTGCAGCCAGGGGGTAATACCGGCTGTATGGGAACGGAGACCTCACTGATACCTGGCCGCCTCAGTGAGTAATTGTGGCCTTTCCATGGTATGCGGGGCTCTGGCATGGATGACGTACTTTCCCTAGCTACTCGTGGGACCAAAAATGAACAAAACCTTTAAAAACAACAACAACAAGGAAGAATGTACAGAGGCGACAACAACAAAAACTACTACAGACGAAACGGCAACTGCGACGGAAACTGGCAGGTCTAGCATAGGGCGACCTACTCTGACCAAACAGGACAACACCGACGCGGGTGGGGACTTGGACTCAGCGACTCTGAGGATTCTGGGCAGGTTGAGCATTGGAAGTGACACGGAGGAATCGAGCATCCCTCAAGTCCTTCACAAAGTTCCTAGCTCAGAGACTGAAGACGAGCTTCTCAACTCCGACTCCGACGCGACGGTCATTGAGGCGGGTAGTGCAGCAGTCCACAGTAGATCTGCTTCGAAAGAAGCCATGCAACGAAAGTTCTACAGGACTGCTAAGAACTATCTGCTGAAAATGAAAACCGCAGACCCGACTACTCTTACTTCCAGGGACAAGGCTCTCATCAGGAAGCACACGAAGAGAGTGAACACTTTTGAACGTCACTATGCCCCCAAAGCATCGACGAAAGAAGCTGCCACAACTCTGCCTGCTTCCACGGATGAGGGTCTTTGCAAGGCAGGTCCATCCAACTCCAATGACGGGAAAAGCGACAAACGGGAGAGGGAAATGGAAGGTAGAAAGAGGAGGAAAAGAGGTAGGAAGAATAGAGGGGACAGAGCTGAACCGTCCCAATCCAAGGTTGCTATAGGTGACAAACGGGATTGCGGTATAGGTGGAAGCAAGGGAGTGAAAGAAGGGGCAACGACGGTTAAGGCAGGTCTTTCCTACTCCAATGTCGTCAAAAGCGGCAAACAGGAGTGTGGAAAAGGCGGAACCAAGGAGAAGGTAAAGCGAGACAAGGTCAACCCAAGGTTACCTCAAACAGGGACCAACCGGGGGTTGACCACGGTTTCGAGAGGAGAACCTCCCTGTACACCTGGTTCCACGGCCAAACGGCAAAGATCTGCGGATGAGGTCGCTGCGAGTTGTTCGAAGCGTAGCAAGACCCGGAGGAGCTTCGAAAACTCAGCAGAGGTCGCTGCGAGTTGTTCAAAGCGAAGAAAAGCAGGGGGGAGCTTCGAAAACTCACCAGAGGAACTACAAGTAGCCATTATAGACACAACTGACCCAGACGGCTCTATGACGGGGGAAAAATGGCTGCTTGTAGAGAATGAGATCCTTAAAGCTATGATGGCTAGCGTCGAACACGGTGATCCCGACGATTACAAGTTCGACGGTGCTGGTTGGCAACAAGGAGTAAAAGTCGTCGGATGTGGATCGAAGAAATCCCTGGAGTTCCTGACCAAAACCATCGCCAACATTGGTGAAATTTGGAAGGGAGCTTCACTAAAGGTGATCTCCAAATCCACGCTTCCGCTTCGCCACAAGGTATCTGTATGGATTCCTCCTCCTGCTTTGCACGAGGATGCGTCTATTCAGAGGCTTTTGGCGGCGCAGAATAAAGTCACGGCAGCGAAGGGAAAATTCTTCTCTTTTCTGTAGACGCTGCTTCGACGGGCTGGCTTAAGGAGCAGTCGGACATGCTCAAATTCGGCCTCGGATCCATTAAGGTGAAGAGGCTGAACCAACAATAGCTGAGAGGAGGAGGAAGCTGCAAGTGATGCAAATCAACCTGCATCACTGTAAGGCAGCGACCGACAACTTGATGCTGTGCATGTCCGAGGAGAATGTAGATGTGGCCCTCATCCAGGAACCTTGGATCATCAACAACAAGATCCAAGGCCTAGGGTCGAAACAATACAACCTGTTTCACTCTACAAATGAAGGTAAGTTAAGGAGCTGTATACTTGCGAAAAAATCTATTAATATGTTTTTTCTCCCTAGATTCAGCAACGGAGACGTAGTGGCAACCAGCGTAGAAACAAGGTCAGCAAAACTGATCCTTTGCTCTGCGTACATGCCCTATGAAGAGGCGAACCCACCAGTGCAAACAGTCCGCGAGTTAGCAGAACAATCTAACACAAGCAGGGCATTCCTGGTCATCGGTTGTGATGCTAATGCCCATCACTCGCAATGGGGCAGTAAAGACATCAACAAAAGGGGTGAGTCTATTTTTGAATTTATCCTTACCACAGACCTTATTCTATGCAATAGGGGCAATAGGCCAACATTTCAGAATAGAGTCAGGGAAGAGGTAATAGATCTCACTTTAGCTAGTAACTCCGAACAGATTATAGTCGATGACTGGGAGGTGTCACAGAAGGAGTCGTTTTCCGACCACTCCACGATTCTCTTTACTATTGACTATGATCCCCAATTAAAGAAACATTTTAGGAACCCTTTAAAAACTAACTGGGAAAGGTATTCAGTCTGGATAAGCAGAAATATTGCAGACCCTGACACAGAATACCTCCCAACCGATGTATCTATTGACAATGCAGTCGAGTTTATAACGGGAAAAATGAACCAGGCTTTCAAGAAGTTCTGCCCAAAGTCTCGAAGTCGCAAACCTGTAAATGCGAGTTGGTGGACCAGCGACCTCAAAAAGAGGCGATCAGAGGTTAGAAAACTTCACCGGAAGGCCATCTTAAGCAAACTAGAGCAGGACTGGACAAACTACAGATCCATGCTAAATGCTTACACTAGGGATGTAAGAATAGCTAAGCGAACATCTTGGAAAAAATTTTGCGAGTCCATTGAGGACACCAGTGAAGCCGCCAGACTTCGAAAGACGCTATCCAAAGACCCAACGGTCCCGGGATACCTTAAGAGGTCCGACGGATCCTGGACAGAATCCAGCCAAGAAACGCTTTTGCTACTCATGGAAACTCACTTTCCAGGTTGTACAGAACCGTGTCAAAACGATGCTAACAACAACTTGGAAATAACAATGCCAGAACCTTTACAAGAACTCCCCAACATTATTACAAGGTCAACTGTAGAATGGTCGATCGGATCCTTCAAGCCCTACAAATCTGCGGGGCCAGATGGTATCCTACCGGCCATGATGCAACATGCCCTTCCTAGCATCATGCCCTGGCTTATAGCAATCTTCACCGGCTGCCTCAAGACAGGATATGTTCCTAAAATTTGGAGAGATGTGCGAGTTGTTTTCATTCCTAAAGCTGGGAAACCGATACACTCAGCACCAAAGGATTATAGGCCTATTAGTCTCTCATCGTTCTTGATGAAAACGCTAGAGAGAATAATAGATCTTCACATAAGAGAATCTGTGAACGATAATAATCTCTGTAGTGTACAACATGCCTACCTTAAGGGTAAATCGGTAGAAACGGCACTGCATGAGGTGGTTTCGGTAATAGAAGGAACCCTTCATCACAAAGAATATTCTTTAGCAACGTTTTTAGATATCGAAGGCGCATTTAACAATGTAAATACAGATTCTATAAGAAATGCTTTAGTAGACAAAGGAGTTAACAGTAAAATAACCCAATGGATTTATAAAATGCTCAATAGCAGACGTATAAGCTCACAAATGGGAATAAGCGTGGTGAGGAAAGAAGCCACAAGAGGCACACCGCAAGGAGGAGTCATATCCCCCTTTCTCTGGCTAATTGTGGTTGACAAAATTCTCACCACACTCACAACTGGAGGAACAAAAGTGGTAGCCTATGCCGATGACGTTGTCATCCTAATATGCGGGAAATACCTGCAAACAATTAGCGAACTAATGTCTGCAGCATTGAATAAGCTATCGCGGTGGGCAGAATCGAATGGACTTGGTGTTAACCCAGTAAAGACCGAACTCGTTTTGTTCCCAAGAAGAAGAAAAATAGAAAGTTTCACATTACCGAAACTTAACGGAGTAACTCTGAAGCTTTCCACGGAAGCCAAATACCTTGGAATTATCCTTGATAACAAGCTGAGCTGGAAACGCAACACAGAGGAAAGAAGGAAAAAAGCACTGTGCGCTTTGTACGCTTGTCAGAGGACATTTGGCAGGAAATGGGGACTCCGACCGCACATAATCCACTGGATGTATACAGCGATCGTGAGACCCATCCTTGCCTATGGTGCTCTCGTATGGTGGACGATAACGCATAAAAAAAGCTACCTTAGCTTCCTAACAGGAGTTCAAAGGTTAGCGTGCATAGGAATAACAGGAGCCATGAGATCTACGCCACAGGCGGGTGTAGATATGATGCTAAATCTTCTTTCCGTAGAAGAATTCCTTAAATGTTCGGCGACCAAGAGCGCGATTCGCCTCAACGAATCACGAGCCTGGAAAAGCAGCACATTCGGACACGCATCTATTCTAAATCTCTTTGGAACCGAGGAATCGAAAAGAGCAACCGACTATATCATACCCAGTGTAAGATTCGGTACAGAATACACCACATCCATTCCCAGCAGACAAGAATGGGAAGAAACGGCTGTAGAATCCTACGGCAATCTCCATTTATATACTGATGGTTCCAAAATGGAAAACGGAACTGGATCGGGTGTATACTGTGAAACGCTACAAATCAAAGAGTGTTACAAACTCCCGGATTACTGTAGCGTTTTTCAGGCAGAAATATATGCTATTGAAAAAGCTGCACGGGCCATTTACAGGAAAAATCTTACCCCTACAAGGGTAGTAATTTTTGTGGATAGCCAAGCGGCCATCAAAGCACTGAGAAGTAAAACGACGAAGGCTCGAACGGTGCAAAACTGTAAACTTGCACTGAACAGTATCTGCAATACCCACAACGACACTCTCTGCTGGGTTCCCGGACATAGCAATATTGAAGGGAACGACGCAGCAGATGAACTGGCAAGGCGTGGAGTAACCGCAAGTACAAACAGAGCTGACACAGATGTGCACATTCCAATAGGCGTCGTCAAAAGGAGTATAGAACTAAAAGCCAGAGATATTGCCAACACAAACTGGGCTTCCAGAGGTGACTGCAACATATCTCGAAGGCTTTGGCCTGAGCTAAATGAGAAAAGAACTAGAAGCCTTCTGCTTTTGGTCAAACGGGAAATCCGGATCCTTGTTGGAGTTCTAACGGGTCATTGCCCCATTGGGGTAATGGCCAATAGAATAGGTATAACAGCGCCAGACTTTTGTCGGAGCTGCAAAGACCCGGAGGAAATAGAAACAATAACTCCCCTACTATGCGAATGTCCAAGTCTACAGAATCGTCGACTCCGACACATGGGGAACAGATTTTTCAAAGACTTGGAAGAGTTGGTGAACACACCACTGCTAGACATCTGGAGGTTCATAAAAAGCACAGGATGGTTTGAGGAACAAATCGGAACAATGGTTTAACTTGGTACCACAACTATAAAAAGGGATTCGTAATGGACCTATAGGCCCCCGCGGAAGCGCCGGTAACGGTGCACGACCCTTCATACCTAACCTAACCTAACAACTATAAGTCAAACTCATACACGCGCTTTAACATTAAAATAAGCAATAATCCTAAGCACAACACCAATAAACCTAAAAACTTGTCTAACTCTAACAAAATACTAATTCTTACTCTAAGAATCCTGGGTGTCAAGGGGGTGGACACTGTGAGGTGAAAGAGTCTGTTTGCTGCAACCTGGCGGAGCCAGCTCGATATTCACAGTTAAACTCCAAGTCTACTCTCATGCTACCACATAAATATTTGTGTGCTAGCACGCTTGTCTGATGGCAAGTGCCTCCCAGTGGTGGCACCTGGGCGCTGTGCTACCAGCCGGCAGAATGGTGGCGGATGAGAGGGGCGAAACCCAAAAAAACCCAGAAGCGTTTGACCCATAGTGGGCGGCTCACTGGCTTGCGTTTGTACCGTAGCGGTCGGCAATATTCACACCTGTCTGTAGGTATAAGCAGATAAGGGAAGGTCACCCCGAAAATAAACCATTTACCAGGAATGTCGTGTAATAACGCAACTACTCCAGATGGAAACCACAGTAGTGGAAATTCACCCGTGGGCAATCCCACGGCCGAGGCAAGGATTCTGGAGGCCTCAAACAACATTTCTGCCACAAAAACTGCTGCAGCGGTGGCGCACTCGGCCGCTGCACCAGTCAAAGCTACGAGCAGCAACACTACAACCGAGAACCCATTTAAAATGAGCTCAAAGGTTCAGTGATCGCCAACTAAATGCACACCCAAAGGATCAAGGCTGCAGCATAGAGAGTCTGTCATCAAGGCAACCCCTGAAGCAGCAGCAAGCGTCAGTGTAGATGACCCTGTCATCAAAAAGCTGGTCAAAGTGAAGACACTGATACAAGGTCTGGCAGAGTTCGTCAAAACCAAATCAAATGTCCACAATGAGATCCAGAAGCTTATAAGACTGGCAAATCTGGCCTGAGAAGACCTCTCAATTGAGCTGTTCGCCGATAACACGAACAAGAAAAAGGTCAATGCGAGTGCTTCACAAGTCCATAAGGACTCTCCGACGGACCCAATTTTTGCGCATGGTTCCAAGGCTACTCCAAAAAGAGCAAGCGAACGCAGCAGTGATTTGCGGAAACCTCCGCCACAAAAGACTCGACTGCAGCAGCTTGCTGTCCAAGAGTCTCCTCTCCTCTGCCTCTCCTCTGCCAAAAACTCCGGCAAAGCGAATGGTTGAGCCTTGGACAAAGGTCTCTAGAAAGCCCAAAAAACGCAAAAAATCGCCTCAGAAGCTGGCTAGACCTGATGCAATCGTCGTAGCAAAAGCAGGTGAGCTTTCATAAAGCGATATCATCATGCGGATGAAACAGGAAAAATCGCTTGAAAAGTTCGGCGAAAACGTTTCGAGAGTAAGGCGCACTGAAAAAGGTGAAGTACTTATCCAGCTAAAGCGCGCAACCACCCAGTCAACCCAGGAGCTGAAGAAAGAATTTGATATGGTTTTTAATGGCCAAGCAGAAACGAGGACTCTCACGGAAGAAACACAGGTCGAGATCAAGGATCTTGACGAGGTTACAACACCGGAAGATGTCTGCAGCGCAGTCCAAATGCAGCTCGGCGACTTAAAGGTGGCAAGAGTGAAATCACTCCGTAAAGCCTGTGCAGGCACGCAAACAGCGGTCATAAGCCTTCCAGCACTGCAGGCGAGGAAGCTGATAGAGACTGGCAAGCTCAGAGTTGGCTGGGTCATTTGCAGAGTCCGCGAAAAAGTTACGCCAACCAGATGCTTTAAGTGTCTCGACTTTGGACACACGGCGAAATCTTGCAACAGCACAGACCGAAGTAAGTGCTGTATGAAATGCGGCAAAGAGGGCCAAAAAGCAAAAGAGTGTTCTGCGGAAGCAAGCTGTTTCTTGTGCTTAGAAAAAAAATGCTCGGAAACAAATCATCGTGCCGGATGCTGAAAATGTTCGTCCTTTTCAGGAGCTAGCAAACCTAGGAAATGATGAGGTTCTACAGTTGAATCTCAGCAACTGTCGCGCAGCGCAAGATCTTTTAGCGCAAACCGTTCGAGATCTAAGCACTGATGTTGCTATCTTGAGTGAGCCCTATAACGCGAAAGCACCAGGAGCCTGGGCATCAGACATTTCTGGAAGAGCCGCCATATGGTCCTGCGGAAGACATCCTCCCTAATGAGGCAGCATACACGTGCAAGCAAAATAGATAAGGTGGAGTTTATATACAAGCCCATGACCAAATCTTTTAGAATACGGACACAAGTCCAACAGTTTCCAGCTTAGTGCTGTTCCCATGCTCCGTGAAGTCATGCTTTGCGGCGGTCCCGCGGGGCTTATACAAGGACGAAGATTCAATGCGGAGGTTAGGTTTAGTGCGTAAGAGTCGCACACTCCCACCTACACGGTGGCGCCTTTTGAAGGTTCCCCCTTCGCGAATAAAATAAAAAAAAAAACTCTAAGAATCCTTCTAAAAGTAATTATAGTTCTAGCTCAAACTCTTCTCATTCTAAATCTAATCTTAATCCTACCTCAATATTCAATTTGCAATCTAAGTCCCATCATAATTTAGATACTAACTGGAATCTTAAAACTAACATCTTCCCAATATTCTCTCCCATAGTCAACCGGAATACCGCTCCAACTAACAATACGGTTAAAAGCAATCTATTATCGAAAAAATCTTCCACTTATCCAAGACGGGTTTCATTTAATCTAAACAACAATGAAACCAACAATGATAAGTATCCGAACTTCATCCACTCCCATACTCTAAATCCATCACCACCAACCGAAAGTGTCTATAAACCTATTCCGGTTCTAAATGTGCCTTGTGATCAACCTGGTAGCCCTGCGTCATTTCTAGATCCCCTACTTCCTCCAAAAGTCAAATTGACATTAAATTCTTGCGCAGACACTGAGAGCAGATATGCTCTTTCTCGTCTAAGGGATAACAGTGTGTACAACAACGTTCGTTTATATCTCGCTTATATGCATAAGGCCCCAGATTCAACATGCATTGAAGGCAAGAGCAAAACTAATCTTAGAATATTAATTCAGCAAGAAGGGCTACCTACCGTTGTTGATGACTTACGTAACCTTTTTGTTTGCTTTCACGAACAACTTGGCGTAACGATTGATCAAGTGAAGGCGGATCTAGACACATATGGCGCTCACGTCAGAACTAAACACGTGTCTCTTCTTCAAAAATCTCGCAAAGAGCAGCAGCAATATTATTATCCCTAACTCAAATTAGTTAAACATATTTTACCATAACTGTGGTGGCATGAGAAGCAAATTACAAAAACTTTATGTTTACGCCAAATCATGCCACTTTAATGTACTAGTATTCACTGAGACATGGTTAAATAATACTTTCAATAATGAGGAAGTTCTTGACAGTAATTGGACTGTCTTCAGAAATGATCGGGACTACTCCTCAACAGGTCTTTCACGAGGAGGAGGAGTCCTGATAGCATCTCACAATTCTCTCTCAAGTGAGCTTATATATACACCTACCCACAAGCTCTTTGATCACCGAATAATTAGAATTTGCTTAGGAAATAGTCTATATTTGTACATTGGTGTCGTTTACATTCCTCCCTGCTCAAGTGAAACAACATACAACGAAACACTGTCCGCCTTTATCTCTACTCTAAATGAGGAAGATAAAGTTGTTAATCTTTGTGACTTTAACCGTCCAAATATATCGTTTGTCACCGATGAAAATGACAACTATCTTCATCCTGTTAACCTTTCAAGTATCATAGATTTCACATTGCTAAGTATCTTTTATGGCAGTGATCTGCAGCAAGTTTCTTCTGTACAAAATCAAAATGGGAGATGGTTGGACCTAGTCTTTACTAACGCATATGAGGAAATGAAGGTTATCCCATGCAGTGATGCAGAAAATTTGTTAGCTAACTCTGTTCACCATACAGCCTTAACGGTTGCTTTCTCTTCTAATGAAGTTACCTTTACCCAATCATATAATAACTCGATTGCGTACGATTACCTCAACGCCGATTACGAAAGCATAAAATGATATCTTAATGCTCTAAACTGGAATTATATTCTTTCCAACCTAGACGTAGATAGCGCTGTCTCTAAATTTTATCAGCACATTTTTACAGCTATCGAAACTTATGTGAAAAAAATAAAGAAAAAAAATAAACTTTCAGAGCCATGGCTAGATAGAAATCTCAGATTTTTGAGGAATCAAAGAAATAAAATCCATAAACTTCTCAAAAACACTGATAATGTAAGCGATGAAGTCAAGCTAAGGTATGACGAGCTATAAAAAGAGTTCTCTATCAAGTCAGAAGAAGCGTAAAAGTTGTACACTAACCTTATCGGTGAGAAAATCATTCCGAACAAATTCTTTGACTTTGTTAACTGGAAGCGTAAGTCTAGCGGCTATCCATCGTCTATGTTAAAAGGTATTGTCAATTCGTCCAACCCTCATGAAATCAGCAACTTATATGCGGATCATTTTAAGGAGGTCTTTTGTCAATCTACTACCCAATTTGAAGCCTCTTCTCCCAGCTCAAATATTGTGGTGGATACTGGATTTATTTAAGGGACCTGGACCGGACCTTATTCCTACAAGCTTCCTGGTGCGATGTTTAGACCAACTACTTCTGCCGTTATACATAATTTTTAACGAATCACTCTCTTGTGGGACATTTCCTTCATATTGGAAATCATCCCATCTAAAACCAATTTACAAGAGTGGAGATAAAAGGTCTGTTGAAAATTATAGAGGCATAGCAATTTTATCAGCCATTCCAAAATTTTTTGAAAAAATTATTTGTGATAAGCTAACAAGTATAATCAACCCACGTCTAAATGAGCAGCAACACGGCTTCCGTAAGGGACGATCTACAACATCCAATCTCATGATCATGGTATCGGATGTTTTAATAAATATGGAAAAAGGGCACCAAATAGATGCTGTTTATACAGATTTCAGTAAAGCCTTCGATAGAGTTGATCACAGAATGCTAACATGTAAACTAGAAAAAGTCGGTATTAAGGGACCCATACTAAGTTGGCTAAAATCATATCTCGACGGCAGATCCCAGTATGTTAAATTCCAAGGGATTTTGTCAAAAAAAATTGCAGCCTCCTCAGGAGTTCCGCAAGGCAGCCACCTTGGTCCTCTTCTTTTTAACATATTTATATCAGACTTGTCAGAAGTCCTGAACGATATCCCACACCTTATGTATGTAGATGATTTAAAAATGTACTATGCAATCAAATCAGATATAGATGCAAATTTTTTACAGTCAAAACTGTTGTCTCTTGAGCAATAATGTATCCAAAATAAACTGCATCTTGATATCAATAAATGCAATGTTATTAGTTTTTCTCGTAAGAACAACATGGCACTACATACCTACCACCTCAATAGTACCGAGCTTAAAAGAGTCAATCATGTAGTGGATCTTGGAGTAGTCTTGGATTGCAAGATGCGCTTTAATTTGCACTATGACCAAATTTTATCCAGAGCGAGCAAACAGCTTGGTTTTATAAAAAGGCGAGCAAATGAATTCAAGAATATTTGGGTCACTACATCCTTATACTGTGCGTTAGTGCGGCCAATACTTGAATATGCCTGCATAATTTGGAGTCCGTCCTTCGATTCCCATAGCGAAAGAATCGAGTCTATTCAAAAGCAATTATTACTATACGCGTTGAGAGACATGTACAACCCCCGTGATTATAAAAGCCTTCCTTCATATGAATACAGACTCAGCCTTTTAAACTTGATGCCACTATCATCAAGAAGAACATTATTGGGCTCATGTTTCACATTCGATGTTATTAAAGGTGCTATTGACAGTGAATATATTTCTAGTATGATATGTCTCAACGAACCAATAAGACGTACTAGGCATACTCGGCTGTTAACTGAATATCAGCACCAAACTACATATGCAAACAATAAACCCATCAGTCGACGCTGTAGAGAATTCAATAACGTTTCCGTATACTTCTCACCTTCCATGTCCAAACCCTCTTTCAAGCAAACCATGTCTAAGTTCCTCGTTAACCAAAATTAACTCAGGCTTAAGTTAAATTACCTGTATATAAATAGTTACCCGTATGTATACCACATTTAAGCATGCCCTCTCTAAACTTGTTGGAAATAAGTACTATCCAAGTCTCTCTCTATAGTTAACCCAGCTTTTTATATTCTCTCTTTTCTTCTTCTCTTTCTATTGTGTAAGTACCTTTTACTCTTATTTTTAATTTTCTTTTTGCACCTCCTTTTTGACGTGTTCGTAAAATCATGTCCTTTAGGTGGGCGGATTACGCTCACTTCAATTCGTACATTTTCGAACACCAAGACAAGGAAAGGGGAGAAGAAATAAAATAAAAAAAAAAAATTAAATTAAGTTAGAAATAAATTGCCTTGTTTGGCCAATAAATAAATAAATATTTGGCTACAAAATGCCTTCAAACGTTAGCAAGGGCACATAAACAGCAATATCCACTTGGTGCAGCTGCATTAGAAAGGGAATTTTATGTGGACGATGGCTTATGCGGTGCAAACAAATTGAACGACGCCTTAGAAATGAAGCAGCAACTCATTAAAATATTGGATTCAGCTGGTATGAAACTTCGAAAATGGTGCGCCAATCACGCTAAATTACTGCAAGGAACACCCACTGACGATCAAGAAGTAGACCTGGTCTTCGATAACGATTCCGACAAGAGCATCAAAACACTTGGGGTCACTTGGCTCCCAAAATCAGATAAATTTTGTATAAAAACTAATGAATCCTCGAGTACAAAATTTACGAAGCGGTCTGTAACATCCGATGTAGCACACATTTTTGACCCGCTTGGACTAATGGCTCCAGTAGTTGTTAAAGCCAAGATTTTCGTGCAAAGATTGTGGCAACTAAAAATATCATGGGATTAATCACTTCCAATTGAAATGGACATTTCATGGGCAAAATTTCGACAAAACCTTAAGGCTCTCAATTATATAAGACTTCCTCGACATATCATAGCTCACAGAGAGGCCAGATACTCTCAAATGCACCTATTCACCGACGCTTCAGAGCAAGCATATGGAGCTGCGGT
This sequence comes from Coremacera marginata, assembly GCA_914767935.1. Taxonomy (NCBI): domain Eukaryota; kingdom Metazoa; phylum Arthropoda; class Insecta; order Diptera; family Sciomyzidae; genus Coremacera; species Coremacera marginata. Next base: position 111,088,347 of record OU612044.1, on the reverse strand, counting down.
ATACATCAGATCTTTAATACACGATGGAACAATAACAGTCAACTTATTGTGTTCAAAGTCACGCGTCGCACCACTGAAAACTCAAACAATTCCTCGGCTAGAGCTGTGTGCTGCCTTATTAGGGGCACAATTGATCTCCGAGGTGAAGCAGGGCATGTCTGTTGAAGATTACACAACCTTTTTGTGGACTCATTCTGAAATTGTCCTACACTGGATAAACTCGGAGCCATCATCGTTCCAAACATTTGTATCCAATCGCATCAGCAAGATTCAGGAACTCACATTAGTGGAACAATGGCGGCATGTTAGTTTTAAAAACAACCCTGCAGTTTTACTGTCCAGAGGAGTTGAGCAAACAGACATAAAACGTTGCTCAATATGGTTTTATGGTCCTCTCTTTTTTCATGCAAAGGAGGATTCATGGCCCAAAACATTCAGCAAGAAACTCACCATACCAGATCAGACGGAGCTGAAAAGAAGGATTAATGTTCTTTCTGTATCAACTAATGAAGATATAAGTGACATGGCTTACAAGATAAATCATCGTAACTCATTTTCGACATTGCAACGAGTAGTTGGATATGTGCTGCGATTTATCAGGCATATACGTCAAGGCAACAGAGCATTTAATGTGACACTTTTACCCGAAGAACTTAATGAAGCATTAATTGTCATAATCAAAACAGAACAACTTAGCGATTTTCGTGAAGAAATTCAACAATTATCACAGAAGCAAGAAGTAATGAAGACAAGTGTGCTTCACGGACTAAAGCTTTTCTCGACAATCAAGGAATCGTCAGAATGGGAGGACGACTTGTTGAATCAAATCTTCAATGTAATGCTAAACATCCAACGGTATTACCGTACAATGATCCAATCACAAAGTTAATAATGGAGGAGTTGCACACCAAGAACCTTCACTGCGGTCCACAAGCACTTCTTGCTCAAACAAGACAGCGGTTCTGGCCCATAAAAGGCAAAATTATGGCTAGATCTATAGTTCATCACTGCGTACGTTGCCCGTCCTCATACGTTCAAACAAATCATTGGCAACCTTCCACATGACAGAGTGCATCCAGAGCGTCCGTTCCTCAATTCAGGTGTCGATTTTTGCGGTTCGATTTGGATACACTACAAAATCAGAGGAAAACGACCATGCAAGGCTTATATTGCCGTGTTTTGTTGTTTTAGTACAAAGGCTGTGCACATGGAAATTGTGAGTGATCTTTCCACTGAAGCATTTATTGGTGCACTCAAGCGCTTTACTTCACGAAGAGGAAGATGGCAAAATATCTACTGCGACAAGCCACCAATTTTGTCGGAGTCAAAAACCAGATAGAAGAGCTGACACACACCATTCACAGCAGTCTTGTTCAAGACGCAATTATTAAGTCATTTACGGATTTGGGTACCACCTTTCATTTTATTCCTCCAAGATCACCACATTTCGGAGGACTGTGAAAAGCGGCTGTTAAATCAGCAAAATAACTCTTGGTAACGATTATCACAAACTGCTCCCTCTCTTATGAAGAACTAGAGACAGTAGTAATTCAAATCGAAGCACTATTGAAATCCAGACCTCTAACGCCATTGTCATCTGATCCAAATAACCTTTCAGCCCTTACACCAGGACATTTTCTCATAGGCGAACCGTTAACAGCGCTTCCTAGTGGCAATAAGAATACCTCGAACCCATTGCTTAAAGCGCGATGGAAACTAGTAAACCATTTAAAGGATGAGTTTTGGAACAGATGGACTACAGAGTACCTAAATGAACTACAGTATCGCAGTAAGTGGAAAGATCAGCTGAAAATGTAAAGGATGGAATATTGGTGTTATTAAAAGAAGACTATACCGCTCCTCTGCAGTGGCCAATGGGGCGAATTATTAATTCATATCCTAGCACTGACAGAAAGGTTCGAGTAGTCGATGTCAAAACGAAAAATGGCATCTTTAAACGTCCTATTCACCGTCTGGCCCAACTGCAAATGGAAGAACAAGAAGACGACCATACACGAGAAATACCACGCAAGAAAAGCAGGACTTCTTCGCTCAGCCTTTTACCTGTCTTACTTATTAGTTTGATCATGTTACCTTTAGCATTAGCTACAGGTGTCAAAAATATTGAGTTCGGGTATAACCCCGGAATTCACTTTGAAGAAATCGGATCAACTAGGCCTTCCAAAACCGATTGGCGACTCATTATTTACTATGACCTTAAACCTTATAGGACTTCATCATTACGGAACATGTGCCAAGAGCTACAAGAGTATTTGCAAGGTTGTTGTAAGCACCTAGGACCACCTTGAGGAAGGATTCAGGCTAGATGACTGTCTTCTTGCAACCAACAGAGTTACAACAGGTGTCCTAAATATTGTCGGAAACGTCGCTAGTCCCTGTTTGGAGTACTGGACTCTGAATATGCCGAACAAATGGTCAAGACAATAGAAAACGTTAAACAAAATGAAGGTCATCTCCAGAGTTTGCTTAAAAATCAAACATCAATTCTTGATGCAACGATCAACATCTTTAAGCAAGATCAAATGGCAATTCAGAAAAAGTTCAATGATCTGGATGTTCAAGTGAATGAGATATGGTCGAGAATACATGTGCTTGAGGATATCGATTACCAGTATACCTTGTTTCAAATCTTTATTTCACTAGCCATGCAGCTCACAATTATAGCTTCAAAATTACAACAAATACAATCATCTATCATGGACGTACTTACGGACACACATCATGGAAAAATAAGTCCGAGTTTACTATCACCCAATCAACTTCAGGAGGAGTTGGTAAAAATTCGAAATTTCTTACCACTATCCTTGCAACTACCTGTTGAGCACGATAACATCATAGAACTGTATAAATTAATGACCGCAGAAGAAAGATTAACAGAAAATCACGTCATATTTAAAATTTTAATGCCCTTATGTGATCAAGATACATTTGAACTATACAAACTTTTTCCGGTGCCCGCCAGTGTTAACAATAGTATCATTGCAATAGAACCTTGTGATGACCTAATAGCTATCAACGCTCATCGAGATCAATTCTTTCCCATGAGCACAACCAAACTAAGCTCGTGCATTCTTACAGGAACCGAATCATATTTATGCTCAAACATCCAGCCCAAATATAACAAGGACTCAGAAATATGTTCCTGCGAGACAAAACTCGGATACCCGTTCAGATTGCCAGATAGAGTTATTAAAAACAAATTTTACGTGGACCCAACTGTCCCACAAGAACCAATGATGTATACTGTCACTACCCCTAAGCGAATAACTGCCGTATGTGATACTCAGAGTCAACCACTTATCCTGAAAGGATCAGGAATACTATCGCTTCAGCCTCAATGTGTTATCAAAGATAGTTTTATCACTATTCAAGGACACCAGGCATATTCCAGCAGCAGCCATACTTCGTATACCAGCCTAGGAAATTTCACAGAAATTATAAGGCCCAATCAGCTTGGCCCACTAATTCATGAACCATATCATTACGATACGCACCTAAGTAATTTCACCGAACTTCAAAATTCTTTGGCACACCAAAAGGCTTTAGATTTGCCTACTCAAATCCAAACTATAAATTATCACTACTCAACAGTAGACTATACAGCACTTTCCTTGTCGATCAACATTACGATTTACATCATCTGGAAGGCAAGGTCACATCAAATCAATTTCCAATCAACAGAAGCAAGGACTCCTCCGCCCATTCCACGAAAAAGATCAGCAACATCAGATTTTGTCGTCACTGTAACGTAAATTTATTGTAAGGTCATTATAGTCTCAGACCTTACCGGGGGGAGAATGTACGATTTCATGGTGATTGAAATTAACCGATTTCAAGGCCATGATTTCTTACACTTTTTATCACAAACAAACTGGGCATTGCACTTGCAGCGTCAGCATTTTTTGACCAACATTCAACTGCAGCTAACGGCGGCCAAGCAAGCGGAGTCATATTCATAGTCACGTGTGTGTTTTTGTCTTGTTTCGACGCTCTTGTTGTAATAATCGTCAGTGTATTTATATTAATATTATAATTTCATGTTTAGTTATTGTAATTAATTGGAATTTTAATTTTAACATTAAAAAAATCATCTCTTTCATTTAATTTGCTTATGTTAATTGAGAAGTTTTGTTTGAATGCTTTCTTGTTTTGTCGTTTTTTTTCTTTCATTCCTTTTTGTGCGGTGTTTTGTTTATCGCTTACGTAGTAGTTGTTGTTGCTTTTAAACTGTGCGGTCACTGCATGTTAAATATAAAAATATATATCCTTAAAGCACATTTGCTCAATTTTTTTAATAAGAAAGTATGGAGTATTTTTCTGCAGAAAATATCGCCACTTGTTCGTTGAACGAGCTATGCAGAACGTAGAACATTCTGAACCCCGTTTAGTTGTTCTGGTCCATGTGAGCAAATGTTTCATGCATCTTGTGCAGGTATATCCAAGTCATGCTTGGACGATTTATTGTCTATACGATCAGGTCTTCGCTGGTACTGCGCTTCGTGCGGGGCCCTTTCCCCTGATGAACTTTATTCAACAATAAAGCGTTTTGGGGAGAGTCAAAATACGTTAAATAACAATTTTAGAGAAATTGTAACCTTTTTAAGCGAAGTGAGAGCCGCGCCCAGTGCCAACATTACTGATGGAAGCTCAATACCGGAAAATATGACGTCTTCTATGTCTCAGACTCTTTCTTCCGGTACTGAAAGTCTTAACCAATCAAAAAAAGGCCATAATAGTTTAAGAAAGAAGAGGAAAAATATGAGCAAGAATAAGAATAAAAATAATAAGCGTCGCAAGACAACTCAAACGATTTCTCAGGCTAAGCAGCCCTCAGTCATGCCCTGGAAGTATATAGTAGAGGTATGTACGCTATCCACTATTCCTCCCTTGGCTAATAGTGAAATATTGAGATCAACTGCTTCTAATAACCAATTGAATTTAAATTTAAGGGTAGTATCTAGGAGAAAAAACTTATTTATTTCACGTCTTCAGCCCGACGCAACGACGGAAAATGTACTGAAGTTTATCAAACATAATAGTTTACTAAGTCAAAATGCATTCTGTTCATGCAAGGAAATAGGTAACAAACTCTCCCAGGCTTCTTTTATTCTCACAGTTGCAGCTGAAAAGTTTGCAACTGTCTTAACTCTATTTGTGGGCCGATTATATTTTCGTTTCTGAGTTTAAGCTTAAGAACAGGGTTTGAAGGACAACTCAAGCCACCATTCAGGCACAAAAAAACTAAATAGGCTATCCGTTTACTATCAAAATTAAAGGGGATTACGCTCAAAGACGCGAGACATATTTTTGTCGACTCAGAACTTCTCTGAGGATGTTATCGCGTTAACTGAAGCTTTGCTTAATGGAAGCATTACTGACTTAGAACTGTGATAATAGTTTTCAAGTTTATAGAAAGGACAGACACGCGTCCTATTAGCTGTAAGGAACTCTTTTGTAAGTTCCTTTATTGATATTCCCTGCTCTGCTAATATCGAACTCATATGCGTTAAAGTTATGTATTGTAGATTATATATTAAGATTGTATATTGCAATCTTGCTGATTGCATAGAATATATTATAAATTTAGTTGACGTAAATGACATTTTATTGTTGGGCGATTTCAATCTGCCTGATGGCATCCTTCAGACGATGATACATATTTTTGTGCATCTAATTCGAAGACACGTCAAGAGCATATATTTGTTGACAATATATGTTCTGGCTTACAACAAGTGAGTTGTATTTATAATAGTCTTAATAGACTTCTTGACCTGGTCTTAACTACAGACATTAACAATATTGTACAAATCCGACAGAGAAAATATAGTAAATTGGAATTCAATTTTAAATTATTATAATTTCAAACTTTATGAAATCAATTTTAAAAAAGCTGACTTTTTTAAGTTGAATCATTTAATTCATAATAAGCTTAATGTAATATTAGAATACTTAAATTAAAATAGTCTTAATGATTCCAAAATTTGCAAAAAATTCTGCGTACCTCTGGTACACTAAGGATTTAAAAACTCTTCGCAACAACAGGAATAGGGCATGAAAGAAACACGTCTGTAGCCTAGACTCAAATGGCCTAGAGATTTACGAGTGTTTGTTAAGCTGAGAATATTGTCTGATCCAAGAAAATTTTGGGGATTCGTAAACACAAAGAAGAAATCCGATGGATTTTCAGTAAAAGTTCATTCAGAACTTTTGATGGATTTACTGATGATCCCGTCATAATTTGTCAACCAAACTATTTGCCAACCTTTTCAAAGACTCATTCTATTCAGATGCTTTTAATCCTGAAAAAAAAAGTACTTTGAATATATGAATTCCGTGCCCAGAGTTTCTTTGGAATCTATTTCCATCACTTCTGAGGATATTTTAAAGTATATTGGATCGATTGATGAGGATTTTGGCGCTGGGCCTGATGGAATTCCTGCCGCAGAGTTAACACAATGCGGTTCCGTTTTGAGTCAACCACTTTCTTCAGTATTCAATAAATCAATTAACGAGAGTTATTTTCCAATTTTTTGGAAAAAGTCATTTATAAGTCCAATTTATAAAAAGGTTGTAGGAATGATGTCAGTAACTATAGGCCTATCGCTTAGCTCTCATCGATTCCTAAACTTTGTGAGCGGATCGTGTACGATCGGGTAAAAACTCATTGTGGTGAAGTCATAACAACTCGTCAGCATGGTTTTGTTAATGGCAGATCCACTGTTTCTAATCTCGATTTTACAACATTCTGCTTAAATTCGATTGTCTCTGGTAACCAGGTCGACTGCGTTTACACTGACTTTAGCAAAGCTTTTTGGTAAGTTACCACACAATCTAATTTTATTTAAGCTCAAGTTAATGGGATTTCCACAATATTTTGTGAACTGGATTAAATCGTATTTGGTGGAGCGATCTTATCAAATACGTTTCCGAGGCGTATTGTCTTCTGAATTTATTGCTGAATCAGGTGTTCCTCAGGGTAGTCACCTTGGACCACTTCTGTGTATGTTAGCAATCAATGATGTAACTCACATCATAGAACACTTTCATATGCTCATCTATGCGGATGCTATAAAAATATACAGAAAGGTTGATTCTAAAGACAATTCAGATCCTTTGAAGGTTGGTGCTCTAAAAATAATATGTTTCTAAATCCAGATAAATGCCAAACAATGACCTTTTCGCGAAAAAGGAAAAAATTTATTTTTGATTATAAGATCAGAGATACTGCCTTGAGTCGTGTAGATACCGTCAAAGACCTAGGTATATGCATGGATTCTAAGCTATCGTTTAACATTCACATTGATTATATTTGTAAAAAAGCATCTCCAATGCTTAGATTTATAAAACGCTGGTCCAACCCAACAATCAAAATGATTCACTAGTGTTATCGTTTACGAATCGCATTCTCGTATATTTCATTCATTAGTAATTATTAGTAGCGATTCATTTATAATTTCGAAAGTGGGAGATATTCCTCTTTCGTTACCGAATCTTCAAAACCGAAAAAAGCTATTCGTTAACGAGTAGCCAAAACTATAAAAAACAACTCTTTAAAGAGTTTCCAAAACTAAAACAAGCTATTTGATAACGAATCATATAAATTATTTTATGTACGGAAAAACTTTAAGTGTTATAATTATAAACTTTAAATTAATTTCAAACTTACCACGTCAAGAATCGAAACCACGTCATCTGAATGCTAGTACTGCACCTTACCCACTCGGCTATTTTAGATGCTGAATATATCTTGCTTAATTTGCTTGATAATAAAAGTCGGTATTCACGGACATGGGTTCGAACCCTAACTGGGTCAAAAAAATTTTTTTTGTTGTTTTTTTATGTTATTTAGGTTTACACACTTACACACACACTTTTTTCGAATTCGTTATACATACGTCAAAACCGAAAAAAACCATTCGTTAACGAGTTGCCAAAAACTATAAAAAGCAATCTTTAACGAGTCACCAAAACTATAAAAAGCAATTAGTTAACAAGTCGCCAAAACTACAAAAAGAAATTTGTTAACAAGGCGCCATACTATAAAAAGCAATTTTTTAACGAGAACTTATTTATATGAAAATCTTGAACAAATTATAAGTGGAAATTATTTAATTCTGTTATGTTCAAGCACGAAAAACATAACAGAAGGAAAAATATTTCACACAATTTTTTTCATATAAAAATTTATGAGAGTCTTTTTTTCACATAAAATTAAAAACAAAACATAAAATTAAAAAAAAAAGATTCGCTTAAATGGCGTATTAACAACGAAAGTTTTCCGAAAAACCGGAAAAAAATTGTTTTTTTGTTTCAAAACATATTAAATGGAGTTTAGCAAAGTCATGATTTCAGTCGGTGCTTTCTTTAAGCATCAAGCCAACCTCTGATAAAGTGGGAATGAAACTATTCGAAAACAGTTAAAAAAACGATTCATAAGCGATTCCTTAACGAATCACCCCTCGCCACAATGTTTATTGGGAAAGAATTTAATAGCATGATCACAACTGCAACGTTGTATTATGCAATCGTGCGTCCTCACTTAGAGTATTCAAGTCAAGTTTGGTCCCCAAGTTACAATGTGCATGTTGATCGAATAGAAAGAATCCAAAAAGTTTTGTTCGGTTTGCTCTAAGGGGCTTAAGTGTAACGGACATATTAGACCTTCCTCCTTATGAGGATCGTTTGAAACAGTTAAAAATACAGTCTTTAAGTGATCGAAGGAAATCTGCTGATATCGTATATTTACACCAACTCATAGTAGGTGTATCCGATTCTCCAGAAGTTGTTTCTCATATAAATTTTAACACTAACCATAGAAGCAGTAGAAACGCTAACAATTTAATGTATTTACCATTCAGTAAATACATTTTTTTTTTATCACAAATTTAGAACAATTAACTTTGTTACCTTTTACCAGAGAGTACCTTTGTTAGCAATTGTAGCATTTTTGATGTTAACTTGTCAAAAGGACAACTCAAAAGTAAATTAAAAACAATTGTGCAATTTGATTTATATATGCATGGTTAGTTGTTATGTCTTGTGTTGTCCCTGAGCCCAACCCATTCATTGGTGGGTAAATTTTTCCCACATTCACTTGTTTGAAGTCACTAGTATCCATAACATTGATATTTTTCAATGATTTCTAGGTCGTATGTAGCTTTAAATGCGTTAATGCTGAGGAACTGCGAAAATGCTGTAGTAGCTGAACTCTATTGTTATTGCATCTAATATCGTATGAAAGAGCACTCCCTTCTACTGCAGCGGCAGAGGCATCATGTGAGGACATGCTTGCTGATGACATGATGACATGCTTGCGATTCGGCAATATATGAAATGTTTAAGCTCGTTGGAGTGCTACCTGGAGGCTTTTGTAGTCGCGAGCTTCTTGTTGGTGGTGTCCACTGCATTCGTTAGTTAGGCAGCTGTTTACAGTTTTCATAATATCTTGCAAAATGCGAAAGAAAGATTGTCGCGGCAGTGACTGTAGGGATGCGAATTTAACACCCTTGCAAACTACAAATTATCCAAGACAATGTGCAAATTTTACATATATAAATGAAGCGGTTTATTTCTAAAAATATAAGTTACAATCAGGCGAAATAAGAACAAAATATTCATAGTTAGCTTACCGCTAATTAAATGTTAAACTTTTAAATAATTTCTATATCCCAATATATTTTGTGACCGGTTTAAGTACCGTTTGAGGCGACAGTTAATAATTTTGAGCACTTTGTTTATACATAATACACAAGCATCAATTAATCTGCTTGTGTCTTTTGCATGAATAAAGAAACTCAAACACAAACAACTAAACAGAACATAAGGATAGTAACACTGCATAACAAAGAAAACAAGTAAATAAACAGTGGCGTTTTCTACAGTAGCGTTCTTTAACATGCTGACTTATCGAATTTTGTCCTTACAGCCTCTTAAAAATTTGAATTTTGAGAAATTTGCTAAATTTTGCTGACTTTGGACTCAAATATCTCTGGTGGACACGGGTTAAAAAATATTAAATTTATTCACAGTCTTACTATTATATAAAAATGAAACTTGAAAAATGGGTTTTTTTTTTTGCGTTGATGCAAGTAAGCTCAAGAACCACTGCACCGATTAAAGTGAAATTTTCACTATTCTTACAATAATTCATTGTAGAGTGTCAGTGTAAGCTGAGAATTTTTAAATATTAAATAGCCGAGAAATTTTTGACCACTAATCTGGAATAAATGGAAATTTTTATCAAATTTAGGTATTTTTTGCCATTTCCTGCCTTAACATATAAATATTTATTTTTATTTGTAATTTAATTACGACCTTCTTTCATAAGTTTTAAGTTATGTGTTTATATAACTCCAATAATTTTTTCAATTATTAAAGGTTATATTTTATCGAGCTCCTTTAATAATTAAAAAAATTATTGGAGTTATATAAACACATATCTTAAAACTTATGAAAGAAGGTCGTAATTAATTTACAAATAAATTCTATGGCAGAGCCCGGCCGTTGAAAAAATGATTATTTGTGTGTGCTTACACACAATCTCCTACGAAGGACAGTTACCTTGTCGTGGTGTAGGGGCTTCAGTTGCAATGACACATTGGGCTATTATGACAGGAGCGTAAGTTCCTGGTAGGGTCACCCGTGTCATACAGGCCATTGTGGAGCAATGAACAAAGAGCTGTCCCCCCCCTAACCCAGGGTGTTATGTTGCACCGTGCCCGTTGGATGGTTTGCAGCCAGGGGGTAATACCGGCTGTATTGGAACGGAGACCTCACTGATACCTGGCCGCCTCAGTGAGTAATTGTGGCCTTTCCATGGTATGCGGGGCTCTGGCATGGATGACGTACTTTCCCTAGCTACTCGTGGGATCAAAAATGAACAAAAATACAAACAAAAATAACAAGGAAGAACGTACGGCGACAAAAACAACAATAACAACAATAAAGCAAGTATAACGGAAACGGCGACGGATACTGGCAGGTCTAGCATAGGGCGACCTACTCTGACCAGACAGGACAACACCGACAAGGTTGGGGACCTGGACTTAGCGACTCTGACGATTCTGGACAGGTTGAGCATAGGAAGTGACACGGAGGAAGCTAGCATTTCTAATGTAATTCATAGGGACACCGAGGAATCTAGCATTTCTCAAGTCCTTCACAATGTTCCTGGTTCAGAAACTGAAGACGAGCTACTCAACTCTGACTCCGACGCGATGGTCATGAGGGTCTGAGCAAGGCAGGTCCATCCCACTCTAATGGCGCCAAAAGTGACAAAAGGGAGAGGGAAATGGTAGGTAGAAAGAGGAGGAAAAGAGGCAGGACGAAGAAGGGGACAGGGCTGAACCGTCCCAATCCAATGTCGCTACAAGTGACAAACAGCAGTGTGCAAAAGGCGGAACCAGCGGTCACAAGGTGAAGGCAAGACGAGACAAGGTCAAACCAAGGTTACCTTAAACAGGGATCAACCGGGGTTTGACCACGGTTTCGAGAGAACATCTGCGTACAGCTGGTCCCACGGCCAAATGACAAAGATCTGCGGATGAGGTCGTTGCGAGTTGCTCGAAGCGTAGTAAAGCCGAGGGAAGCTTTGAGAACTCACCGGAGGAGCTGCAAGTAGCCATTATCGACGAAACCGACCCAGATGGCTCTATGACGGGGGGAAAATGGCTGATTGTGGAAAATGAGATCCTTAAGACTATGATGGCTAGCGTTGAACACGGTGATCGCGACGATTCCAAGTTCGACGGTGCTGGTTGGCAACAAGGAGTCAAAGTCGTCGGATGTGGATCGAAGAAATCCCTGGAGTTCCTGACCAAAACCATCGCCAGCTTCCTTCAGTCAAGGTGATCTCCAAGTCCACGCTTCCGCTCCTCCACAAGGTATCTTTATGGATACCTCCTCCTACTTTGCACGAGGATGTGTCCATTCAGAGACTTTTGGCGGCGCAGAATAAAGATGCCAATATTCGGGAGGGGAAGCTGGTCAGGTCGCAGAAAAGTCACGGCAGCGAAGGGAAAAAACTTCTCTTTTCTGTATACACTGCTTCCACGGGCTGGCTTAAGAAGCATTCGGACATGCTTAAATTCGGCCTCGGATCCATTAAGGTGAAGAGGCTAAACCAACAATAGCTGAGAGCAGGAGGAAGCTGCAAGTGGTGCAAATCAACTTGCACCACTGTAAGGTAGCTACCTACAACTTGATGCTGTGCATGTCCGAGGAGAACGCAGATGTGGCCCTAATACAGGAACCTTGGATCACCAACAACAAGATCCAAGGCCTAGTGTTGAAACAGTACAACCTGTTTCACTCTACAAATGGAGGTAAGTTAAGGAGCTGTATACTTGCGAGAAAATCCATTAATATGTTTTTTCTCCCTAGATTCAGCAACGAAGACGTAGTGGCAACCAGCGTGGAAACAAGGTCAGCAAAACTAATCCTCTGTTCGGCGTATATACCCTATGAAGAGACGAACCCACCAGTGCAAGAAGTCCACGAGTTGGTGGAACACGCTAACACAAGCAGGGCATTCCTGGTCATCGGTTGTGATGCAAACGCCCACCACTCGCAGTTTGGCAGTAAAGACATCAACAAAAGGGGTGAGTCTAATTTTGAATTTATTCCTACCACAGACATAGTTCTATGCGATAGGGGCAATAGGCCAACATTTCAGAATAGAGTCAGGGAAGAGATAATAGATCTTACTTTAGCTTATAACTCGGAACAGGTTATATGCCTATATTAGGGAAGTAAGAATAGCTAAGCGAACATCTTGGACAAATTTCTGCGAGTCCATTGAGGATACCAGTGAAGCCGCCAGAATTCGAAAAACGCTATCCAAAGACCCATCGGTCCCGGGATACCTTAAGAGGTCCGACGGATCCTGGACAGAATCCAGCCAAGAAACGCTTTTACTACTCATGGACACTCACTTTCCAGGTTGTACAGAACCGTATCAAAACGCTGCTAACAACAACTTGGAAATAACAATGCCAGAACCTTTACAAGATTTCCCCAACATTATTACAAGGTCAACTGTAGAATGGTCGATTGGGTCTTTGAAGCCCTACAAATCTGCAGGGCCAGATGAAATCCTACCGGCCATGATGCAACATGCCCTTCCTGGCATCATACCCTGGCTCATAGCAATTTTCACCGGTTGCCTCAGGACAGGATATTTTCCAAAAATCTGGAGAGAAGTGCGAGTTGTTTTCATTCCTAAAGCTGGGAAACCAATACACTCAGCACCAAAGGATTACAGGCCTACTAGTCTCTCATCGTTCTTGATGAAAACGGTAGAGAGAATATTAGATCTTCATATAAGAGAATCTTTAAATGATACTAACCTGTGTAGTGTGCAACACGCATACCTTAAGCGTAAATCAGTGGAAACGGCCCTGCCTGAGGTGGTTTCAGGAGTAGAAAGAACCCTTCATCACAAAGAATATACCTTAGCAACGTTTTTAGATATCGAAGGTGCATTTAACAATGTAAACACAGATTCTATAAAAAATGCTTTAGTAGACAAAGGAGTCAACATTAAAATAACCCAGTGTATCTATAAAATGCTCAATAGCAGACGTATAAGCTCACAAATGGGAATGAGCGTGGTGAGAAAAGAGGTCACAAGAGGCACACCGCAGGGAGCAGTCATATCCCTCCTTCTGTGGCTAATTGTGGTTGACAAGATTCTCACTTCACTCAAAACTGGCGGAACAAAAGTGGTAGCTTATGCCGATGACGTTGCCATCCTAATATGCGGTAAATACCTGCAAGCAGTTAGCGAACTAATGTCTGGGGGTCTGAATGAGCTATCGCGGTGGGCAGAATCAAATGGACTTGGTGTGAACCCAATAAAGACCGAACTCGTTCTGTTCACAAGAAGAAGAAAAATAGATAGTTTCACATTACCGAAACTCAACGAAGTAACTCTGAAGCTTTCCACTGAAGCCAAATACCTTGGAATTATCCTTGATAACAAGCTGAGCTGGAAACGCAACACAGAGGAAAGAAGGAAAAAAGCAATGTGCGCTTTATACGCATGTCAGAGTGCATTTGGAAGAAAATGGGGACTGCGACCGCACATAATCCACTGGATGTATACAGCGATAGTGAAACCCATTCTTACCTACGGCTCTCTCGTATGATGGACGATAGCGCACAAAAAGAGCTACCTTAGCTCCCTAGCAGGAGTACAAAGGTTAGCGTGCATAGGAGTAACAGGAGCCATGTGATCTACGCCACAGGCGGGTCTGGAAATGATGCTAAATCTTCTCCCCATAGAAGACTTCCTTAAGTGTTCGGCGACAAACAGCGCGATTCACCTTAACGAATCACAAGCCTGTAAGAAGAACACATTCGGACATGCATCTATTCTTAATCTCTTTGGAACCGAGGAATCAAAAAGAGCAACCGACTATATTATACCCAGTGTGAGATTCGGTACAGAGTACACCACATCCATCCCCAGCAGACAAGAATGGGATAAAACGGCTGTAGAATGCTACGGCAATCTCCAATTTTATACTAATGATTCCAAAATAGAAACGGAACTGGATCGGGTGTATACTGTGAAACGCTGCAAATCAAAGAATGTTACAAACTCCCTGATTATTGTAGCGTTTTTCATTCAGAAATATATGCTATTGAAAAACCTGCACAGGTCATTTACAGGAAAAATCTTACCCCCACAAGGGTAGTAATTTTTGTGGACAGCCAAGCGGCCATCAAAGCATTGAACAGTAAAGCAACGAAGGCTCGAACAGTGCAAAACTGTAAACTGGCACTGAACAGCATCTGCAATACCCATAATGTCGCTCTCTGCTGGGTTCCCGGACATAGCAATATTGAAGGGAACGACGCAGCAGATGAACTGGCAAGGCGTGGAGTTACCGCAAGTACAAACAGTGCTGATACAGAGGTGCACATTCCAATAGGCGTCGTCAAAAGGAGTATAGATCTTAAAGACAGAGATATTGCTAACACAAACTGGGCATCCAGAGGTGACTGCAAAATATCTCGAAAGCTTTGGCCGAAACTAA
Source organism: Coremacera marginata (assembly GCA_914767935.1). Lineage (NCBI taxonomy): Eukaryota > Metazoa > Arthropoda > Insecta > Diptera > Sciomyzidae > Coremacera > Coremacera marginata. The sequence continues at coordinate 111,073,285 of OU612044.1, read as the reverse complement.
ATGAAAAGAGAACTAAAAGCCTTCTGCTTTTGGGCAAGCGGGAAATCCGGTTTCTTGTTGGAGTTCTTACAGGACATTGCCCCATTGGGGTAATGGCTAATAGAATGGGCATATCAGCGCCAGACTTTTGTCGGCTCTGCAAGGATCCGCAAGAAACAGAAACAATAACTCACCTCCTATGTGAATTTCCAAATCTACAGAATCGTCGACTCCGATATATGGAGTACAGATTTTTCACAGACTTGGAAGAGTTAATGAACACACCGCTGCTAGACATCTGGAGGTTCATAAAAAGCACAGGATGGTTTGAGGAAAAAATAGGAACAATGGTTTTAAAATGGTACCACAAACATAAAAAGGGATTCGCAATGGACCTACAGGCCCCCGCGGAAGCGCGGGTAACGGTGCACGACCCTACTTGCCTAACCTAACCTTACACACAATAAATTAAAAATCTAAGTTTTCAAAAAACAAATCTTCATGTCGTCATAGTTTAATATCAGCTAACTGCTGAAGCTAAGATCGACAGTGAAATAGAAGAGCAACAACAATTAGCACAACAAAATCTTTGAGTATTTAGAAAAGCTTTGATCTATCTTCGAATAATAGAACTTACTTTCCCTGAAAGTATGCTTCACAAATTAGAAGAACTTTAAGCTGCTTTCATATCATTTGTATTCTCGTACATGCAATTCAGGTTAATTCACTAATTGCATTCGTGAAACAAGTAGAAAATTAAGAGCTTAGTGGATCACAGCAAGAATCACGAAAAAAAGGCTACTGATGAGTTGGTGTAGCGGCCAACGAAACAGCTGTCTAGTCTGCTATGTGATTGATACTCTATATAGGGTATTGTTGTAGTTAGTTGTTTTTCCTTCAGTTGTTTTCTTCGGAAAGCAACATTAACCTTGAGCTCGATAAAATATAACCTTTAATAATTGAAAAAATTAATGGAGTTATATAAACACATAGCTTAAAATTTATTTTTATTTTTATTTTTATTTATTTTTATATTCAATAAAAGATATGGGAATATAATGTATGGAGAAATGATAGATCTTTACGATTCCAACAAAAAATTTCACGGTAACATTTATCTAGGATCAATAGTTTTGTCGCAAAAGTAATATTTTTTTGAAAAATTTCATCAGTTTCTTGCAAGCAGACAATTGTTGGTTGCCTTCGACGCTATCATTGTTTGCAGCTAACAGAACCTTGTTTTGGTTTGGCCACAAAGAGTCTTTCTCATGGAAGCACAGAAACCTTTTTATTCGTTAACAGTAGAATGTTCAACAATTAAAATTTAAAGCTTTTTCTCCAAGCTCGTCGTGTTGTTGCCGTTGCTCCAATGTTTCGATGTTAACAGCACGGTAGAAGATGGTTAACAAAAATAGAAGTGCATGAAATTTATGATAACAATTCAAGCTAAATGCTTACTTTGGCACTATTTACATATATAAATATTTTAACATGTAAGTAACTTTTACTTAGTACCAAAGTGAAGGTTAAATTGAAACTCCGTGCGCTGCAAATTACATAGCTTTGAAGCTGCGCATTGTTATGGGTTGAATGCAAAATAGAAGGATTTTTTAGCATGTTCTTTCGGCACTACACAGTGTAACCGTTGGCCAATTTTATAAGGGGAGTAAAGAGGATTGCAAAAATAAAGGCGGCATAAAGAATGCAAATCTTTATAGTTTAAACATAATATTGAGTTGAGGTTTTTTGGAAAAGTGGAAAAATCTTCCATTATTACGAAAAAGTGGCATATAAAAAATAGTTTTGATAAAGTCGTCTCTAAGGGGCAGGGCATCCGAAAAATGGTAATTATGCTCCTTAAGTCGACCAACGGTCACACTGGCACTATATAGCGTTAATGAATAATATCGTTCACTGAAATAAGACCTATGCATATATTATTAGATAACTCCTATTTGATTTTGTTTATTGAGTGGTAAGAAAATACATTTAAATCCATTCCAACCATATCTACTAAGGTGGGTCAAAAAAAAAAAACACTTTTTTCGACACTCATATTCTGGGAGCAAAATTCAAGCAGATTTTAAATCCAAAAGGATATCGAAATCGGTTTGACCGCCTGCCAGCGGTTTTGATATTAAAAAATCACTTTTTCGCCAAAGATCAACGGTTTTTTTGCTGTAAGTTTTTTTAAATTTGAAATGACTACCGAAAAGAAGAGTGCAAATGAAAGGTATAAAAGACCCCAAAGTTCTAAATAGAAAGATTGTTAGATTCCAGAATTTTTTCAGTACAACAGTGTTCAGAATTCTGTCCAAACTTTTGATATTTTTCACAAACAGCGCTATAAATCTGCTATTTTAAGGTAAATTTTAGAAAATTTAGTATTGTTCAATAACACTTGATTTAATATTGATGCAAAAAAAAAAAAAAAAATCAGAAATTCAATTCAAAGACCAATGAGAATTCATTAAAAAAATTAATTCCATTATTTGGAATTTTTTTATATCAATAGATTACATCAAGTCTTTATTAAAAATACTAAATTTTCTAAAATGTACAGAAAATTAGCAGATTTATAGCGATTTTTGTGAAAAGTACTCAACCAAAAATACTTTTTCAATGAAAATTCATTAAAAAATTAAATTCTGCTATTTTGATGTTTTTTGTTTATGTATATCAATAGATACATTAAGTAGTTTTTTTCACAATACTATTTTGATTTTTTTTTTTATATATATATCAACAGAATACATCAAGTCTTTTTAACAATATTAAATTTCTAAAATTTACCTAAAAATATCAGATTTATAGCGCTTTTTGTGGAAAATACCCAAAATTTTTACTGAATTCTGAGCACTATTGCACTAAAAAAATTCTCGAATCTAACAATTTTCCTATTCACAATTTTGGAGTCCTAGATAACTTTCGTTTGCACCCTAATTTGGGTAGTTATTTCAGATTGATAAAAACTTACGCCGAAAAACCCGTTGATTTTTGGCGAAAAGAGGATTTTTTAAAATCATAACCGCTGGCAGACGGTCAAACCGATTTCGATATCATTTTGGATTTAAGGTCATCTTGAGTCCAGAGTTCAGATTTTTCAGATTTTTCCATTTTTTTTACCCCTGAACAAAACGATCCACCTTAATATCTACACTATTATCTATATCTATACAATTTTATAAAACTAAATTTAAAATTTTTATTTTCAGGTTAACTTCAAAAGGCCTGCACGCAAAAGTAAAAAAACGATTATCGCTAGTTTGCCGCAAACGAACTTAGTTTATCGTGCTTAAAAACGTTTTTTGCAAAAGTTTCAACAGTTACGAGAAACGGAAAGAGTTGGGGGAAACGGGATATTTATTTGCTGGAAATTAATTTTGTTTGTCATTAGCGCGAGCCATTTTCAATTGCAGTAAATGAAGAATTTATTTTTTACAATCTATTTTTATTTTTTAAAAAAATAAACAGCACTAGCCCAATATTAGCCGACTGAGAATACAATAGACTGTGGGGGAACAGGTTAAGCAGAGCACGCAGTAAACTAGACATCGACGGAGTCTGGGATCGATTTTTCAGTTGCGGTAAACGAAAAATTTCTTTGCGTGTGAGCCGATTGTTATGAAATAAGTTTTAATATGCCGTGTTTGAGCTACAGCACAGTAAAGAGGTGTTTTCCATTCGAAATTTTAATAATAAGTATATATAATTGCAACGCAGCTATAACTTTGAAGTAGGCAAGGAGTACGAATACCTTGGCACCGCCATTAATACCAACAACGAAATCAGTCTGGAGAAAAAGCGAAGAACAATAATCGCTAATAGGTACTACTACGGGCTCAGTAAGCAACTAAGTTCCAGAGCCCTCTCTCATTCGACAAAACTAACACTTTACAAGACGCTCGTTCTACCTGTGCTGCTTAATGGCGCTGAGGAATGGGTAGTTTCGCAAACTGACGCAGCCACTCTGGGGGTGTTGTTCGAGAGAAAAGTTCTTCGCAAAATCTTCCCGAAACCCGAACACGGGTTGTTACAGCCACCTGAGTAAATAAGTAATTGCAACGCATCCTCGATGCAACGCATTGCTGATCGTTATCTTTTCTCGCGTTTTTGTTGCGAGAGTTTTAATAAACTCCATGTTGCTAACACTCTTCTCTTTTTGTGCTTACTAGCACATATCATGCAATGCAGTGCTGCAAAACAAAACTAAATAAAAGAAGAAATGTTTTTATTTCGTTTGACATCACACCTGGCACAAAAGTTTCGAAAATTGAAAAATTTACGAATAATTCGCCATGGTTCTTTTCCATGGAATTCGCAACTATCGAATTCGATATCGATTAAGATTCGAAAAAGATACGCTTGGCGGACACAACGGTTACTTCGTAAGCGAGTATACGGTTTACGATCCAGAGCGATTAATACTTCAAACCAAAGGCGAAAAAAATTATATTTTGTTCTGTAAGGTGAATACTTTCGGATACCTTTCTTGGCACTTTCAGACTTACTTTTATTATAACTGGAGTGGTTAAACTGGTATACAACAACTTTAGATTTTTGATCGCCATTTAGGCAAAAATACGATATTTTTCTTTGATAAACGAAAATGAGTTCGTTTGAGTTCGTTGGTTGCTGTAAAAGAGATTTGTGCCGGGTGGGATGTTTGTTTTCAACGCCTTTAGTGTGTTTAGGATTCAGAGCCAGAATAGAACCAAAGCGGCTGACGGTTATCAAATTCGCCGTGCAACAAAATACATGAAAATGTTTTCAGCCGCCAAAAAATAAATCGCTTTAGAAATCCGCTACGGAAAAACGCCAGAATAGAATATATTTTATTTTTTCTTCGACGGCTGTCGGATCTCTCTCTGAGTGTTGCAAGAGTCGCAACACTCGAGGCGCCATATTTTTGCTCAGGACAAACCGTGTTCGTTTTATGTGTCTGTGTTGAATTCATGTAAGTTCAAAACAAAAAATGAAATTATTTTCTAAAAAATTAAGCATTCACACCGAAAAGCAACGCTGGCCCGACAACCGACAACCGCTCCTATTCGGGACATGTTCGCAGCGGATTTCAGCGACAAGTTGATCGTGCTTAGAAGTTTTAGCGCTCTATGTCTTTCCACACTCATTCAAAAAGTCAAAAAACCTTTTAGCTCCAGGACTGCCATTTCAAACTTTTTTTTAGATTTGAGTAGTACAATTTTGGGTTTTTGGGTAGTACGGCGTTGTATGAATAAAATTATCATAATCTTTTTTGTTCAAATAAATGTATTTTTTTTCTTTTATGTATTTATTTCTTTAAGTATCTTTGAAAAGAGATTCGCAAAATATATTCAAATGCAAATATCTTAAATTTTTTATGTTAAAATTACAGCTTGCGAAACAATAAATAAACAAAGTACACAGGATTTAAGTAGAACTCATTTATATACGCAAAAAATTTACTTAAACTTAAAATCAAAATTTTCTGACAATGTAAGAATTTTTGAAATAAATCGCAGAAACATTTGACAGAGTATTTATTTCCCACGTAAGAGAATAATTTTTATAACTTCATCTCAATAAATTTTACAAAAGATGGACATAATTCAAGTTTTTTTCGATGTTTTCGTGTTAGGATACAACTCTGTGGCACCTGTGCATAGTGGGCCAAGTCGAATTTTGTGAATTTTAAGCTATCTGCATGAATAGAATCGTAATTTTTTTTTTCCTTGTGTCTAACGGGATAAGGGCTCTGTCTATAGCAATGAAGGATATGCCTTTATGAATGGGCTGATACTCCAATCTTGAACTTTTACTTGTGAAAAGAGAGTTTTAATCCAGTTTTCCTAAAAACGCAATTTTCGCACTTAGCCAACTATGCACAGGTGCCACAGAACTATTTTAACTTTGAAGAAGGTGGAGCATTTCCTTATGCATGTTTAAATCTTAAAACGTTTACAGTTTTTTTAAGTTATGACATGCTATGATATTGAAAAATAAAGAACTATATATTTTCTTAAAAAATGTATACATATTTTTATATACATCTTAGACTCTGCTTAGGAGAAAATCACCAATTTATTCAGTCAATTTTGGACAGAAAAAAGAAAAAAAATTGGCATATAAAGTTATTTGGCAAATTTAAATTTCGTCGCGAGTAGTTTTTTGAATATTTGTTTTATTTTCTTTCTTAACAAAAAGTGCAGAAACCGTGCTTTTAAGTGCAGCAACAACACACTTAACTTATAGCATAATAAAAAAACTGACGACTATTTTAAAATCTAAATTTCTGCATTAACATTTCAAAATTGCCGCCAAAAATAAATTTTTCGTCCAATTTTAACAAACAGAATATTGTTAGAAAGAGGAAAAGAAGGAAAGAATTGTTATATGTTATGTTATAACAAAAATATTTAAATGTCATATTTTTTAGATTTCTTACCATCTAAAATCGAGTGCACCAGTGATTAATCTGCTGCAGTCAAAATAGCAAAAGTCGTAAAATTATTGCTTTTTTAAGAACTAACTGTTTCCATAACTTCAAAGCATATCGACTGCTTCAACTTGTACTTTCGAAAAATCAAACAGTCGCAGCATAAGCAGAAGCAGAAAACTAGTTTCAATAGTTTGCAAAGTGCTTCGGCAGTCGACAACTTCGGCAGTCGTCGTTTTGATGGACTGAAACTGAGTGGAGAAAAACGAAAGTCGCAGCAGCAGCAGTTGTTGAATTTTCCTAAGTCGAAGTAGCATAAGTTTTTAAACAGCCATTTTGCGCCTTCAATTTCTGCTTATTCTTTCTAACTTTCACACAAATATAATAATAATGCAATCATAATTGTAGCAAAATTGAAAACATTTAATAAAGCGTTAAAGTTAGCGTTAAAAAGTTAGAAATAATAAGCAAAAGTCATAAGCTCAAAATAGTCTGCTACTACTGTTGGAAAACTGCTGCTGCGTCGACTTGCGAAAGTTGAACAACTTCTGCTGTTTCTATTTTGCGAACAGTTTCATTTAATCAAAACGATAACTGCCGAAGTTGTCGACTACCGAAACACTTTGCAAACTATTGAAACTAATTTTCTGCTTCTGCTTATGCAGCGACTATTTGATTTTTCAGTAAAATACGTATTAACGTAGATACATTTAGAACTAACAAAAATGACTTGTTGAAATGTTGATTATGGAAATGCTTAAGAAAGTTGTTCTGTATATAAGAGTAAGGGTATAAACACACTAGTTGTTTTTGTAAATTTAAAAAAGTGTGTAAAAATTAAGCACAAAAATAAATCCGAGTTTTTCGAATGCCTGTCAGGCCTGAACTCCAGCCTGATCAGGCATGACATTTTCTGCTGGGCAGGTTCGATCCTCACAGCACAGACGGCAGACCGTGCTGTTTAATTTTTTTGTTATTTATATTTTTTATTTACAAATATTTAAAAGAAGAAACTGTCAAAGAGCCTTTCGGGCACCAATTGCCTTTCCCACTCCGTTCTCGCATTGATCCGCACACCATACGGCAACAAGTTCAGCAAGCTACCATCGCACCATTGCCTCTCTTGTTTTAAGCGAAGAAAATATGAACGAAGTCGAAAGCATGCGTTGTTTACATACTTAACTTAACATAACACAGTGTGACCGCTAAAAAATTGCAAGATCCATTTGTAGAAATTCTCAAAGAAGAACGTTTTGCAAGTTCAACGCACCTAGTGTGACCTCTCAATGTCATCACAAATATTTTTAATTGATTTTTTAAAATTATATCTTCGAATTTTGCTGCGCCGTCATCATTGACATTTTGCAGTCACTTGCCTTATCGGAAATGGAAAACAAAATCCACTTCTATTCAATAGAATTTATGGTATAATAAGACTGAGCAAAAAGAAAAAAAAGGTACTTTAGTACGATTTATAGTTTTTTTTGAGATTTTTGTGCACAGGGCACTTTGGAACAATATGACTATTTCAAATTAAGAATATTGGAATGCATTTAACATTAGAGACATTAGACATTAGCATATGACATACAATATGAAAAGAGTGATCGTTGCTATCAACCGACCGAAGACTTTTGTTGAGTATAATCTACCTATATACATTAAAACGAATGTATTTATGTATGTGGGCGTGTATGTCAGATATAGATTCCGAAACCAATTTTTTATGAAATTTCCAGGGAAACTGCAGCAAAGTCTCGAGAGTGTCTTGTATTAGGTGCCGATCGAACTAATGAGCAAGCATTAGACAAGAGCATGCTACCTCCCTTTGGTCGCACAGCCTCGGAATTTGGTATTTGAATAAGGGAAAATCCGGCCTTTAATAATAAATTAAATTGTATTAAAATGCAAATTCCATTTTAATACCGGCATTGCAAGTGGCTGATACGCGGTATTACACTCCCAACGACGATATATTGTTCTTTCCTTGCCTCAATCATTTTATTATTATCTTTAGCAGATACCTTCCATTATTAATAAAACAATAATATTTACAAAACTACATTTGTGAAATAGTGCGGGTAATTTGATCATCATGATAAATGAATGTATAAATTGCTTAAATAAATAAAATTTAAATGCTTCTCCTAGATAATATTCTAAAATCATAAGTTTTTAATAACTTTTCATTTTTCACCGTTGGTTCCATTTTCTGGATTTGGCAATATGTTAGCCTGTTAAAAAAGTTCCTGGCGAAGCGGGCGGGGTTCAGATAGTATATTATTATTATTTATTTATTTATGCTAAGCCTTAAGGCACCTAAATTTAACAGGTTATTATACGTAGTGGAGCACACTAGGAGCACTCCCGAGGTAACAGGAAACTCGTATGATTTCACAAGTTTAAATAAAACGGATTGTGTTCTATTACTTAGATACAATTCAATCCACCACACCAACTGAGTGGGAAATCCAACAGGAGATAATTTTAAAATTAAGAGTTTGTGATTTACAACGTCAAAAGATTACCTAAAGTCCGTGTAGATAACATCAGTCTGAAAACCTTTTCCAAAATTTTCTATAGTTTTTGATGTAAATTGAAGTAGGTCGGTAACAGTAGATTTTCCAGAAAGGAATCCATGTTGGTATGGAGATATCAAAGACTTAACACAACGTGATAATTGTGATGTAACAATTTCTTCAAAAAGTTTAGGCAAAGCACTTAATTTCGCAATTCCACGATAGTTATCAATTACAGACCTGTTACCAGATTTATGTAACGGAATAATAAATGAGGATTCCAGACAGCAGGAAAATAGCAAGATTTTAAAGAAGAATTAAAAAGCAAAGTTATAGGGGCTGCTAGTTCTTCGCAGCAGTATTTTAATATGCACGAGAGTATGTTGTCGGGACCGCTCTTATATGAAGTTTTAAGATTTTTTAAGAATGATAAAACTGTATTGGTATTAACTATTGGGAGACAAATATTCCCAGATTGAACATTATGGGGATAGTTTCCATCATCAAAAGAAGATGATGAATAGGTTAGGTTAGGTTAGGTATGAAGGGTCGTGCACCGTTACCGGCGCTTCCGCGGGGGCCTATAGGTCCATTACGAATCCCTTTTTATAGTTGTGGTACCAAGTTAAACCATTGTTCCGATTTGTTCCTCAAACCATCCTGTGCTTTTTATGAACCTCCAAATGTCTAGCAGTGGTGTGTTCACCAACTCTTCCAAGTCTTTGAAAAATCTGTTCCCCATGTGTCGGAGTCGACGATTCTGTAGACTTGGACATTCGCATAGTAGGTGAGTTATTGTTTCTATTTCCTCCGGGTCTTTGCAGCTCCGACAAAAGTCTGGCGCTGTTATACCTATTCTATTGGCCATTACCCCAATGGGGCAATGACCCGTTAGAACTCCAACAAGGATCCGGATTTCCCGTTTGACCAAAAGCAGAAGGCTTCTAGTTCTTTTCTCATTTAGCTCAGGCCAAAGCCTTCGAGATATATTGCAGTCACCTCTGGAAGCCTAGTTTGTGTTGGCAATATCTCTGGCTTTTAGTTCTATACTCCTTTTGACGACGCCTATTGGAATGTGCACATCTGTGTCAGCTCTGTTTATACTTGCGGTTACTCCACGCCTTGCCAGTTCATCTGCTGCGTCGTTCCCTTCAATATTGCTATGTCCGGGAACCCAGCAGAGAGTGACGTTGTGGGTATTGCAGATACTGTTCAGTGCAAGTTTACAGTTTTGCACCGTTCGAGCCTTCGTCGTTTTACTGCTCAGTGCTTTGATGGCCGCTTGGCTATCCACAAAAATTACTACCCTTGTAGGGGTAAGATTTTTCCTGTAAATGGCCCGTGCAGCTTTTTCAATAGCATATATTTCTGCCTGAAAAACGCTACAGTAATCCGGGAGTTTGTAACACTCTTTGATTTGTAGCGTTTCACAGTATACACCCGATCCAGTTCCGTTTTCCATTTTGGAACCATCAGTATATAAATGGAGATTGCCGTAGGATTCTACAGCCGTTTCTTCCCATTCTTGTCTGCTGGGAATGGATGTGGTGTATTCTGTACCGAATCTTAGAGATGATGAATAAGTCGACTTGAAAAATTCAACAAAAAGGTTGCAAATACTATTATCATTATCGGACTCAACATTATTATATTTCATAAAAGAAATTTAGGAATCAATCTTGCGTTTAGTATTTACAAAGCTCCAGAATGATTTTGCATCAGACCTAAGGTTTAATTTTACTTTTGTCAGGTAAATATTATAGGATTGCTTGCACAGCTGTTGGTATCTGTATTTAGTCGAAATATAATGACCAAAGTCACATAAGTTATTTGTTATGTGTTATGTGGATATATGAGCATGTAATGTAGAGACTTAAGGAACCGTACTTTACATGAATACAACAAATTCTACGTCTGCATCTTCTAAGATATTTACTTCTTGTGAAAAATGTGTTGATTTGACTGCAATCAACACACCCCCACCGTTAGAGCAATTCCTAGGAATGGAGTTTCTATCTTAACGATATATGTATATTAAATTTATTACACAGAATTTCAGAATTTAAAGTGTTTGGTTTTAGCCAAGTCTCGCTGAAAGCAATGATATCATATCGAATGTTGTGACTTATAACAAATAAATTAATCAATTTAGTGTTAATGCCGCGAACGTTTGGATAAGGATGAGGAACTGAAGGCAGCAATCTAGTTTTTTTGGTTCATGCCACGAACAGGAAGGGAAGCAAGTAAAGTTCTAGGTTGCGACCTGGGAACATATTCATGTACTAAAGTATATTCAGGCCAAAAACTTTGGTCGACTACTTTATTGTAAAGATCACCAGGCAGAGCTATTTTAAATGAAGAAGTGACGCGTTCATGAGAAAACTTGAATTTGTAAACGGAAATATTTTTATTTAAGAGATTTGGGTTTGAGTTTATATAGAAAAGTACATCATCCTCAGATGTATCAGCTACAAAACGAGATACAAATTACAAAGAGATACATACACAAAGATTGCAGGCGGAATTACCACAAGCTTTTTGTGAACCGGCGGATTCAACCTTCTTATCGATATTTGTTTTGGAATTGCGCCTGTATTATTGGTATTGAGTACTGTAGGAGAAGTGGCATCACTCGATAAAGCGCAAGTCTTAGCATAAGTTAAATTAGCACCAGAAGTAGAAAGAGGATCCGTGTTCAAATTTATTGAAGGTACTACAGCAGAAACCTCAACCAAAGTGGATTCTGATCGACTGATGTAGGAACATTAGAAAGAGTCATACTATCAGTATTGCGAACTGTAGTTACTCTCTCTGTAGTTAATATTGTTTCACCTGGAGTATTTGAGTTGGGTGAAGGCTCAGCATTTGGCTTAGTAATACCTTGAGGTGCTACCTTGATGGGCGGAATGGCTGTTTTTGCAGTGGGCTTGGCAGAGCTTCGAAGATTTTTGTTGCTACGCTTGCGTTTTGGAGAGACAAAATCCTCATCCTCATCCACATCCAAAGCCCTTAAACGCTTTGAACAAATTTTTGTACTCCGTCAATCTATTCTGAGCAATCACTACGTCTTTTGAGACCTCCAAGAAGCCCTTTCTCGATTGCAGTACAATTTTTAAAATGTCTACATCAGTTGCTCTGCAATCTTCGCATGCCCAACGTAGACTTTTATTCTCATTTAGCGCATCGAATACCCGCGCATTTAGTGCTGCACATTTAAAGAGGAAAAAGGATTCGCACAACCAGCAATTTACAACTTGGTTGAACTCTGCCTTAATAACACAGTTGCAGAATTTGCAAAACATTATTAGTACTTAAAATTTGCAGATATGTTAAGGAAGTAGAATTTTTTATTTAGTTAATATTAGTTTAATATTCTTAAGTTATTTATTATTTTTTTTTAACTCAAATTTTTAAGTAATTACTTTTTTGAGGTTAAAAGTAACTTTGACAACCCTGTTTGAGAAAATCTGACAGCCAAAGTTTAAGATGCGCTAGAGTTTAGATTGCTTATAATGGCAGTTTAAGGAGCTTTAGAAAACAGCTGACTTACGCCAGAAGAGCAGTGAAAGGCAAATTAAAAAAAATAAATTCACTCTCACTAATGAAACCATCCTTTGTTGTTACTAAAGCAAAAATGCAATAGAAAAAAAAAGTTGGTGTATATATATGTATGAAAAGCACAATTCAATTTTATTTTAAAAAGGATTATTTAAACGCTTTCTATTCGTGTGACTGCCGAAATCCAGAGAAGGTGATCAGCAAAAAACAAGATAAGAAAAACAAGGTTTAAATCAAAAATTGTATGATATTAAATTTAATTGCAACAAGTTTAAGCGGGAAAGAATAAACACGTCCAACAGTAGTAAACCAGAGTTGACAACTTCATTATAATGCTATTGGTAGAAAAAAATAAGGTGGACAATATCTCGAAAATGGAGTGACAGAAAAAACAAGAAAAATATTTTTGGAATTAGCGACCGACTTCACAGGTCTGTTCCCGTACTTGAAAATTCTTACGAATTTGTACGATTTTTCTGCTTTTTCCTGTTCCCGTACCTAAAAATTCGCAAAGGAGAGCGAAAATGAGAAATCCAGTCCTTTTCAAATGTTGCTATTTTCTGCTACACAAATTTGGCAATGCAAAATTCGCAACAATTAGCAGGCTGACATATTTTGACAGCTAATGCTAAACTATTGCGTCAGCCAATGCCAGCTGATGATAAAATTGAATAAAAGAAATAATAAAATGTAAAAATGTATTCGCAGTGTTTTAAAATGAAAATAACTTATTTTCTTTTGCAAATATCAGCTACAGTAGTTGACGTTTCTTCAAAAATTGCTACTTATTGCAAAAACCTGTTCCCGTACTTTTTGCAATTTTCCACGCAATGAGCGTATTTAAGCTTAGTCTCACAATTTTTGCAACTTGCGAATTTCTGCAAAAAAGTACGGGAACACACCTTACATGAGAAATATATAGTCATTGTTCAAACAACTTTACTTAATTTTTACACCAGTGGTATTATTATCCAGGGGAACAGGGGACGAACCGTCACATGGCAACATGTCTGACTGCCTCAACCTGGCGAGTCCAGCATTATCCATGTCGAAATTGTCCCAAGTCGACTTAAACTTCCTCGTGGTGTTTCCTGGGTAAAGGTAAACTGGCATCCGTTAGTTTGCCGACTAATTTGAGCGGCGGGTCGCTCCGTGGGCTTTAAACATGCAATGTGCGCTACTGACCAATGAAAACTAAACCAGCTTTGGATAAGAACCTCAATTACGTTGGCGACCACCGCAAGCGAAAAACAGACAATGATATAGGGATATGCACCTGGAATGTCCGGACCCTTTATAGGTATCGACGCAGCTGAAGTTGCTTTAAGTTCACATTTAATATCTCTTTTGTTTTCATCAAAAACTTAAATTTACCTTTGAAATATTATTGTTTTAAATTCACATTTAATATCTCTTTTGTTTTCATCAAGAACTTAAATTTACCTTTAAATTATTATGGTTTTAAATTCCCATTTGATATCTTGTTTGTTTGTATCAAGAGCTTAAATCTTAAATTTTCCTTTTAAATACTATTTTTAACTTTTGCTGTCATCACCATTTTTGCATTATATTCTGGTACTTTTTTATAACCGCTTGCGGTATCTATCGATGTCACCTTAAGCACAACGACTTTGGTACGATTTTTAAATTCTAGTTTTGTTCATTCTTTTCTTTACCACCAAAACCTGCAAACCCTAAGCTGGTAAGCACCCAATTACATGTATTGAAAAAAACCGTTGCTTTTTATTTCACGAAAATATATATATAGATTTGGACACTTGAGTCACCCAACTCATCCTCAAGCAGTTCGATAACTAATACATGGTCCCTCGAGCCTTTTTGGGAACCAAAGTGGTTAATTGAGTCCTTTGGCGAAAATAAAAATCCTCACATTAAATATATTCACATTCATTTGACAGTCTAAATATTCAGCGTGTTGTACCGGAACTTATAATATAAACGTATTGTACCGGAATCGCTTCCTTGGAGTTTTAAGTACACTACTAATAAAAAATGCGGTACCCATATTCACATATATGCTTCACATACATTACAGTTTCAAATACACCGGTAATATTAAGTGGTGGAATAAGTATATATATTAATTTGGAAATTTTCTTTTAAATATATTAACTCTTAAACATTAATTAAAATTTAAGTATACAATAAAAATTGGATTTTTTCTTAAAGTGTGCAGATACACAAATATTCTCTAATATCAAAAATTTGATCTCGAATCTAGCCAAAGATTGGCTCAAGTTAACTCTAACCACAATTTTGGTTATTCAGACTTTCCAAACACGCGCAATTTCAACATATCTACGTTAAAAAAGGGGGAAAAAACCCGCGCCAAGTTTTATAGTTTCAATTTGGCAAAATTTTCGTTTACTGTATTGAATTTTCCGTCTCCACGTTCAGATTTGCAATCTCATGCAGCTTCTGAATAGTTACACAGAAAATTTAATAATTTAATTTAATAATTTAATTTAATTTGTTGCTCGATTTCACTGTTGCCATCTCGTGCAACTTCTGAACATTTTTTATTAAATTTTAATTTGTTTTCTCGTCAAGCTCCATATACAGAGTTGCAATCTCATTAAAAAAAAATAAATATATCAATATAAGTACGAAATTAACATTTATCAGAGTTGCCACCTCGCACAAATCCGAATATATTTCGGATTTTTACAAAATATTTCTTGTATATTTAGAGTTATCTCCAAAATTCTGAAAACGGAAAACATTTTTCTCTAAAATATAAAAAAATTTTTTTCTTACTATTCTCAAAAATCCTGATCCTCATCCTGAATCCTGATACAGATATTCAGAGTTGCCATCTCGCGCAACTATTGAATAGTATTCGTTCTTTTCTCGAAATTTTTTTTAGAGATATTCAGAGTTGCCATCTCGAGCACTTACTGAATAGAATCCGTTTTTCTCTCAAATTGTACGCGTGTTCAGAGTTGCCATCTCGTGTAACTACTGAATATTATTCGTTTGTCGATTTTTCAATTTTTTTCTCACATTTTTTACGAATATTCAGAGTTGTCATCTCGTGCAACTTTCGAGTAGTATTCGTTTCTCAAGTTTTTAAATTTTTCTCAATTTGTTTTTACGAATATTCAGAGTTGCCATCTCGTTCAACTACTGAATAATATTCGTTTGTTAATTTTTCTTATTTTTTTTATGGATATTCAGAGTAACCATCTCGGGCAATTACTGAATAGTATTCGTGTTCTCAAACTTTTACGGATATTTAGAATAACTATCTCGCGCAACTACTGAATAGTATTCGTTTTCTCAAACTTTTTACAAGTAGTCAGAGTTGCGATCTCGCGCAACTACAGAATACTTGATTTTTGGTTTTAAAATCAACTTTCTCGATTTTTTATTTTTAAAATATTGTGCTGCTGCTCTAGCTCAGCCTCTAACTTTTTTGCATAATCTATCTTTAAATACTGGTCAGTTTTTGGATGTATGGAAAGAATCCATCATAGTTCCCATTCATAAGTCTGGTTCTAGGCAGAATATAGCAAACTATAGGCCAATATCTAAGTTACCTTTAATACTTAAAATTTTTGAGACTATTGTCAAAAAACACATTTTTGTCAGAATTAAAAATTGTATTTCAGAGTTTCAGCACGGTTTCGTGAGTGGGAAATCCACTTCTACAAACGTGACTTTGTTTTCTCATTTTATTATAAAAGAGATGGAAAGGGAAACCAAGTGGACGTTATTTTTACTGATTTCGCAAAAGCATTCGATAGAGTTCAGCACTCTATTCATTTAAAAAAACTTGCTCGTATGGGCTTTCATTCATCTTTGTTGTTATGGCTCAGAAATTACCTCTCATGCCGATATCAGGTAGTCCGTATAGAGAAACATTCCTCTAAGGAAATTATGAATAACTCAGGGGTGCCACAAGGAAGCCATCTTGGACCACTCCTGTTGTATTTATCAATGATCTTCCTAATTGTCTTCATCATTCAAATTGTTTAATGTACGCGGATGATGTTAAAATGTTCAAATCAGTCTGATTTAAATAAAATGAATAGATGGTGTTCTATAAATAAGCTATATTTTATCGTCGAAAAGTGTAATATAATTTTTCTTGTCATTATGACCAAAGCTAGCTTAGTTAGAAAGATCCATCTTGGAATATGGATGTGTGATCTGGGATCCATATTATGAGATTGAGTCCTTGCGTCTGAAAAAAATGCAAAAACGCTTTACTCGATTCATTATTTACAAACTTAACTGGAACTTTATGCCAACCTTTACGTCACGTTGCGCTCTTTTTGGTATTAATACATTAGCCATGAGGCGTAAATACTTTCTTATAATGTTTGTTCGAGATATATTGATGTCGCATATAGACTGTACACCACTTCTCGCTACTTTAAGGATTTACGCACCTGAGAGGTACATTAGGCCAAGGGGCTTCCTTTATATTCCATACCATATAACGAACTATGGCAGAAATAATCAAATTAGTAATATGTGCTCGGCATTTAACCGTTGTGTCGATCGTAGAGCCCACGGGTACATTTGCAACTTTAATTTTCCTGTATCTTCCAAACGGTTAGTCCGATTGACCTGAAATTTCATGATATCCTCAACCATACACTTTTGCATCATGTGGAGTTCATTGTGGTTTCATCAAGATTGGAGCAGCAGTTCAGTCGATACAGCCCAAATTCAAGTTAGTGGAATGGCGTCGACTGCTGATGTACCCGGGTACTTGTATGAAAATTCATACAAATATATAGAAATAAATGGCAAAGTTCACTTTATATTGCTATATCTTCCAAGCGGCTGGTCCAATCTTGATGAAACTTCGTATCATAGCTTGGAAATATGTAATTGATATTGGTGTGAAATTTCAGGTCAATTGGACCAACCGTTTGGAAAATATAACCCAGTTACTAGAAAATGACCTAGCGTCAACAGCTGATGTTCTATGAAAATTCATACAAATATATAGAAATAAATGGAAATATTTAGTTTATTTTATGGAAATTTGTTTATTTATTTATAGAAAATCATTATAATGAAAGTAAAAAATATATTTTATGAATTTTAGCAGCATCTGAGGCATTGTGGATGATCCTTCGAGTGCTCTGCGCACACAGGCTTATTACAAATTGCACCATCCATTTTATTTTCACTTTTTATATATTTGCCGCACAAAATAAATTTTTAGGTCTTTACACTTCAAAAATCGCACATAAACTGACTTATGCATACAAAACTACTCAAAACGAAACCTGCGCAAAAAATCATGTTTCTGCCTGCAAAACTGGTTGTGCAAGGGTAGGTAGGCAAGATATTCCCAAATACCCTTTTGTTCCTGTTAGTAGACGTGTTTTCCTACACATTCCAAAAAAAAAATGTTTACATTGAACAAATATTTTATGAGTTATAATTATTCTGCGCAGGTACTAAAAATAGCACTATGAGC
Organism: Coremacera marginata; assembly: GCA_914767935.1. Lineage (NCBI taxonomy): Eukaryota > Metazoa > Arthropoda > Insecta > Diptera > Sciomyzidae > Coremacera > Coremacera marginata. Next base: position 111,055,350 of record OU612044.1, on the reverse strand, counting down.
AAGAGGGGTTGATTTTCAGTTCAAATATAACGGAATTTTGCGAATGAAAATTCAATGTTAATTATTTTTCTTGGTAAAAAGGGATCAAATTACAAGGATTAAAAAAGAATTTGGAAATTGTTAAATTTTTATGGATTTTGGCAATTCCCATTTTTGGTAAAAATGGATTATTTAGGTACCAAATTTTTTTTTTCCCAAATTATGATAAAAGTTTTGTTAACTAGACAATATTTCCAATAAATAAAAAAAAAAAAAACCAGAAAATTACAAGAATCCAGGTAGTAGTTAATATTTGTATATCAAAAGCAACTATCTGCCATACAAAACGTATGAAGTACCCGGGTACATCTACTGTCGATGTGGATAAAACCCAACAGCTGTTGACACAACGGTTAACTCGAATAGTGCTCGAATAGATTTCACACTGAACAGAGATTTATTCAAAAAAAATTTATTAGATCTTATTTTAATATGTAATTTATAATAAGCTGAAACTTCTCTAAAAACTTCAAATTTAAATTTTTCATTTATTATAATATAAATGATGTCTTGTACTTTTTAAATATTAATCTAACTTCAGAACTGTTAAACAATTCTTGGTAATTGAATGAAAATAAACTAATAGATTGCCAAGCGCGCGCAGCTACTGAGTCTTTTCTCAAAACGTTTTACTCTACTAAAAGTGGTTCGAAATGGATTTTCTATCCACCCAAGTACTCAGATCTTCAGCCAAAATGAGCGTCAAGGCAAAATTTATTTTTGCGTCTGCCAATCTGGTTCAATTTTGCTCTTTTCGACCATCCCTATCGATGATCACACTGACTCCAGTGTACACGTCCAGCTACTCGATCTAGCTCAAAGATGGGCTAGGCTGAACGACGCCTATGCAGAAGTCATGATCGCTGATGAGGCGGCAGTAGATGACACCTTTAAGGCATCCACTGGAAAGAAATACAGCTCGTGTGTTGAAACATATCACCAATGCAAGACACATATGATGGATCTGGAGAAAATGTTTGAGAATAAGATGGTCAAACCATCTCATAGCTCATCGCTAAATAACTCACAATTTCAAGACAAAGTGCCTGTATCAAAGTGCCGCCTTATTATACAGAGGTATTTTACGGTAGCTACGAAGACTGGCCATCCTTCCGGGATATGTTTACGGCAGTTTACACGAAGCACCCAAAACTTACTCCCGTCCAGAAACTATACCACTTTCGTAATAAAACTCATCTGTGTGATGAAAACTTTTCTTTGGCATTGGAAGCTCTTCGGCTCCGCTATGAAAATAAAAGGATACTGGTAGACAGGATGCAGTCGGCAATCAATGACTGCCTTGCCATGCTCTCAGCCCAAGAGGCTTGCATCGAATACTGGGACCACTGGGACCCCCCCCCGGAGGAAACGTTGGCACAGCTCGCTACGATAGGGCTGCCAGATGTCCCGGTTTTCCGGTGTCCCGGTCCTACCTTAATATGTCCCGGATTTACCTTAAAAGGTCCCGTTTAAAGATTAAATAAAAAGCAAATTTGCAAAAATACATTTTTAAAATTTGCAACTAATTTTTAAATGTGAAATAGTACTCAGTTAATCTTTCATCTTCAGTTAGTTGAGCTCCTCCCTAGCAATAATCGATAATGGATATATCACTTGCAGAATCCATTCTCTAATTAGCAACAGCTGTTTTTAACTTAATTTATTGTGTGCTTGTTTTCTGTGCCTGCTGTAACTTTTCATGTAAGTTTTCAGGTCAAAGTTTGCTGTTTATATGTACATATTATTGTAGGGTACTCATGTGTAGAGTACCAACACAACCACCATTGCCATTAAATTTAGTCATTTCAGTTAATCACTTTTAATTATTAGGTTATTGCCCTCTATACTATATTAACTTGCACACATAATTATGTTAACAGTTGCGTTTATTACTTTATATTATTACACTCAATTTATTATGTTATTCACTTATATTGTATTCACTCACGCACACTATGTTATTATATTTACTTACATACACTTTAGAAAATTTGCTTTGTTTACATTTTTTCACTCAATCACAACATATGTTAATTTAACTCAATATTGTTATTTATTTGTAAAACTAAAATACCGTTATCCTTCTATAAAAACAGAAGAATTTTGCAAATAAAGCCATTAAGTTTTCTAGCTTCAATTAGCTGTATTTTCAACTTAATCTTAATAAGCTGAAGTGTACTTTAGGTGCCGGCTGAAATATTTTGATTAAAAAAAAAAAAATTATAAAAACTTAGAGCCGCGGCGTTTTTACGCGCCGGCAAATATATTAGGCAGGTCCTAAATAAAAATTTTAATTTTTGAAACGCGCAACATTACATGTCGATCCTGCCAAATTCGTTCTCGGACATTTTGCCGACTGCATCACAAAGCGTGCCAGAGTACATACTAACCGGTATAAACGCAAGCCCACCAAAGTACGTACCGTCAAGCCGTGACATCCAGCAGCCGAAAGTATTAACGCTGGAAGAATACCGCCGGCGTCAAGTAAGAAGTCTAGAGGAAAGATTGACGGAAATACCAGCGACAGAAAAGCCGAAACACAAACGCGGTGGTAAAATTGTTAAACTGCGCAGAGGCATCGCAGCCAGGCTGAGGATAGTTAACCACGATCCACCACCACCATGGCACCACTCAAGCTTGATCTGGCGTGAAATTGATAAACTGGAGCGGGAGCTAAAGAGTGATTTTATCAATAAAAATAAAACATTGAATATGCATCAAACATTTTTTTTAATATTTGTACTTCATTATAATTTTGAATTATTAAAACAGAACTATGAAAATTATTAAAAATTATTAATTATTATTTTGAATTACAACTAAACTAAATTTCACTATTACATTTTCTTTATATTTTATATAAATGGCTTATTTTACATACATTTTACATTTTTTCTTATAAAAAAAAAATAACTTTATGAATTGATCAAATGAAATTCATAAATGAAATTAAATGAACATAAATGAATTAAACAAAACATAAAAACAAAACAAAAACTATTTTTGTAATCATATCATTCTTTTTGGAACACTTTTGTCACTTGTTTTCTTTTTTTCCTGCAGTTTTATGCTATTCATTTTTTTAATTCAATTAAAAAACAAACACAAATCAACACCTCAAATCGTATTGAGTGTGATTTATGTTTTTTTGAAAAAATTTTTCGTGACGAAAGTTTCGAAACACTTTATATTGATATAAATAAATTAAAATACTCTATTTACTTCTCCGAAATTATTTAATCTAACACGCGAAAATATAAAAAGAACGCACTCGAAAATAAAAACATACACGACGGACTTTACGTTGCACTAAAATACCAACTTAATCTTCTAATCTCTTTTTTTGCTTATTCGCACTCATTCAGCGTATGCACTTGTTTTGCTGTATGACGTTCCACATATATTCAACAACACATAGGATGTTTCCGAGACACAATATTTTTGTAATTTTTAAATATGAATTGAATGACTGAATGGAAAACATAAAAAATAATATTTTATTGCTGAAAAAACTTCAAACCAATTTAAGAAAAAGCAAAACCAGAGAATTTTCCGAAGAATATAAGTAACATAAATTAAAATATATAAAAGATTTAAAATTTGAAGTTCAATATATTGTTAAAAATGATGAAAATCATGACATTTTAATTAAAGACTTTTCTGAATTATTATTACCAATTACCAATTAAAGAAAAAATATTAAAAAGAAATAATTTCATAAAAATGGCCAGTTTTGACATAAATACAGTAGATAAAAACCTCCAAATTTTTAAAGGTAATTTTACACATTTAGAGGATTTTGGAGTACAAGCGGAATTACTACATGATATTTTAAAAGCAGAAGATAAAGAAAAAAAAAATTCATTGGAAAAGGCTTATCCAAATCCAAAAACTTTACAGCAAATATTAAGTGAACTCGGTACACTTACACAAAATAACAAAACCATTACCGAATTTGGAGAAAAAATTGCTGAAATTTCCGAACAATTAAGTTCTTTCGAGATAAAAAGTCTGTACAGCCCGACTAAAGAAGCAAAAAACGCAATATACAAAGTCAACGAGAGCATGGCATTAAATGTTTTTGTAAAAGTTATTTTTAAAATGTTAATCGCGAATATAAAACCATTCTAATGGCAAATGCACCAAAAACATTTAATGAAGCCTTTGAATGATGTATAACGGCGGAAGAAAGTTTAGGCTCAGACAGAGGCGCAATTTTCCAAATTCAAAATAGAAATAGTTCAAGAGAACAATATAATCGAAACAACATCAGATATAACAATAGTTCACACAATAATTACAGAAATAACACAAGCCATTATCAAAATAATAACGTCGCGAATAACAATTACAGAAATAATAACAATTATAATCGAAATTTTGAAAATTTCAGATATAACAATAACAACTATAACAATAACTCAAACAGAAATAACACTTTTCCGTATAGAAACAATAGTTTCCAGAACAATAATACAAATCGAAACTATAACCTTTCAAATAATAATACAAACAGAAACAATAAGAATTTTAATAGAAATCAAAACAGAAACCAAAATAATAGAAACAACGCGCAGGGAAACGGTTATGGCCGGGTAACAGATATTGCTACCCACAGAGGCCAAATTTAATTTTCAAAGTTTCTAAAAACTTAACAAACTACATAACTTTAAAATGCAAAAACAACAATAACTATTTAACATTTCTGCAGATACTGGAGCTGATATATATATTTGTAAAATAAATAATATAAATGATATTAAAACTAAAAACGTTTCAACATTAACGGGTATAACGAAAGAAGCAATTGCATGTATACCTTCAAAGCGACCTTTCAAAGTGGTCTTATATGGTCTCGAAGGCAAGTCAGCCGATGAAGTTAAAAACGAACTTGTTGCTCTGAATCTTAAGTGCAGAGAAGTGAAGATGGTGCTTAAAAAATATAATGACTTTACCGACACGATTTACATTATTTATTTTGAGAGCGGTTCAATTAAATTAAATGATTTACGTAAAAACGTAAAAACTTTATTTCGCACTGTTGTAAATTGGGATTATCAACGCAAAATTAAAAATAAGCCAGTTCAGTGTCGAAATTGTCAGATGTTTGGACACGGTGAAAGAGGATGCAACATTAAAACAAAATGTGCAAACTGTGCTGGAAAGCATAAAACTGCTGATTGTCATTCGATTGATAAAACAAAATGCGCAAATTGCAACAAGAGCCGTAACTCAACTGACATTTCTTGTCCAAGCCGGCTTTTTTACAAATTAGAGAAAATCAAAATAAAAGAAATTCTCGCTTAAATAATGTCAACAACTCATCAACATCCACCAAACTACATTATGTTAACAATCCAATGAAGTTCCCGCCTCTTCCTACTATTCAGCGTAAGCTTCCTACTAGCACAAAGCGTGCGAGCGAAAACAACAACAACAACAGAATCAGCTGGTAATAACTTTTGGCGGCAGTCCGTTTCTCCCTCAACTGACTTATTTTCGGAAGCAGAAATAACTCAACTAACTCTGGACATTGTTATGAAACTTAAAATTTGTACTTCAAAAGAAGATCAATTTAATGTAATAGCACAATTGGCTATTAAGTATTTATATAGTGGAAAATGACTAGTTCTCATTTAAATGTATTGTTTTGGAATTGCAGAAGTATCCGTAGCAAGTCTGTTGAACTTTTTGATTATTTAGTTGACAATAGAATTGATATTTGTCTGTTATCAGAGACGTGGTTAAATAATGCTGACAAGCTCTCGCACTCGCTTTATAATTGCATACGTCTTGATAGGGCTGACCGAAGAGGTGGAGGTGTTGCCATTTTATTAAAAAAATCCATAAAAGTGTTTGAAATAAACAAAATCCCCACTGATGTTATAGAAAATATTGGAGTCAAAATCCCATTAAAAGATTCTTCAACAATTTGCATTTATAGTGTTTATTTCCCTGGTGGTTCGGTTTCAACTGAAAATCGTTGCAAATTCAGAAACGACCTAAGAAAGTTTTTGAGTATGCATGAAAAATTTATTTTTTTGCGGTGATCTTAAGAGTAGACATAGGAATTGGAATTGACTTCGTGCTAATGCTTGGGGAAATATTTTGTCTGATTGCACGGCCTTGTTTCCTGTTACGATTTCTTACCCCAGCAATCCTACCTATATTCCAACATTGCCTAGAGGAAATTCTTCCACTATAGACTTGGTGATTTCTAATTTGCCCGCACACATAACGCAACCATTAACTTTAAATGAATTTAGTTCTGACCATCTTCCCGTTTTTTTCAAACTATCATGTGATATCCCTTTTTACGCAAACTTAGTTTTTGATTATAAAAATGCAAAATGGAAAAAGTACAAAAAAAATCTCAGAAACTCCTCTCAAAATGAATCTTGCGAGCTAAGTAATATAACTACCACCTCACAAATTGATGAAAAAATTGAATTTTTTAATAATGAAATTATGGATGCAGTAAGGTCATCAGTACCAAAGGTCACACCTAAAAATTACTTTTTCAAGATACCAAATTATATCTTATATATGATTAAAATTCGTAATTCTTACAGATCCCGTTGGAGTAGGTACCGACAGCAATCTGATTACAACATTATGCACAGTTATACGGTTATCATTAGAAATGAGTTATTAAAAGTCAGAAACAAGAGTTGGAATAATAAAATCAGTAGTCTTGAAAAATGCTCAAAGCCTCTCTGGAATATTACCAAACTTTTAAAAAAGAAGCATGTGCATATTCCACCTCTTGTTATAGATAACAATACAATATTATTTAATGAAGAAAAAGCTAATGTTTTTGCTGAAACCTTCCTGAATAACCACCGAGTGTCTGAAAACTTAGGTAGCCAATCAATTACAGATCTAGTTAATGAAACCATCAGACAATTCAATGCTTACACTGTAGATTCTGTTTTTGTGGAATTCGTGTCTGTGGAAACGGTTAAAGTCTTAATAAAGGATCTTCGGCCACGAAAAGATGCGGGTCTTGACGAAGTAAAAAACTTAATGCTTAAACAGCTTCCTACTTCAGCTTTGAAGTACCTGTGCTTTTTATTTAATTTATGTTTAAAGCTATGCTATTTTCCAGACACGTGGAAAGTTGCTAAGGTAATACCAATTGCAAAACCTGGCAAGCTGTTACACAATCCAGCCAACTATCGTCCAATTAGCTTGCTGAGTAGTATTAGTAAGATCTTGGAAAAAATTTTAAAAGCAAAGTTATGGGTTTTTTTGCAGCAGAATACAATCATCCCAGATGAACAGTTTGGTTTCCGAAATTTCCACAGCACTGTTCATCAAGTTAAAAGGATATTTAACCATATTAAGCAAAATTTTAATAGTAAAAAGTCGACTGCTCTAGTTTTACTAGATGTCGAAAAAGCATTTGACTCAGTTTGGCATAATGGTCTGATCTTTAAACTAATTCATTTAAACTTCCCCCTTTATCTTATTAAAATAATTCAAAGTTTCTTAACTAACCGATTTTTTTGCGTGTATATAGGAAATGAGCCCTCAAACTTCACTGAAGTTCCAGCAGGCGTCCCACAAGGTTCTGTTTTAGGTCCTCTTTTCTACATAATTTTTTGTTCTGATATGCCCAAATACTTAGATTGCGAAATTACTACATATGCGGATGACACTGGAGTTTTTTACTCGCACGAATTTGGTCAAACCATTGTGACAAAATTACAGTGCGCTTTAAATAACTTAATTACATATTTCGAAAATTAGAAAATTAAAATTAACGCTAGTAAAACACAAGCAATCTTTTTTACTAGAAAAAGAAATCCTTGTTACTTTCCTAGCTCTGAACTTCGAATAAAAGATTTTAATATCCCATGGTCCAACAACGTTAAATACCTTGGTGTCATACTAGATAAAAAATTATTATTTAAGGATCACATAAACAATAATATCACTAAATTCAATATAGCTAAAAAATTGTTGTACGCCTTATTAAATAGAAACTCTAAGCTCAGCAATGAAAATAAAATTATTATTGTAAAAGTTATATTTCAGGCTATTTTACTCTACGCCTGCCCTGTATGGGGTTTTTGTGCCAAAATGCATTTAAATAAACTTCAAATTAGTCAAAACAAATTGCTTAAAATGGCACTCAGCTTACCATGGCACTATTCCACAAGAAAACTTCACGTGAAGAACAACGTCAGTCTTATTCAGGATCGTATTGCTATAACAACGAATAGATTTAAATTATTTTGCTCTATGTCCGAAAACAATTTAATACTTAATCTCTATTAAGTTAACTATAACATCTTTAGCAAATATATAAAAAGATTTCAAAGTCTATGTTTTAAAAAATATTTAATATTTATGTATATTTGTATTCCTATTCATAACTTTGTTCCAAATTAGTATTTTTTTTCAAAATTATTAAATTTAAGTAATTATTAAATTTTATATATAATAAAGTTAGATGTCAGTTAAAATATAATAAATCTTCGGTTCTAGGCATTTTCCACCCTAATTTATTTATTAAGGCATTTATATTATTTTCTTGTAAAATTGTTCATTTATTATTATACATATATGCATACATATATTCTCATCTTTTCTTTTTTTTTTTGCACCTTTAATCGAAGGTTTTTTGTAGTAGTTTTTGCTTCGCAAATATCGCTATTTTATAATGTACCTACATTATTTTTTTTTTCTCTCAATATAACTGTGATATTATTCTATAGATGTAATGTATTTAGCACAAATCTCTGTACATTTGATATTAAGAAATATCGACATTTAAATGTTTAACTACTTAAATAAAGATTCATTCATTCATTCAAATTGCATGTATTGGCACAACAAATTTAAATTTAATACTAGAAACAGTACAAATTGAACATAATTTTCATATAGTTGAAGATGATTTCCCAATCGCAACCGATGGAATCATAGGGCCAGTTTTTTTTTTAGAAAAATACATGGCAAAAATAGATTTTGAAACATATACTCTAACTCTGGTTATAAATGAAAGAGAATTCATTTTACTAATAATTTTGAAAGATTTTCATAAGAAAAATATCACTATTCCTGCTAGATCTGAAACAATTGTACCAATCAATCTCAAAATATATGAAGATAGTATAGTCTTGAATAAAAAAATAACTGATGGTGTATTCCCAGGCAATAGTATAGAACCAGCAAATGGATTCGCACATATTCAAATATTAATCACTAATGGAAAAGAAGTCCTTTTAGAAAAAATAGATGTAGAAACGAAACCACTTAAAAATTATAATATTTTTACATATAGAAACATCAAACAGATCGACAAAAACAGATTACATAAACTTTTAAAAGACATAGACATTGGATGCAATGAACCAGAAGCTAAAAATTTTGTAGAAGAAATTATTAAGGAATAGCAAGACATATTTCATCTCCCTGGAGAACATTTAAGCGTAAATAACTTTTACACTCAAGACATCCAAACTACAGATTCGACTGCAGTTTTTATAAAAAACTATAGGCTACCACAAACACAAATGACAGAAATAAATGAACAGGTAAATCAATTATTAGCAGACAATATTATTGAAAATTCAGTTAGCCCCAATAATTCACCATTACTGGTTGTACCCAAAAAATCAGCAAATGATAAAAAAAAATGACGATTAGTAGTCCATTTTCGAAAGCTAAATGAAAACATTATGAATGATAAATTTCCGCTAACAAAGATTGAAGAGGTTCTTGACCAACTAGGAAGAGCTAAATACTTCTCGACTTTGGACATGAATAGTTCTTTCCACCATATAAATTTACACGAAGACTCGCGATCATTGACTTCTTTTTCGACAGCAAACGGACATTTCGAGTTTAAGCGTTTGCCATTTGGCTTAAAAATATCGTCCAATAGCTTTCAAGTGCTCACAATAGCATTAAGTGGTCTAGATGCAGAAGCCTTTATTTATGTGGATGATATAATTGTATTTGGTTGCAGCTTAGGACACCATAATCAAAACTTAGCCAAAGTATTCACCAGAATGAGGAAATTCAATTTAAAACTAAATCCAACTAAATGCTCTTTTCTTAAGCCAGAAGTATTATACTTTGGCCATCTCATAACTACTAATGGCATAAAAACAGACCCAGCCAAAAATGAAGTTATAAGAAATTACCCAGTTCCAACAAACGCAGACGAAGTCAGAAGATTTGTCGCTTTTGTAAATTATTATAGACGCTTAATACCCAATTTCGCTCATATAGCCAAAGATTTAAATTCACCTTTAAAGAAAATCTCAAAATTTGATTGGAACGAAATTTGCCAAAAAGCCTTTGAAACCCTAAAAACAAAACTTTTAAACCCACCACTACTTCAATACCCTGATTTTGATAAGCCGTTTGTAGTAACAACGGATGCTTCAAATTATGCTCTTGGCGCGGTATTATCGCAAGGCGATATTGGAACAGATTTACCTATTTCATATGCCATAAGTCACTTGCAAAGCACGATTTAAACAAACCTATAATAGAGAAAGAGCTTTTAGCCATACACTGGGCGATACATTTTTTTAGACCCTATCTATACGGTAGAAAATTTTCGGTCAGAACAGATCACCGACCATTAGTATCTCTCTTCTCTCATAAAAATCCGTCTTCCAAGATGACTCGCATAAGATTAGATCTATGCGATTATGATTTTGATATTTATAAAAAAGGAAAAATGAATACCAATGCCGATGCATTGTCAAGAATAATTTTAAACAGCGACTCTTTAAAAGCTATGATTCCAACCGGAATAGAAAACAGCAAACAAAATATACTAGCCATAACAAGAAGTATGAATAAAGATAAACATACAGAAAACACCGATTTAAACAATAAAAAATGTCTTCCCAGCGAAAAGCCCGATCAAATATTTGTTTGCGAATGTACATTATATCAGACATTAAAGAAATAAAAAAGTTAAGATTTGTAAAACAGAAAAATTTTAAGGGTACCCAAATTAAAGTAGATAATGAAGTTATTGCCAGATGCAGCGATAATCCACTGTTCACACCGCTGACTTTGGAAAAACTGTTATCAAAAATGCACAATTTAAAGATGGAAGAGCTAGCGTTGAATCGAAATGATGAAATATTTAAAACGATTGCAATCGATAAATTTAAAGATATATTTAACAATTTAAAAAGAAATAAGGAAAGTTTAAAGATTTTAATATACGAAGAACCAAAAAGAATAGTCGACAAAGAAATACAAAATAAAATAATTGAAGAATATCATGATTCGACTCACGGAGGTCACATGGGTACTAGAAAAACTTAAACAAAAATACATATGGAAAAATATGAGCAAAATGATAAAAAATTATATAAATAATTGTAAACAATGCCAAGTCAATAAACAAACAAAACATACAAAAGAAAAATTAACGATGACAGACACGCCAGGAAAAAGTTTTGAAGTCGTATCTATAGATACTGTAGGACCTTTACGGTTATCAAATAATTACAGATATATACTTACTATGCAGTGCGACTTATCAAAGTATGTAATAGGATGTCCAATGGATCTAAAGACGCAAAGACAGTTGCCAAAACATTAGTAGAGAACTTTATTTTAATATATGGTCATTTCAAAGTTTTAAAATCGAATAGAGATACAGAATTTATCAATGAATTAAGTCAGAAATATGCATCCTTTTGAACATTAAACAAATTTTTAGTACTCCATATCACCATGAGACTTTGCTCTATCGAAAGAAACCATAGAGTATTGAATGAATATTTGTTAAATTTTTGCAAAGATGACGAATGGGACCAATGGATCCCATACTTCACTTTTACATATAATACAACACCTCATGTTGATACCAATTACACACCTTTTGAACTAATTTTTGGCAAATTAGCAAATCTACCAAATGATAATTCTTCAATATCAAAATTTTACAATATAGATAACTATGCTCAAGATCTAAAATATAGATTAAAATACTCCTTTCAAAAAGCAGGAGAACTAATTAATATTGCAAAGCAAAAAAGAATAGAAAAAAAAATAATATTTTTAATCCACTTAATTTGAATATCGGTGACAAAGTACCTTAGAAAACAAAATGAATAGAAAGAAAAATCAATCACCTTATCACCGTCCATATAAAATTATTAATAAAAAAAGGAGTGAACTCAGTATTAGCTTTTAATGGTAAATTAAAAGAATTTCATAATAATATATTGAAAAATGGATTTATTTATATTATAAACAAATTGTACTTATAAGCAAACATTAAATATAAGATATTGTTCAATTTCAAAAATTATTATTTTTACAGAAACAAATAATTTTTATCATAAGGATGGGGGTGTAGGTACTCATGTGTAGAGTACCAACACAACCACCATTGCCATTAAATTTAGTCATTTCAGTTTATCACTTTTAATTATTAGGTTATTGCACTCTATACTATATAAACTTGCACACATAATTATGTTAACAGTTGCGTTTATTACATTATATTATTACACTCAATTTATTATGTTATTCACTTATATTGTATTCACTCACGCACACTATGTTATTCTATTCGCACTTTAGAACATTTTCTTTCTTAACATTTTTTTCACTCAATCACTTACTTACTTACTTAGGTGGTCGTAACAACCCGTGTCCGGGTTTCGGCCGACCTCATCAGCTCTCACCAGGCGCCTCTGCTTTGCGCGCGCCTTCTCCAATCGGATACACCAAGTGCGGTTAGGGCTTCCTCAGCCTGGTCCACCCATCGGAGGCATAATCTCCCTAGTCGTCGTTGATCAGCGACCCTCGCCTCGAGCACCATTTTCGCTGGAGCTACGTCGTCCATACGATGGACATGACCCAGCCAGCGTAGTCGCTGCACAGTTATACGCCGAACTACGTCAATGTCTTCGTAGAGCTCATACAGCTCGTGGTTCATTCGGATGCGATAGTCATCGCCGACGCTAACAGGACCGAAGATTTTGCGAAGAACTTTTCTCTCGAACACCCCCAGAGCGGCTGCGTCAGTTTGCGAAACTACACCCATGCCTCAGCGCCACACAGCAGCACAGGTCGATCGAGAGAGGGCTCTGGAACTTAGTTGCTTACTGAGCCCGTAGTAGCACCTATTAGCAATTATTTTTATTCGCTTTATCTCCAGGCTGATTTCATTGTTGGTATTAATTGTGGTGCAAAGGTATACGAACTCCTTGACTTCTTCAAAGTTATAGCTGCCGGATGAAACATGGGAGTCGAAACGCCGAGCTCCCTTGTTTGTAGACAGCATATACTTTGTTTTACCCTCATTTATCGTCAAACCCACTTTGGCGGATTCCTTTTCGATAGCGGCGAAAGCAGCGGTAACATCTCTCTTGGTTCTGCCAACAATATCGATATCATCAGCGTACGCAATGAGCTGGGCACCTTTATAGAAAATGGTGACATTACGATGCACACCGGCCTTTCGTACGATCCCATCCATGATGATGTTGAAGAGATCGCAAGACAGTGGATCGCCTTGCCTGAAACCTCTTTCGGTATTGAAGGTTTCGGAGAGGTCATTTCCTACCTTGACGGAGCTGCGTGTGTTGCTCAACGTCATTCTGCAAAGTCTAATCAACTTTGCAGGAATACCGAACTCAGACATTGTTGCATATAGGCAATCCCTTCTCGGGCTATCGAACGCAGTCTATGGTGGACTTACCATGTCGAAAGCCACACTGATAAGGTCCAATCAGTGTTTTTGTAATCGGCTTTAATCTTTTACACAGTACGCTTGGGAGAACCTTATATGCGATGGAAGTAAGACTGATACCTCGACAGGTGGCGCAGATTGTTGGGTCTACTTTTGTATGTATAGGGCACAGTACGCTGAGGTTACAATCGTCGGGCATGCTTTCTTCTAGCCATATTTTGCTGATGAGCTGATGCATACGCCTTATCAATTCATCGCCGCCGGTTTTAAACAATTCCCGCTGCTTTATTGTATTTGAGTTGTTGAATAGCAACTCGAACCTCTTTATGGCTAGGTGGTGGTACTTCCACTCCGTCATCGTTGATTGGTGGAATCGTCGCCTGTAAGTAAATTGTAGAAGTGCTGTCTCCAAAATCTCAGCAAACACTGTTTATCTGTATTCAGATCTTCAGGTTAGACGCTTAACCTGTTAATAGAATTTTCGTGCATCCTTCTTGCCCTTGTATACCTCTAGTTCCTCACGCTCACGCTTTTCCTGCTCTCTTTTCTTGCGTCTGAAAAGGCACCTCTCTTCCTTCCTCATTTCGCGGTAGTTTTCTCGCACTGCTCCCGTTGCAGCTGACTGCAGCGTTTTTTTATATGCGACACTTTTACTGCTGTCGCGATGCGACACTCCTGATCATATCATTGGTTCCGAGGTTGCGGGCGCCGGAAACCAATGGCTTCTTCAGCGGCAGCGCGCATGGAGTGGGATATATGCGCCCAAAGTCTGCCGGCGTCGTTGGGTCCAGAGGTTGGTTGGTTGAGCTTAACCGAGAGTTGAGTGGAGTAGGCCTCGGCAGTCCGTTGAACTTGCAGCTTAGCGACATCTAGCTTTCGTTGCATTCCTGTGCGTATGTTCTTCGCATTGCATAATCTTATGCGGATCTTGGCTGCAACAAGGTAATGGTCGGAGTCAATATTGACCCCCCGAAATGTACGGACATCTAGAACACTAGAGGCATGCCTTCCGCCAATTACAACATGATCAATTTGGTTTCGCGTTTTTTGATCCGGGGACAGCCAGGTGTCCTTGTGGATGTCGAGGTGCTTAAATCTGGTGCTACAAACTACCACGTTTCGCGCCGCGGCGAAGTCGATCAGTCTTATACCGTTCGTGGATGTGAACTGATCGACAGTGGGGCCAAAGACGCCTTCCCTTCCGACTTTCGCATTAAAATCGCCGAGGACTATTTTCACGTCATGGACCGGAAGGTGATCGTATACGTCCTCAAGACTAGCGTAGAAAACGTCTTTGACGGCTTCGTCCTTTTCCTCCGTCGGGGCGTGCGCACAAATAAGGCTGATGGTGAAAAATTTTGCCTTGATGCGGATCGTGGTTAATCTTTCGTTGACAGGTGTGAACAGGGAAACAAGGTGGCATAGTTTTCGGCTAACAACGAATCCACATCCGAATTTGCGCCTCTCCGCATGGCAGCTGTAGTAGATATCACAGTGTGCTTGTTTAGAGCAGCATTGCCCTTTCTATTGCATTTCCTGGATGAGGTGATGTCAGCTTTTATTGTTTTGAGGGCTTCCGCCAGTTGGATAATGGCACCTTCCCTATAAGGGGTCCGGAGATTTGAGGTGCATATCCGTAAATCATTGTCCGTTTTCCGTTTGCGGTGGTCGTCAACATAATTGGGGTTCTTATCCGAGGCTGGTTTAGTTTTCATTGGGCAGTAGTAATGTGGCGGGACTCAAACCTTGCGCACATTCCATGTTTAAGGTCTATAGAGCGACCCGCCGCTCAAATTAGCCGTCAAACGGACGGATGCCAGTTTGCCGTTGCCCAGGAAACACCACGTGTAGGTTTGTGTCGACTTGAGACGATTTCGACATGGATAATGCTGGCCTCGCCAGGTTGACGCGGTCAGACACGTTGCCATGTGAAGGTTCGCCCCCTGTTACCCCCTGTTTCACTCAATCACAACATATGTTAATTTAACTCAATATTATTTATTTTGTAAAACTAAAATACCGTTGTCCTTCAATAAAAACAGAAGAATTTTGCAAATAAAGTCATTAAGTTTTCTAGCTTCAATTAGCTGTCTTTTCAACTTAATCTTAATAAGCTGAAGTGCACTTTGAGTGCCGGCTGAAATATTTGGATTAAAAAAAATATTAAAACTTAGAGCCGCGGCGTTTTTAAGCGCCGGCAAATATATTAGGCCAGTCCTAAATAAAAATTTTAATTTTTGAAACGCGCAACATTACATTATTTTGTACTACCTAATAAAATGCCAAAGAGGAAGTGTCCTTCCTCTTATATTCCTTCCCATATATACAGCAGAGTAGTCCTTTATAAATCAAGGTAGAAGTCATCATGATTCCTTGTGCACGGTGTGCGGTTGTTATATTTCCATAAGGCACGATGGACGGTCAGACATTGTTGACCACAGCGCAAGTGCCAAACATAAACCTATGCTTTGTGAGGCTTCAACTTCGAAAGACATTTTTTCGATTTTTGTGAAACAAAACACCACACAATGTCAACTGATCTCTGCCGCTGAGTTAACAACTGCATATAAAATTATTAATCACCATCAATCGTTTAGCTCAGTAGACTGTACTACTAAACTAAGTACACTCTTGTATCCGGACTCGAAAATAGCGGCAAAGCAATCAAACGCTAGAACTAAAGCAACAGCTTTAATAAAGAACGTTTTGGCTCCGCATTCAGTTGCAAATTCTGTAGAAATATTAATTAAAACGTGAATTTTTACGGAATTTCAACAGACTCTAGCAACCATAAGGCCGCAAAAATGTTTCCCTCGTTGGTGCATTTTTTTACTGAAAAAGAGGGCTAGCTAAAGTTAAACTATTAAAGCCTACAAATTTACCTACCGAGACTTTAGAATCTGTGACTTTATGTTGTATTGACACATTGACCTATCACAAAATACCTTTAAAAAATCTTGTAGCTTTTGGTGCTGATAATACCAACACTAACTTTTAAGGAAGGAAAAGGCAGGGAATAAATAACATTTTTCATAAATTAACAGAGGCTTCAGGAAAAAACATCGAGGGAATTGGTTTCCCTGCTCATATACTTCACAACACAGTTTCGACTGCAGTGGATTTGATGTCAATCGATGTGGAATCTGTGGTGATTAAAATATATAAATATTTTTTTATATTTCATGTAAGAACGGAGCGGCTTAAAGAATTTTGCAACAATGCGGACACAACTTACAAAGGAATTCTATCTTATACATAATAGAAGCCGGTGGCTCTCATTAGTACCAGCTATAGACAGAATCTTGCAAATGTGGAAGCCACTTTCAAATTTGCTGAGGAACAGCACGTTCGGATGCGAAACATTTTTTTAATACAGCAAATAGTTATTTGGAACAATGGACTTTTCCTTTAAATAAATATAATGTTTTCAATTGGATAACCTTAAATAATGTACCAAAGTGTGCAGAAGTTCCAAAAACTGTAATGTATTTGAATGAAAAAAATATAACAATATCTGATGAATGTTTTGAGGAGGTTGCATATTTAAAGAACTTTATTGAAAGTCAAAATCATGAATTTGAATGTAAAGATGTATACGAAAAATGGCTTTACTTTTTCAACAGAAGAGAAGAAAAGGAGAGAAAAAACACAGGTGCGTCGTTGGACACACGAGAGAAGCGAAGCTTTTTTACAGTTCCATAGATATGATAATTTAATTTTTTTTTTTTTTAAATAACTTAAATTCAAAAATTTAAAGCATTAAATATATTAAAAGAACACACGTTAATATTCACACCAGTAAATTGTATTACATTTCATTATTATATTATTTATTTTATTACATGTTACTGCCATTGTTTTTTCAACGCACTTGTGGGCAATTGGTAATTTTCCTTCGCACTATGCAAAAACAAAACAAAACTTTAGAACAGTGAGGATCGATTAATAAACCTGCACTCTTTCCACCGATCCAAACACCTCTGTTAGATTTTGACGTTGATTTAATATTATATATATAAAAGCAGCTACGTTAACAGTTGTTAACAAATGGCACTAACAAACTGAGGATGATGACCACTGTTGTCACTTGCAAATTTTATATAGTGGTAGGTTGAGTCTAAAATGAGTGGTGAGTTTTAAAAAACTGGAATATATTGTTCTCTTAAGGAAAGATTCGACTGAAGTCCTACAGCAAAACAAACCATAAGAGGTATACCATACAGTTCGTTTTTTCACGCTGAATTATTTTTTTTGCAAATAATTCCCATATAATGTTCTTAAGACAGTACTGAAATACAATATTAAATGTAATAATAAGTAAAATATATCGAATAAAATTTCTAAAATTTTAATTATAATGCAATAATTTTTATATAAATATATCAAGAAGTGATAGATTTTGTAAAAATGAAAACAGTGGGTGATAAAAGTGATAGAAACCAAAAAAGTGCTAGACTTACCACAATTGTGGAAAAATGGTAACACTGATGATAGCAAGTGGTTTAGCAGCTACCCAAACCATAAAAATCTATTAACCAAGTCTTGTAGCAAGTGGCTAAGCAGCTACCCAAACCACACAAATAAATTAATAGATTATTGGATGTGCTGCAACGGCAAGTGAAGAAATGTTTTTTTATATTTTGTTTTTGTAATTGTATTTTAGAAATGGTTTTTATAAGTGTCATGTTGTAAAAAACACAGAAACAAAGACACCATATAAAATTCTAAGAAAAAATCTGTCGAAAATATATCAGATTTCACTCCAAGCAAATCACAGAACGGGGCTTAAAAAGCTTCGCTTCAAAAATTTTACTTCAAATAGAACAGTATTTATACGCAATACCTAGTCATAAGTTAGTTCTCAACTAGTTCTCGTAATGAGCGGTCGTGTTTTTAACTGCAACCAGTATATGAATCGTCTTATTAACTTATTAAACGAGTGCGAGTGCGTAGAAATTTGTCTCAGAAATAGCTTGGACACTATTTATTTTGTGCCGGCTTCTTTTTATTGATATCATGCCCTGCGTCTGTAACCATAAGGTTGAGCGCGGGCAACCTAAAGTGATTTGCGCGATATGTAATAATTTATTTCATTTGCCATGCGTCGATATTTTGCCAACCGATGTGGACTACATGTTAAGTTCTGGCACTCCATATCAATGTAAGGTCTGTGCGACTAAGCGCCGTGCTTCTTTTCGATCGCCTCCCACTGCACTTGAAGATCAAACGGTCTCTATAAAGCAACAGCAACAGCAAGTTCAATACCATAACCAACAGCCAATAGAAATAGCAACAACAACATCAGAAATCTCCGTATTGCAGCAACAACAAGTACAGTGTCATAGCCAACAAAATCAACAACAGCAAAAATTTATTAATCTGTCACAACAAGAGCAAACAAACGGCTTAACTCAGCAACAAAATGTTATTGAAGCAATAATTGATTATGATGATGTGCAAGAAATAAATTTGCAATCAGTGCTAAATGAACTTATTACCCTGAAATCAATGAGTTCCCGTACACTAGTTTTAATTAACTCTTTGCAAGAGGACAAAGTGTTCCTTTTGCAAAAAATAGATAACCTGCAGCTTGAACTGAATTTGGTGAAGCATCAGTTAGTTGAAAGCAACGCTGCCACCTGCTCTCTTACAACGGAGGTTAAAGAGCTACGTGATAATGTAAAAGTTACTCTAAATGTTAGTTCTGGTATACCTAGCAAAAAACAAACTAAGCTCTCACTTAACGATGACATCCAGCCACAAGTTGCCAAGTCGAAAAATTCTGCTGCTAAATGCTCTTTAGACGCTATTACTGCTGCTATACCAATCTCTTCTGAATGCACCACTCCAGTTACTTGCGCTCCTACATTTTCTCAAGTTGTTGCGCTCGGTGTCGCCGCAAACTCCCACTCTCTTGCTTCCGCTAATGAAGAACATGATGTTTTTTTGGAAGACAACACCACGTCTCAACCCTCGCCTTGGAGTGTCGTGAATAGAAAGCTCAAAAAGAAATCGAAGACGACAAGCACCAATGTTGTTATTGGAAATAATGACAACACTGAGCTTGATGTGGTAGTGAGCAAAAAGTGGGTGCATCTCTCTTCGTTTATGCCGAATGTCACAAGCGACCAGATAATAACATATGTTCAAAAACATGCTAACATCGATAGCCGGCATCTGGCGTGTAACAGCCTAATAAAAAGAGATGCGGATATAAAAAATCTTACACGCATTAACTTTAAGCTGGGAGTAATTGGCACTTTTTATGACAAGCTCTTCGACCCTACATTATGGCCAGCAAATATAAAAGTTCGTCCATTTACATTTTTTCAAAAGCCATTAACACCAAGCCAAACAATGTAACAATTACACACTCATCTTATTGTACAGCATCTACCTCACTTCACATGTCTTCATCCAGTATAAGCATATTCGATTTACCGCCCTCAATGGAAACTACGAATGTGCTCTCTTCTCCAGAATTACCGCAGTTAAAACAAAGTTTTTCATCTTACTCTATCTACTACCAAAATGCAGGGGGTATTCGTACGAAAACATCTCAGCTTCAACTTGCCGCTTCATTGCATGACTACGATATTTTTGCATTGACCGAGACCTGGCTTCATAAAGATATCTCTTCTGCTGAGATATTTGACGATTTCTATCTTGTTTATCGTCTCGATCGTTGTCCAATCTCTTCGGGTTACGAGAGAGGTGGAGGAGTATTGATTGCTGTAAGGGCGGACTTATCAAGCAAAGTATTTCTGCTGCCGTCAACGGATAATACAATCGAACAGATTTGTGTACAAATTAATTTCCCTAATAATAATGTATTTTCTATTATAGTTTCATATATTCCACCACATAGTTGTATTGATATCTATGAAAAACATTTGAGCAATATCACTTCTCTAACTGAAGTTCTCAGTTCCCATCATGGCATGGTCGTTATGGGTGACTTTAACCTAGGAAACATTCAATGGATCTTTGAAGATAAAATTCTTTTACCGTTCAATATTAGATCAGATACAGAATCATCTATTACAAGCTTTTTCCTTTCTAATGATTTTCGTCAACTAAACTTTGTTAAGAACGATTTAAATAGAATATTAGATTTAATTTTTATTTCAAATGATCTAAAAGCTGTTTGTACAGAAAATTTATCACCAGTTTTGAATAATAGCTTGCATCATAAAGCAGTAACGATTAACTTTGAGTTCTATGAGTACGATAAAATAGTCAATGATGATTCTATTCGCTTAGATTTTTCAAAAGCCAACTTTGAAGCTTTAAATGAGTATTTAGTACGTTCTGATTGGTCTGCACTGGAACTTATTGTGAGTCCAGTAAATGCTTACGAATTCATCTGTTCGAAATTTTCACAGGGAATAACGCAATTCGTTCCTAAGAAGCCAAACATTTTAAGAACCAAACCTCCTTGGTTTACAGCAAGGCTTGCAAGTTTAAAAAATTCAAAAAATAAAGCATTTAAGAAATTCCGTAAAACAAATTGCGAGTCAGATCGTCTGCGATTTACCCAGCTTAGAAAAGATTTTGATGCGCTTCATACATTTTTATATCATCAATACATATTTAATATCGAGAGAAAATTGATTTCAAACCCAAAAAGCTTTTGGCAATTTTTAAATTCTAAGCGCAAAACGAACGGTTTTCCAACTAGCATGGTGTATAATGGAATAAAATCAAACAATACCACAGAAACCTGCAATCTGCTTGCAAAATTTTTTCAAGAAGTCTTTGAAGTATATACAAGCTCTACGAACTCTATTAGCTCTTCAACTTTTCAGTTATCAAATTGTATATCCATTGATAACTTTATGATTTCAGAAGAGGACGTAACCATAGCTATTTCGAATCTTAGCTCAAGCTCAAAATGCGAAAAAGAAGATATCGCACCAATATTTTTCAAGCGCTGCGTGGCAAATATAAGTAAACAATTATCAATTCTTTACAATTGCTGCTTGAAAAATTGTACTTTTTTGGATCCATGGAAGGTTTGTTCGGTAGATCCTATATATAAATCTGGTGACATAAATGATATAAATAATTATACAGCGATTGTGAAACAGTGCACATTTGCCAAATTATTTGATCATATAATTAAAAATAAGCTTTTTGATAAAATTGGTAATCTTATAGTCGACTGCCAGCATGGATTCTTTCCGGGCAGATCTACAAGCACAAACCTGGCCTTGATTACAAATAACATAGTGAGCGCTATGGAAAATGGGGAGCAACTAGACGTTATTTACACTGATTTTTCGAAAGCATTCGATAAAGTTGACCATATTATTTTGCTGCATAAGCTCAAAAATTTTGGTCTGTCGGAGTCTCTTGTAAACTTTTTCAAAAGTTATTTAAAGAATAGAAAACTTCTTGTTAAAATAGGATCAACGAACTCTGAAATTGTTATTAACGCAACTTCTGGTATTCCGCAGGGAACTCATTGCGGACCACTGCTTTTTCTTATTTTTATAAATGATTTGACACAAAGGTTTAAGTACTCAAAATGCTTACTATTCGCGGATGACGTGAAGCTTTTCTCAAGAATCTCACATCCATATGATTGTTTTAAACTGCATAGTGACTTGATTATTTTTCACGATTGGTGTTTTTTAAATAACTTGCATTTAAATATTGACAAATGTTGTGTCGTATCATACACAAAACGTTCAGTTCCAATTTTAGTGAATTACTCTTTGAATAATATCTATTTAAATCGCAAAACTGTTGTAAAAGATCTAGAAGTATTTTTTGATTCAAATTTAAGTTTTAAAAGTCACTTCGACTACATAATTTCAAAAGCAAACTCAATGCTAGGCTTTATTAAAAGAAACACTAAGAACTTCAAGGATCCTTTAACTATTAAGTCACTTTTTGTCTCTCTCGTGCGTTGTATATTGGAGTATTGTTCGGTCATTTGGAATCCCTTCTATAATGAACATTCTGTCCGTATTGAAAGAATACAGAGAACTTGTACAAGATATGCTCTTAATAAAATGATTTGGATTGATGGTCTTCCACCATACGAAGCTCGGCGTAAATTGCTTGGTCTCCAGTCGCTGAAGGATCGAAGAATCTACTCTGATCTAATGTTCGCTTATAACATCTTACATAACAACATAAAATGTGTTGAATTGTCCGCATTTTTCATAATTTACAATGCACCAAGGAGTTTGCGCAACAATCGTATGCTGGATGAAACATTTCATAGAACTAATTACGCTAATAACGAACCTATAACTCGATGTATGTATGCTCACAGGCCAAATTTCGTTTAAATTTATTTACGATTTTTAATTAATTAAGTAAATACATTTTTTATTGTTAATTGTTTATTATTGTAACTAGTGCTATTGTTATGCATAGTCTGTAAGATATATTCTGTAGACCAAATAAATAAATAAATAAATAAATAAATAATGCGAGTGTTGAGCAAATTTTTTCACTTATTTCATCTCAGTGGACTAAGGAAAGAAATTCGGTCAACATTAGCACGGCAGAAAGCATAATTCAATGCTAAGTCAGTTTTAAATTGTCTTGCAATTGACGGAAATTTTGAAACAAGTTCAAAGCAATGAAAAATATGACTGAAATTTTAATTGTAATTCCGATATGAATTTTTATTGAAGAATGAATTCTAGTCTTTTATGTTAAGAACATAAAATTATTTACATGTTATTACATAAAACATATTTACATGAAAAAAAATATGTGAAAATACAATTTTTGTTACTTTATTTTAAAGTTTTTTTTTTTCGGATGTTATAGAGTTACACGGGTAGTTTTCAATAGTTTCACCAAAGTGTCCCGGTTTTGCAATAAACATATCTGGCAGCCCTCCGCTACGAGGTAGTCGAGGATCTCAATAGCAATAAAGGTGCTAAGCCCAAATGTGCACAACCTGTTTCGCAAAACAGGCACCCTCAAACCGTCTCGAATAGCCAAAAATTCCAAGGCATAGTGACAGACTAAGTTCTCTTATTTCTCTCAGAACACATCTCAACCAAGTTCTCAATATAAGCCCAATGTGCGAAATTATCACGCCGAATTACGCACACCCTAACCACTCTTTCTGTCCAACCTGCAAGCAAAATCATTCTCTGAGAATATGCCCCAAATTGAAAGCTCTTTCCAATGCCAAAGCGTATTTTCGTATCTTCATTGCAAGAAGCAGCATCTTTACATGCTCCACGATCCGACATGATAGTGTTGTGATAGTGACATGATAGTTACAATCTGCTTTCTTCCACAAGAAAAAGTCCTATCCACTTAATTCATACTCAAGCATTTTACCCAATTGCCAACTCGTGCCAAGAATCATCTGGTGTAATTTCAGAAGATGTAGCTGAAGTGTCCTCTCACTTTGCAGCGAATAAAGACAAAGTCGTCTTAGCCACTGCTTTGGTTCACATCCACCACCTTGGCGACTTATTTACTCTACAAGCGCTGATCGACGAAGGATCGCAAAGAACTTTTCTCTCACAAAAATTTCTGAATCGCAATCAAATTATTGCAATCAAAAAGAGTCCACACCAACATCTCTGGAATGGGTGGCAGCGTAATTGGCAGCTCACAAAAAGTTTGTTCGTTCAAGCTCGTGACGAAATGTCTCAAATTTCAATTCGAGGTAGAGGCGATAGTGCTCCCTAAACTCACCAATTTCTTGCCAACCTATCCTCTCGTGCGACCAAATTTGAAGGAAATAGAAGATATTGCGCTCGCTGGCCCCGACTTTTACGTATCAGCTCAAATCAACATGATCATTGGTAGTGATATTCTGCCAGAGATCATGCTCGAGTGGTTAAAACTAAATATTTTTGGTAGTCTGATGGCCTAAAACACTGTTTTTGGATGGTACCTCAGCAGCACTGTTGGTGCCCAAACCTATTCCTTTTCAGCCCAAGTCTCATACCCGAATGAGCACTCTCTTAACGAGCTCCTTCAAAGATTTTGGGAAGCAGAAGAGGTGGCCAATGTGCGGTCCATCTCAAAAACCAATACTGCGAGGACCTGTTCCAAAAGACGACAACTCGTCTGATTCACGATATGTAATCAGGCTTCCGTTCAAGAAACAGTTCCCTTCTCTACTAACACTGGGCAACTCGCGGTATCTTGCACTCAAGTAATTTAACCAAATGAAAGTAAACTTAAAGAAAAAAAACCGATTTGCATAAGCAATATCATAGTGTTCTGAAAGAATACCTAACCCTGTCCCATATGAAGAAAACCTTTTCTCGAGAAGTTTTACGCGATGGCAAATTTTTCTCATTTTATTTGCCTCATCACGCGGTAATAAGACCCGATAGCAAAACCCCTTCCACTAAAGTGCGGGTCGTATTTAATGTCTTATTCTACCCAAAGTGGGCTCTCTTTAAACGATGTGCTCTGTATCGGCCCGACTCTGCAGGCCGATTTAATGAATGTCATTCTGAATTGGCGCCTCTATTGATTTGTTTTCAACGGCGATATCGAGAAAATGTATCGGCAGATTATCGTTCACGAAGACGATCGTGAATTCCCTGATAAAGATTTTGCTCTTCAAGCTCTCACATTCGGAGTTAATTGTGCACCCTATTTGGCAATTCGCACTCTGCATCAGCTCGTAGAAGATTGCAAAGGGACTGACCCAGAAGCATACAAAATGACTTATGTCGATGACGTACTCTCAGGAGGCCACGATATTCGTTCTGCTCTGAACGCACAAAATCAGCTCATCGATGTTCTAACGTCAGCCGTACTTCCACTCAAAAAATTTACGGCAAATCACCCAGACCTCCTCAGCCATTTGACTAAGGATGATTTACTCGATGAAGACTTCCTCTGGTTTTATGATGCAAGTGCCACTAAAACTCTAGGCATCAGATGAAATGCTCTGAGTGATTCATTCTCTTATACCGTCAAACCAAATTTCTCTATAACGTCTGCCACAAAAAGGCAAATTCTCTCTGCTGTAGCTGCACTTTTTGACCCAGTAGGGTGGCTGGCACCTATAATAGTTCAAGCAAAGAATCTTTTACAGCAACTCTGGCTGGAAGACGTCGACTGAGATGAATGCGTAAAGCCATTATCTCTAACCTAATGGAATGCATTCATCAATAATTTGGCTACAATTTCCCTAAT
Source organism: Coremacera marginata (assembly GCA_914767935.1). NCBI lineage: Eukaryota > Metazoa > Arthropoda > Insecta > Diptera > Sciomyzidae > Coremacera > Coremacera marginata. The sequence goes on along the minus strand of OU612044.1, from coordinate 111,029,480 downwards.
AAAAATTCCTCCATGGAGCGGTTTCTCTCCAAAAAATCGTTTTCAGCTAGACGGATTTTGCGATTCTTCTGAAAAAGCGTATTGTGCTACTCTGTACATACGCAATAAAGAATCCCACTCAAAAATGTCTGACTATTTGCTCGTCGCTAAAAGTAAAGTGGCACCCTTACAAGCAATAAGTTTACCCCGACTTGAACTATGCGTGGCAGTTCTTCTGTCGAAACTGGTTAAACATGAGCTATCGCAACTCGAGTTACCACTACATGAACTCTTCCTCTGGTCAGGCTCGTCAATAGTTTTGGCATGGCTAGAAAAACCTTAATACTCTTGGAAGATTTACGTTGCGAATAGAATCTCTGAAATTCGAAAAAATGTAAGCAACGCAACGTGGAAGCATGTTCCATCGGGAGAAAACCCCGCTGACCTCGGCACTCGAGGCTGCTCTCCTCAAGATCTCGGAAAAAACACTCTATAGTGGCATGGACCGCATTGGCTGCTTCAATCAAACAATCAATGGCCCCAGGTGCACTCTGTTCCTGTGGCTATACCGAAAACCAGAAAGGTTGAGGTTCTCCAGGTGTCTACTCCTGAAGACGACATTCTAAATAGGTTCTCGTCCTACCCTCGAGCGCTTCGTGTAATCGCTTTTATATTTAGATTTCTCTAAAATTATCTTCATAAAATGCGCGAAGAGTTCACAAAATAGACGGGAAAGTTTACTCAAGAAGAATTAAACGTCGTTAAAGTACGCCTCGTGAAACTGTCGCAGATTTTATACTACCCCGAAGAGTATAAAGATCTGCAGAACTCGAAACCAATTTCAATGAAAAGTTCTCTGTTAACTTTGAATCCGTTTCTCGACAAAGACTCCGTTGTACGAGTAAACGGGCGTCTAGCAAACTCTGCTTTAAGTTATAATGTATGACATACTGTATTTCTACCAGAAAAGTCACGACTATGTCACCTCTTTCTTGAATTTACCCATAAAACTCTGAGAGCACCGATTAATGCTAAGGTCCGTGCGGCAGGAATTTTTCATTCCAAAATTAAAAAGCAAAATAAAACATTGCATTATTCAATGTAGAGTCTGCACCATTTACAAGCACAAAATGCACACACAAATTATAGCTGCTCTGCTTCCTGAGCATGTCAAATTTACATTACCCTTTATCGCCACCGAAGTTGATTTGGCCGATCCCTTTCAGCTGAAATCATCAACACTCAAAAGAGCTGCTCTGCTAAAAGGCTAGGTCAGCGTATTCATATGCTTTTCAACTAAAGCCATACATTCAACTAAAGCCATACAGGTGGATTTTGACCTCACTTCCGAAGCACTTTGTGCAGCGCTTGCGCGATTTGTTGGCCGACGTGGATTGCCAAAAAAGGTCTTCTCTGACAATGGTCGTAACTTTGTTGGAGCGAATCGACTTCTCTTTAAAGAATATGAACAATTCATAACGAAATCTTCTGCAGATATTGCCCAAAAATATGTTGCTCAAGGCTTTGAATGGTCCTTAATACCTCCTTGTGCCCCTCATATGGGCGGATTATGGCCAGCGACCGTTAAAAGCTTCAAAACCCATTTTAATAAGAATTCTCTACTCTTTTAGTCTGAATCGAAGCAGTCCTTAACTTCCGACCACTTTCTCCAATGAGTGATGATCCATCACAGTTACTGCCCTTTCTACGTGGGGCACAACTGATCTCCATCTCCGAGCACAATAAAGAAAACTTGTCCCTGATTAACCGATGGGAGAAATTAAAGATTATTCATTACAAGTTTAGCAAACGTTGGAAAGAAGAGTATTTGTGTGAATTGCACAAACGCTATAAATGGAAATACCCTGAATTTCTGAAACTCTGAAACATTTCAGAGGGAGATTTCGTTGTTATTCGAGATGAATTGCTTTCCCCTACCGAATGGCGACTGGGCGTAATTGTCAAATTATATTTCTGAACTGATAAGCGGGTACGAGTGGCAGACATTCGAACCCAAAATGGTGTAGTCACTTGGCCAATACTTAAGTTTTGTATTTTACCGTCCCATTGATATTTTTAAGTTAACATTTGTCACATCACTAATTCTCACTCGTTACTAGCTCATGCACACAATATCATATACGTTATTCATATAGCTCACAAATTCAATAGATTATGAAAAATATTTAAAACGTCGTTTTTTTTCTAGTCAGTTGTACCAGTGTCGGCTGTGCAAGCTATACCACTCTATCCGCTTCTGCAAACGGTTTTTAAAAATGGACACCTTACAGCGCCGACAAGCTATCCGCACAAATGGGTACTGCTAATGGGTACTGACTGCCATACTTTTGGCAAATGCACTTCAAAAGCCTTGAGTAAAGCATGTGGAGACTTACATCACTCACTGTTACATGAAAACAAGCACGCGCGAATAGCTTTCAGGAAAGAAAGCACCGCCCAATTGATCACCTTCGTCCGATGCCACACCAAAACGCACGGGAATTGCGAAGAGATTCCAGCTACCAACAAGAGTCCAGATGAACTGAAACAAGAGTCAAACGAATGAGTCCTCGGCGATTTTAATGCGAAAATCGGAAGGGAAGGCATCTTTGGACCTTTGGAACATACGCACAGGAATGCAACGAAAGCTAGATGTCGGTAAGCTGCAATTAGAACGGAATGCCGAGGCCTACTCCGCTCAACTCTCGGTTAAGCTCAACCAACCAACCTTTGGACGCATATATCCCACTCCATGAGCACTGCCGCTGAAGAATTCATTGGTTTCCGGCGCCTGCAACCTCGGAACCAATGGTACGATCAGGAGTGTCGCATCGCTACAGCAGTCAAGTGCAGAAAAACGCTGCAGTTAGCTGCAACGCGAGCCGTGTGAGAAAACTACAAAAGAGGTAAAAGGGGAAGGACGAGAGGCTCCTTTTGAGAAGCAAGAAAAGAGAGCGGGAAAAGCATGAACGTGAGGAGCTAGAGGTATACCAGGGCAAGAAGGATGCACGAAAATTCTATCAACAGGTTAAGCGTCTAACTCAAGGTTTCAAGCCGGGAGCATCCACTTGTAAAGATCAAAATGGAGATCTGATTATAGATACGCCGTGTGCGCTGAGATAGTGGAGACAGCACTTTTCCAATTTAAATTGAAAATCAAATTGACACACATTATCTCTTTGTCGATTACAAAGCTGCGGATATGCACTGTTCACCAGCTAGTAGACCTTCTACAACCCCTCATTTACACTCAAATTTCAATTTTACAAAGCAATAAAAATGATTATTTCAGACGGTGGTGGTCGTAATATACTTAATTTGGTGATTTAGTTCGTATAGTTACTGTCAGCAAATGAACCGAAATTGGGCATGGTCGAAATATTTATACGCCCAGTTTTCAGAAATTAGTGAAATTGACTACTGGGTCGTTTGCAGGCTTCGAGCACGATATGGCTTATAAGTTATATGTTGCACGGCCTTGTATATTTTAAACACAATTTCTGTATTAAGAACCTCTCAGCTTTTAGCCAAAAATCGGTCTTTTAATTTTCCACAAGTGTTCCATTTTTTGGCAATTTTGAGCAAAACGTTGAAATTTAAATTTTATTTTTTTTTACTGAGTCCCCCTGAGCGTCCGGAAAGATTATACTTTAAGCTCAATTTTTTCCATTTACGGGGGGGGGAGGTTTTCCCATACTTAGAACAGTTACCATTTATTTGACAAAAAGATGTACTCTGAAACATGCAAAAAAAAAAAATTTAAGTGCAAAAGTGTGTGAAAAGAGAATGGAATGGAAACAAAAAGTAAAAATTTATCTTTCATAAAAAAAAGAAAATGGTGATAACCGGTGGGTAACAGTAACTTCTACTCTCCAAAACTTAGCAGTTTAAATAGTATATTAAACTTTTATAGAATATTAATAATACACTTTATTTATAAACTCAAGTTTGTAAACCTGTTATTAAAATACTATAAAATTATTTTCTATCTTTTATGTTAATTTCATTACGACTTACCCTCAACTTTAAAATCCATTAACATAAATTCGTTAAAATTATGCGCAAACAAAAAAATTCGCTTATTTTCACCAGTAGCCAATTTCAACTGAACAGCAATTATAATTTCAACAAAACTACTTCTCTCACTTCCACTGCCTATAACAGTTAACTTACTTACATAAAACAAAAACAATTGGTGATTTCCCGACTTTGAGAATATTTGTTGTGAAAATATTTCGTTTTCATCAAACGCGAAAACTAGAGCAAGAGAAAGAAGTTTAGATATCAAAAACTGTAATGGAATCTTTTTTAATAAAATAATCGGAAAAACGAGAAGATAAATATTATGAAGTAAAATCAGAGTTAGAATCGTATTCAGGTTGTACTCCTACTGCTGCAAAACTTTTATGTGACACATCTCAACAAATACAGGACTCTGAATTTGTAAAGTAAATTACGAGATTTTCAGGAAAAATATTGATATTTGAACGTGCCTCTAGCGTAGGGCTGCCATAGGTCAACAGCACTTGACCGGGACAACTTTGCATATTTTTTCCATATTATCCCCCCGAAAATCAAATACACAATTTTAAAATTATAAATCAGCGTTTATTACAAAAAAACACAAAAATCGGACTAAAAATAGTTCACAGGTGCACATAGTATGTAAAACATACATAATTTATAAATCTTATACAAAAAGGAACATGAATTGAGTCAATAAATTAAGAAAAAAAGAAAATTGTCTGGTTTTATTCATAATAACGGCTTGGCCCAATCATATTTAGCAGATTAAAAATATCGACATAGCACCAACTAGAGATGGGCTATTACATTTGTTAAAAATTTGTTAAAAACACGCATTAGTCAAAAATTTGTTCAGTGTTTATTAATACACTTGAATTTTGCCTACAATATTTTTAACTGGGAGATTTTTTACTGTGCTCCGACCTCAAAACCTGATCATGTCCGGAAAAACCGGGACGTATGGCAGCCCTACTCTAGCGACCTCTATATTGATAACTTGATTCATATCACACGCAAAAACAGACTGACGAAAGCAGGAAAAATGCTGTAAAATCACATGCTTTAAACTATTAACTGTTTTAATTAGTTTTGTGCACCTATTTAATTTAATATTTTAAATTTTTGATTTTTATACTCAAATACGTACTGCATAAAGGGTATATTAGCTTTTTCACGTGTAAGGAGGCGTGGTTGATGAAGAAAAATATATATATTCTTGATCAGCATATACCACCTTAGGCAATCAAACCATATCCGTCTGTCTGTGCTTCTGCGATCACGATTAAAGACGTTATTTTAAAGCCATTGTGATAATATTCGAAGCAAGTTTTCATAAGCTTTGATTTTTAATATAAAGCATAAATATCCATGCTTATATTTATATTAATATTAAATATATAATTTTATATTTTGAGGGCGTACGGTGAATGCGCCCCTGTGGCATTCGCACAGAAAAGTAGTCAGGGCGCCTGCTTACCTCAGCAGACGCCACCGGCCCTGGTCAGGTGACCCGCGGACACTAGGTTGGCCACGACTGCATGTGCTGGTGTGCCATCGCTAGCAGTTCGGTGAGATGTGGGGGAGGGTCCGTTGTGACCGTCCACGTGCACCCTCTTCGTACAAATGAATCACGTGCATAAATGTTCGCGCCGAGAATTTAAAATACGACAAAAAAAAAATACAGGATCTGAAATGAAAGAAGGAAACTTGTAATTAAAAAAAACAAACGGAAAAGATTGGGAGTCCCCTGACTCACTCACCCATCAACCACATTCGAGAGTCCAGGTGTTAGGACCCTGCCCACCCATCCTGGAGGACTTGGGGCACAAGAAAAAAAATATTGATCCTCCCCTAAGGCAATCATTCACTAACCCCCCCCCCCCTCCCGTACCAAGTAATTGGAACTTAAGTTGTACATTTTAAATTTTATATTCCATTTAATTTCATATAAATTATAAAAAAAATAATACAAAAAAATTACCATAATGAATTACGTTTAATTTAGGTTTTAAGATATTTTAAGTTTAATAACAAAAATTTATTTTTAAGTTTTTTTTTTCTGATGTTAGGATATTATATTTATATTTATTTATTTATACTACCGTTTCTATTGAATTCAGATTTATTGTTTCGTATTATAGTTAATTAATTAAAATTTTTCATATTATGTTTAGTGTAGTGTATCGTATTATATTAATTTTCGTTTTTTTTTTTTGTATTATGTCAAGTTCAGTGTAGCGTATTATATTAATTTTAGTTTTTTTTATTATGTTACGTTCAGTATATCGTATGATTTACTCATTTTAATTTTTTTGTGTTATATTAAGTTCTTTGTATTATTTTAAATTAATTTTATCATTTTATGCTTAATTTTATTATATATTTTTATTAGTTTTTTTGGTGTAAGTTTTCTTATTATGTTTAGTTAAAGTTTTCCATATTATTTTACATTAAATCCTTTGTATTATGTTAAAAAGCAAGAAAAATGTTTTGTTTCAGTACAGTTACCAAAAAAAAAAAATATTTACTTTAGATGTCAAAATTACTTTAGCAATTCGCTTTAGCAATGTGTTAAAACTTAATGACAAATTAAAAACGCTAACTGACGGCCAATGAATTTTAACTTAACTTTTGTCACATTTAAAAGTTATTATTTAAAAACAAATGAAAGATTTTCTTTAAAAACATTTTATGATAAGTTGAATTTAAATCACTTTAATTGTAGTTAAGTTTAATTAATGAACAAAAATAAAATAAAGGCAGTTAAATCGAATTAAGCAAATTTTTTCAATACAAAAATATTTTTATCAATAATTTACTTAAATGCAATGTTGTGCCGCTTGATTACTACTAGTCGCAAGTAGAGTTTGGTTGACATTCATGATGAACCTAAGGCTGCATTTGGCTTTATTTAGTTGCATTGCCTTCTATTTTATCAACTCTATCTTCGCTTAAGATAGGTTCATCTTAAGTAAGAATACTCTCAATAATTGTACTTGCCGCTATTGTCGTTGGTGGTGCCGTTGCTTTTTGTTGTTGCTGACGTTTAGTGCGCTTACCGTGCGGTCATTATTCTTGACAGATGAGTTGGATTTGTGGTCACTTTTTCTTTGTGTGGTGCTAATTTGAGTACAAATCGCCTGACTGCATGGAATGGTGAAGGCAAATGAAGATGGTGAATTTCCTGCCCAATGCCAACAAAAACGTGACTTTGTCACAACCTGTATATTCGGGAAAGCAAATTGTGAGTGGAGATCGCTTGATTTTCTCAACAACATTAGCACTGTTGCAGTAAATAGTTATATTTATGAGTTGTTGTCATGCTGTGAGGTGCTCGGTGAAGTATGATGAATGTGATTCTTGGTTGTTGGTAATGAATCGTTGAGCAGTGTTTTATAAAATGTGTTGCTTCGTATGAAAAGATTTTCAGACTTAACCACCATATCGTCCAGTTTTTTGCCACGTTTGTTTTCGTTTCGTTTCATCTAGATCATTTGCATCTTGGCTAGAGCATCGGCTTCTTTGGGATCCTGATATTTAATCAAATAAGCGGGAAGTATACTAAGATCAATCGTTGCCGTTCTTCGAAGAAAAAAAACCGGAAAGCAAAAAAAAACTATTTATGGGCGAAAGTTTCGCATTTCCTCCTTAACTTTCCCTTTCCGATACCTTTCATTCACACCACGCAACAAAAAGTACAGATGGTCCAATGTGTAGGGTATTTGCACGTCAGTCTTATCATTAGGGATATTCACACGGCTCACACTCCATGTGGCCCTTTCAGTCCCTGCAACGTCCGAATAGAACTAATCATCACGGACGCACTCGAAGTCAGAACACTGTCAGATTCGAGTTAAGGGAAATGTGAGAATTCAATTCAACAGAAATGTCAGAAGTTTAGTGACAGGAAATGTCATATTTAATTAAGAGGGAAACGTAAATTTTAAATGCAAAGAGAAATGTCAAACTTGTATAACACAGAATGTCAGATTGGAATGAAGGGAATTGTGAGAATTTAATTCAAAATACTGTCAGCTGTCAAGGATGACTTGCTAGATGTCAACGTACAAAGTGTCAAAATTAAGTGCAAGAGAGATAGCAGAGATTAATAAACAAGAGATGTAAAAAAAAAATCTTAAACTGTCAGCGTTGTAAAATGAAAAATGTCAGAATTTAAGAAAGCGAAAGCTGCCAGCTTTGAACGTTCGGAACTGTCAGAGTTGAATAAAAGGCAACAGTCAGAGTTTAATTAACTTAAAAAATATCAGAAATAACATTAGTGAACTCTCAAATTTGTATGAGATGCAATGTCAGAATTAAATGAAAGGAAATGTCAGATCTTATTAAAGGGAAATTGTCAGAGTTTAGTAACTTAAAAGTGTCAGGTTTGTATGAGAATACTGTCAGATTTGAATGAAGTAAAAATGTCTAATACTAATGTACGCGAAGTCAAATTAAAATAAAATTAAAATGTCAGATTTGCAAGTCAGATTTATATGAAAAAAAACTGTCCGACATGAAGGAAGAGTTGTGTAACATTTGAATGACCAAAAAATGTAAGATATAGAAAATAATAAACTGTCGGACAGGAATGAAGTAAAAATGTCAAATTTGAATGACCAATAAAACTGTCAGCTGTCAAGGTCTTCTGTCAGCTGTCAGGAAACGTGTTGCCAGTAAAAGTCAAAGTGGTAACTGGCAATGACATCTGTCAAGTGTCAGAGTTATTTGTCAGCTGTCACAGTAAAGGTGTTGACGGTAAAAGTCAAAATGCGTCAGCCGTTGTATGAGCAGTATGTCACTCAAGTTTGCATACGACACTGCTATGGCGAATTCTGGCTCCCATGTTCAAATGTGGATTCAACTTCCCAGTCAAAGCCACCTTCAAACATGAAAGCAAGAACCCACCATTTAGTGTGCCGTTACAAATTAGCACAATTGAATGAAAACCATGCCTGCCTTCCTTCTAAATTCTACAAAAATTAATCTGACTAGTTGAAATTTTGTACAAATGCGTTTATTTTTAATATTCACTCTGCGTTTTTACTTGGCAAAATCAAATTAAAACTCTCCTTATCTCCCAAAAGAAAAGGTTTCATAAATATTACAATAACTATCGTATTGAATTGATTCTTTGTGACTAATTACGGGCCTGGGGTATTTTAACTTCAACCAAGTCGAAGATCATTCCTTACTAGTTTTATTTAATTATATAATCAGGTTAGCTGATTTAATTTTAAAATAGAATTTTAAGAGGTCGCCATATTGGATACACCTCGACGAATTATTAACTTTTGGCATCGAATTCAGATTCACCGACACCGAATACCCCCCGATACTAAATCTTGTTAAGATAGGACTATATTTTAAGTTTTAGCCAGGAAACCTGGCAAAATTTCCTATATTGCGTGTATAGGGCACAATAGGAGGCTTTTCAATTAAATACGCTACTAACACATTTACACCGTGAATTTAGTTTTGAAATTTTCCGAGCTAATTCTCCAAGTAATTAACTTATTGAGAAAACCTGTCAAATTACATGTATTTACATTATGAATTCATTTTAAGCTGTGCAAAAATACAATTTAGTCCCTTTATTCGGAAAAAAATAAATTACTTTTAAAACAACCCAATGGTAATGCTTAGAACACAACTGTATGCAAACACAGAAATATTAATATCAATCGATTACCTGTATAAATCGCCCACAACGAGCGCAATCATCCGGTCCTGGTAAAATGGTTTCATTTGTAGATTCCGGACTACTTGGAGAAACATAAGTGGGCTCCGCTTTAAGCGAGATTCTTGAATTATTTTCATCGCTAACGATAGGGCAATCCGTTATATTCCTGATTGACGAATATTTTATGGAAGACTCATCAAATACCGTTTGTTCTGATGTTTCGTAGCTTAAAGATGATATAAAAAAATATAACCAACATTTTTCATAAAACCACGTGAGTGTGGTTTGGTTTTGTCTTACCTTCGAAACGGATCATTAAATGAACCGAATGTCTTTGAATTGTGATCACATATATCGGAACATGAGGTGCATGCTCGTAATACGGAGTTACTGTTTGAGCCTGCAACTCGTTCACATGGGCTGCTTCTCCGCTGCGTGATTCGAGGTGTTGGACTTTTTTCCCTTGCGCCTGGACCAAGAAATCTTGCGCTCTGCTGCTGTAATGTAAAAATATCAAATTATGTCGTTTTTTAACATAAAAGTGTATAAATTCATGTATTTAAGCATGCTTAATCTAAATATTTAAATGTTTGGTAGATCTAACGTGAATTTAACATTTTGTTGTATCGATTAAAATGATTATGTCCAAGTTTTACTCTCATCCTAAATTTTTAAAGCTTTAAAGCTGTTGTCCAATATCAGTCAAATTTCTTGTAATGTTTATATAAACACTCATTCCCAAATTTAAGACTACGGCTTTTATCAGTGAAAAGTCACATTTTTATTTTGAGATGTATGTGAATATGAACTCTTCCATATATATTGTACTATATCGCACCCAATCTACAAAAAAAAAAACACAACACATAATTGTAAAAATTTCAGGAGCACCACAAAAATATTTTTTTTTTCAAAGGAATTCATACAAAAAACAGAGACAAATTGATTTTTTTTTTAATCAAAGAGTAAGAAAATGAGTTAACAATTTTGATAGATGATGGAAGAAATTACTACGAATAGTTTAACTTTGAAAAGTAAAAATTTGTTAATTTTGGCTTGTGCCTGTTTTGTAGATAGAGTGCGATACCATCACGCTCCGTTCTTCATTCTTGCCCATGTAATGTCAACTCCCGTTTTTAATTTCAAGACTGTATCTCTAAAAAAAGGTAAGTTTTTGAACTTTAAGTTTATAAATTTTAAACGAAATATTTCACCTTATTGACAAATTTCTCTGATATTTGTTTCCGTGATAATGACTTCTTATATTCACTCGTGTACCGCATTTTTAAACTGTGCCTTTTTACGTGATAATTTATCGCTTTTTAATTTTAAGAGTTGTATGGGGAGAGCCGTGCCCAATTGCTTGAAAGAAACAATGTATAGTCATAAGCACCTAACTTTGGCACCTAACTTCGGCCCGGGTATAACTTTTTTCGTTAATTTTTGTAATCCATTTTATACAGGGAAATAAATTTTTTTAAATAAATTTCTCCTTGGCTCAATACACCAGGCCTTCAAATAGGAACACTTATGAACTTTTGACTTTTTTTTTTATAAATAAGAAAAAAACACAACCAGTTGATATCCTTTGGTGGATTTTTTGTTTTTTTTAAGAAAAATACATTTTTAATATAAATTCCGAGATAAATATTTTTGGTCCATTTTTATAATTTAAATATTAATTTTAATCACTGCCGTTGAGAAAACTCTATCGTATGGATCACGAAAACTGATCTCACAACGTTCACCAATCTCTTCATCGTTGTCTTCATCGGTTTCATCACTTTCTTCACCGTTGTTTTCATTTGTTGGCACCAATGGTGCTACAATCAAATTTACAGCCATTTTGTAAACTTCTTTTGAGGGAAGTTCCTTTTGCTTGAAATTATCGGCTGATTTTTCGTGAAAAATGCTCCCTGAATGTTTTGAAGTCTTTAATGTGAGCTTTTTGCGCATCCTCGGACAGTTGACCAATCGGCAATAAACCATATTTGATGAATTCAGGCCCATTAATTCAAATCTTATGCACTATTGGGGGCATATTATACCATGGATATTTATGCACAAAATATCTTGCTGTGTCTAACGCAAAATCATAGAATGACTGCATGAAATCGCGACATGCATTTTTTTAATGAGACATTTTAATGACATCAATATTTGTAATAAAGGTATAATATACATTTAACAAAAAAAAAGCAGCTTTTCCAATTTTTTTTTAGACACAAGAGTTACTATTTTTTTTAATTATATAGGTACATAAAAAATACTTTATAATTTTTTTTTTTTTTTTTTTAATATAATTTTCTGACTTTTATATAGAGGGCGCTGAAAATTTTCATATAAACTTGAAGTTGAAGTGCACTTAAACACCTGAATAACCATATAACAAAATAGTACATCCTAATTAATTGCTTGAAAGCATACGATCGCCATATAAAAGAGATTTAACACAGATTTAACGGCGGAATTGCAACTATTACGCATTTTCGATATGTGATATACGCTACATTAAACATAATTTATTAAAAAGTTTTCTTATGTCTTAAAAATTTCAATGCCAAATATGTATTCCATAAATATGAAGGAACAGATCAGTATTGATAAGCGCAGAATTTTGAAAAAGTATATTATACAATTGAGGAACTTACATTAAAAAAAAATTTGTCACAACAAATTTTCATTTATTTAAAGTACTACGGTTGTAATCCTTATAATAGGGAAAATTATTTCAGATAATACGAATACGGAAAATTTTTTGTAGCTACAAAATAAATTGTAGCAATTTTTATAGCTACAAAATTGAAAGAAGAAAAAATTTTAAAATCAAACATAAACACAAACAAAGAAAACAACAAAAAATTAGTAGCACAATAACAACAAAAAAACTTTTTAGTGGCTGCACTTGCTTAACTGCGACTGCAGTTCTTTTGCAAAAAGTTTAATAGTTTCTAAAATGTACAAAATAGCACAACTTCATAACAACAGTCCATATTGAAAGAAAAGCATAATAAGATGACAACAGAACACACAACAAAATAAACTTTAACTCCACATGTATAGCAAAATATCACTTTTTTTGACACATTTTTTAATAAACGCAACAATATTATTTCCAACACTTTATCTGATGAATTTTTGTGGTGTTAGAAGAATAATAACATGAAGTTAAAGGTTCCATTAAAAAAAATTTGCACAAAAGAACTTTTTTAAATAAAAATTTCATATCAAAATGCTGAAAAATTGCGATTCGAAAGCAAAAAAAAGCGCTAACGAAAGCAATAAAAAAATTAAATTTGACATCTTGTAATTTTTAAACTGGTACGCTTAATGTATTAATTTTTTTGCTAGTAGCGCAGAATATTATTAACTTAAAACCGATATACAAAAAAGTTCGCAGCTTCCATTCGATTTTTTGAATTTTAAGCTAGTGGCCTTAAATTCAATTTTAATTTAATTTTTTTGCTAGTAGCGCAGAATTTTATTAACTTAAAACCGATATACAAAAAAGTTCGCAGTTTCCATTCGATTTTTTGATTTTTAAGCCAAAAACCCAACTCAATACACCTCTGTGCGGTGGTCAACGCAGAAGAAGGCGACCGCATCGCCGTTGGAAGGACCATGTAGAGGACAACTTGACGAAACTTGGAGCTTCCAACTGGCGCCAGCAAGCGCAAAACAGACATGGCTGACGCAATTTCTTACACCAGGCGAAAACCCACGTACGGTTGTAAGCGCCAAGTAGTAAGTAAGTAGTAAGTAAGTATATAAAGTTGCATTTCATTTTTCAATGGTGCCTTTTACTTCAGGTATTTTATTAACGTTTTGTGAAAAGTTTTATTAAAAAGTGTTTGTAAATATTTTTAATGTTTTTTCCAATTAAGCCTTAAAAATCGTGGTTTTTTGGTAAATATTTAAGCATATAGTTGGGATCATAATGAAATTAAGTTGATATAAATTTTTTTTCTCCGAAAAGTAAAGAAATTTCAAAAACAAAAAGTTAACCTTTTTGGCTTTTTTCAAAAAATAATTTTTATATACATACATATACATATGAGAGTGTAATTAAAGAAAAAAAAGGAGAAATAAAGAAAGAAGCAAAAGAGAAAATATGCAAAAAAATATTTGTTATTGTCGGGCTTATTTATTTCTTGGGGGTCTGTGGAGAGTAGTACACATCATTACTATATACCTGCGGTTCTCAAACTTTTTTGGCGACGGCACCCTTTTAAGAAGCGGAAAGTTGGACGGAGCCCTTAGATAATCAAAAACTGCTTTATATATGTTCTTTAATAATAATCATAATGTATTTTTAAAATCCTCTACGCACGGGTGACAATTTTGACGCGATGTAGGGGCTTAAGTTGCAAAGACACAATGGCTATTGGGTTAGGCTTTGTGGAGCAACGAACCAAAAGTCACTCCCCCCATTTCTAAGGTTGTAGACGCCATGCCGAGGGAGATTGCACAGGTGATGCAGGGACGAATCCCGAAGCGGTGGAATTCCAAAAGGATTTAACCGTGGAAGGGTGCGGGAAGCCGCAAGGTAACCCGCCGGGCCTGGTGGACGATAAAACTCCGAAAGGAGTGGAATTGTCAGCCAGACCTGTCGAAGCTGCAACACCAGGGAAGGAAGCTGAGCCCGAGGCTAAGCGGCTTCTTGCTAGGGAGAAGCAAAGGCGGAGGAGGAAGCGTAAGAAGGCGGGCACAACTGCGGGGGAGATTGCTTTGGAGTCCCCCGTCAATAATATGACGGACCAATTCCAAAGCATGTCATGCGATGAGTCCACCCCGGAAACGAACAAGTGTAAAAGATTCAGGGAACAACCTGGATCTTCCCGCGAAGTCGATAACGGGGTGACTCGAACATGTAAGTCGAAAGGTGGACAGCTCACGACTGTTAGCTCTTCGGCTAAGGACGGGGAAGGTGGACATCCTGTATAGGTTGATAGCCTTCCACATAAAGGAAGGACGATGGAAGTTGGTGGACGACCCTCAAAAGTCGATAACCAGTGGAAGTCGTGGAGGGCTGATAGCCAGAAACCGAGCGGTAGCAAACCTTTGCCTACACAAAGAGTTGCGTCCGCGAAGTCGAAGGCTTCATCGGGAGGGAAATTCAACCCGGAAGGGGTTATTGGAAGCAGCCGTATATCCTATGCTACGGTAGCGGAAAAGGACCTCTTAATGGGCATCGGTGATTGCTCCATCGATGGTCAGTTGGGAGAGTCCTAGTTGGCGGCCTTTAAATTTAAATGTTCATCATTGTTTACGGTACTTCCGAAAGCAAGGATGGCATCCTTAGGAGGTTGCAGACCCAGAACCGGTGCGTTGCGGACACTTCTAAATGGAGAGTTAGCAATGCAACGAAGTTCGGAGATGCAAAGGAAGGAGGCGTCAAGTTCACTGCGTGGTGCCGGACGGATGAGATGGAAGCGATCAGGCTGGCAGGGGGGAAACTCAACTGAGGCCTACTAGCGGTACATATGCCACACCTATGTTCCCCGGATCTTACCGTCGTGAGAATCGGGGATGGTACAGGCACTTTTATGATGGCTTCAGCGTATCTGCATTACGACTCTCCGGACCAGCCACCTTCAAAAGAGGTGGAGAACCTGGTAAAGTACTGTGAGGAAAGAGGCATTGGAGTGATCATAGGATGTGATGCCAACGCGCATAATACTGCGTGGGGGAGCACCAACAACAATGACAGAGGAGAGCAACTGCTTGAATTTGTGGAGAGGTATAATCTGTTGGTAGCAAATAGAGGAGTACAGCCGACTTTCGTTGATGCAAGGCGAGCGGAAGTCATTGGCGTCACTCTTTTTTGCAGGAAGATTCTGAGCAGAATAGAAAACTGGAGGGTCGTGGATAGGCTAACCATGTCGGACCACAGATCCATTCACTTTGAAGTCAAGTTCGGAATCCGACGCCAGCAGAGTAGCAGGAAGGTCAGGATTCCCAAGAACACGGATCCTGTGAAATATAAGGCGAATTTAAGGGAAACACTGACCCAAAAAGCTATAAAAGTACCAGGGAACACAGCGGAAGTGGAAAGCCATGTCAAACATCTTAGTTCGGCCATGGTCGAAGCTTACGAGGTGGCATGTCCTACAACTTCAATAGACGAGGGTGATCCGACGCCATAGTGGTGTACGGAACTCGAATCTCTGACGAAGAAGGTTAAGAAGGCCTTCAATCGGCACATGAGAGGGAGATCACCAGAAACATGGGCAGAATACAAGGCACGGAAAAGGGAACTGAAGAACTTCATACGACACCGTAAAAGGCAGTCGTGGAGAGACTTCTGCTCTGGGATGGAAACTATTTCAGAAGCATGTAGGCTTCAGAAAATTGTTTCAAAAGATCCATTCTCCAAAGTGGAACTGATCCGAAAAACGGATGGAACCATGGCAGAGGATCTGGAAGAGTCGATGCAAGTTCGGATGGAGGTGCATTTTCCTGGAAGTTATAAGTCTGATGACCCATGGACAAACCTAAAGAAAGGGATGCACAGGGTTGACAGACTGGAAGCCGAAAAATGATCACTATGGACGGGGTGAGGAGTGCTATACGCTCATTTGCTCCGTACAAAACATCAGGGATGGACGGTATATTTCCGGCTATAATGTAATGGGGGGAAGATCTCATTGCACCTAGGCTGTGGGGTATATTCGTTACTTGCTTAGCGACTGGGTATGTTCCGAGAGTCTAGAGAGACGCGAAAGTTGTCTTACTCCTGAAATCCGGAAAAAAAGATTATGCGGAGGCGAAGTCGTTCAGACCGATCAGCCTTACGTCTTTCCTTTTGAAAACTATGGAAAGAGTGATGGTTGACTGTCTTGAGAGCACTTCACTGATGCATAATCCTCTGAGTAGATGCCAATATGCTTATAGTGCAGGCAGAGAGTCTACGGAGAGAGCAGTTCACAAATTAGTTAGAGTGGCTGAAAAAGAGTTATTTTCAGGAGGCATCGCGATGGCCACATTTCTGGACATCGAGGATGCTTTCGACAAAATATGCTTTGGAAGGCTGCGACAGGCTCTGACAGAGCGCAATGTAAACCCAATTATAACAAATTGGGTAGACAATATGCTCAAGCACAGGGCTGTCAACATGCAGAACGGTAGAGTCAAGACTAGAGTTACAGTAAGTACAGGATGTCTTCAAGGAGGGGTGTTATCGCCAACCCTGTGGAACATCACTGTGGACTCACTTTTGCAGTATGCACCATTGCGTTGGTGGTCTGTGGTAAGTTCATTGACACCATTTCTGACATAACGAAGGGAGCACTCCGAATGGTGGAGGAGTGGTGTCGAGAACAAGGCCTCACCATGAACGCAGGAAAATCAGACAATATTCTCTTTACTAGAAAGAGGGTAGGCCTGAGGAGAGAACCACTCAGACTTTTTGGAGCTGAAATCAACATGTCCACGAAAGTTAAATATCTAGGGGTAACTCTAGATAGTAAACTGAACTGCAACGAACATGTAGGAGACAGGATTCAAAAGGCCAAGAGGGTTCTGTTTCAGTGTAGACGCGTTTGTGGTCTAAAATGGGGGCTAAACCCAGAGGCTATGAAATCTACACTATGACGGTTAGACCTGTCATCACGTATGCTTCGTTGATCTGGTAGACAAAAGTCAGTCAGAAAACCATTAAGAAGCGACTAGACAGAGTCCAACAGGGAGTGTGTTGGAGTAACAGGGGCAATACGCACCACTCCAACAAGCGCAATGGAGGTTTTGTTAGGTATGCTGCCGTTGAATTTAGAAATAAAGAAAACGACAGAGCTAACAGCCCTCAGGATGTTGTGAAATGCTACGTGGCATGGAGCAACAGCCCTCCATGGCCATATGCGGCCAATGTCAGGGAGACGTGTATGCCTATGGACGGAAGGCAGAGAGTGAGAATAACAGAAAAATGTTATAAAACTCTAATAACAGATGGATCCGTTTGTGAAGTAACCGCTGGTAGCGACATCAGTATATTCACAGACGGCTCTCTGATGAATGGCAGAGCCGGGTCAGGCGTCTACTCAGAAGAGTTGAACCTATCCTGTGCACTGAGGCTGGGGAGGTTCGTGTCTGTATACTAGGCGGAAATGCTTGGTGTAGTGCATGCGCTGGACCACTTGATAGATGGCCTAGTAAATGGCAAGAAAATTGTCATTG
Source organism: Coremacera marginata (assembly GCA_914767935.1). Taxonomy (NCBI): domain Eukaryota; kingdom Metazoa; phylum Arthropoda; class Insecta; order Diptera; family Sciomyzidae; genus Coremacera; species Coremacera marginata. The sequence continues at coordinate 111,011,620 of OU612044.1, read as the reverse complement.
CCCTTGGCAATCAGTCGGAGATTAGGTGCATGCAACGGACAGATATTACTTCTAGGTTGGCCATAGAATGTCTTACCAAATTGGAGTACCACAAGGATCAGTCTTAGGCCCAGTATTGTTTTTAATTTTTATAAGTTCGCTTTTTTCTCAAATATTTTGTAGTAAAACCATAGCATTTGCTGATGATATGGCATGTACTTTTTCTTGTAACTCAACTTTTGATGCTGTAATTGAAATAAACCATGATTTGGAAATCTTGAGATATTGGTTTAAAACACATAAACTTGTTCTAAGTGACAAAACGAAAATTATGTTTTTTAATGTGGCTGGTAAAGAAGCAAACTTCCTGCTTTTTCTTTTCATTCTGCAAATTGCAAAAAATATTTTATTTGCCATGATATCTGTAATTCGACTAATTATCCAGAAACATATGACCCCCTAGGTACTTGTTCCTTGAGTTGTTTTTCGATTGATTGCGTAAAAACGTTTAAATACCTTGGTGTTATATTGGATTGGAAATTGAATTGGCTCGATCATACTATTGCCTTGAAAAAATACTTAGTGGCAGCGATCCGACAAATATATCTCTTAAAGTCTTATTGTTCAACTAAATTACTTAGATGTATTTACTTTGGAATATTTCATTTTAAGCTAGAATATGGCTTAACCTGCTGGGGTGTTACAAACATGAATAAGATAAAAACTTTACTTATTGCCCAGAAGCATGTTGTAAGAATTATATGCAAAAAAAGTATCCGTGAAAGTAGTTTTCCTTTATTTAAAAACTTAAACATTCTACCTATCAAACATCTTTACTATTTCAAAGTGTTGAAATTGTTTTTTGTAAGATCTGGTTACCTTGTAAATAGAAATTGTATGAATTATAACTCAAGAACAAATAACCATAGCTTGGCGCTAGTCCCACCGCACAACTTGCAACATTTTTTTAACTTTTTTACTTCGGTTGGTCCAAGACTATTCAATCGTTTTTGGTCCTATAAGATGTGTTCGAAATAAATATATTTTTCTAAGAGAAGTGAAGTCGTGGCTTTTAAATTTGTCCTATGCAAATGTAAATACTCTTATAGATGTAATAAATTAATTTGTTATTAATATCTTCACTTGTAAATTAATTTTGGAAGTATAAATATATAATAAAAGATTCTTCGATTTTATTCATTATCAAATATAATTTATTAACATAAAAACTTAATATAATATTGCAAAACTAAAAATGTTTTTAGAGTCAATCTTTAGATCTCAAGACCCCATGTATTTTCCTACGTTTCTTTGTATTTATATGTTTATCCGCATTCGTCTCTATTTCCCTTGGAACTACAGAATGTGGCATTATTGTTATTAATCAATTGTAAAGTATTGTATAGCTTTTTGATAAACTGTAATTTAGTTTAAGAATCCAGGCTAATAACAATAATAAATAAATAAATAATAATAATAAAAATAATAATAAAAAACAAAATTCAATAGATGCGCTCAGACAAATGAGCTCACACTTATGTGGGTGCGAGAACATTCTGGCATAGAACAGAATGAAAAGGCTAATTCTTTAGCAAGAGAAGGATCAGCAGAAGAATTCTATGGACCAGAACCACGTATCGCCATAGGCGACAACATGGTGGCAGGCCTTACTATGCAATGGACGGACTCGGAACACCGTACAAGGTGGGAAGAAGCTGGTAATTGCAGGCAACCAAAGGTGGCCGTGAAATGGTCAAGTAGTGAGGCAGCAAAAGTCACCCGATACAATCGGAAGACTTTAAGCTGGCTTACTGCACTGGTCACAGGACACGGTCCCTACATGTACCATCTCAGAAAGATGACTCTGACCGAGGACGATGCGTGTAGGTTATGCCTAGAGGAGCCGGAAACAGCAGCACACATTCTGTGCCAGTGTCCGGCGGTGGCAAGCATAAGATTGACCATTCTGTGACGTCCATTTATTGACAAAGCCGAGATTGGTCAACTGACCTACAAGGACATGCTTGAGGTGACAAAGGGTGCTTATATAAGGAGCATGCTCACTTATGAGTGCTCCGAGCAGTAGCATCCTTCGTCAAATAGGGGACGAAAGGGACCCACTGTGGTCTGATTCGGCCAATCCCCGACTTATTATATATTTAAAATCTTTTTTAAAATAAATTTTCTTTATTAAAAAATTACAATATTTATCCGCTGTTGGAGAAAATATGATTTATTTTTATCGTAAATATTCATTTATTTAAACTTTTGCTTATTAACTTTTTGCATGTAAGATTATTTTGTAAACTTTAAAAATATTTTTTGAAGTTGCACTGTACATTAAATCCTGCACTGTATACATTCTCTGCTGCAGCTGCAAGGTAACTTATTCACCTCTCTGCTTTGGAACTGGTTTTTGAACAAGCATTAGAAGTTCTTCGATGTATCTTGCAGTTTAGCTTTTTAATAAATCGTTCTTCTTTTACAAGCAGTCAGCAGCACAGGTTCTTATACTTAATAAATATTTTACTCTAAAACTTTGCCTTTTCTTTACAGCTTATTTTTAATACATCTGATATATTTTTTTTTAATTTTTCGCTGATTTCATAAAACTAATTAGCTTCGATTTTTTAATTGATTTTCTTAACGTTGAACTTGTTAATGGTTGTCGTGCTTGTTATAAGTTTAAAAATATTAAACAAAATTTTGTACTTTATTTAACTTTGCTTTTCATGTTGTAAAGGTCAAGTTTATTCTTTGGTAAAATACAACATCCACTTTATTAAGGGACATAAGAAATAACGATATACCTAATGAGAGGTAAAAATCTGTTTTTTAGTTTTCATCAATTGTTTGATAAAAGGCCTGATAGAAGAAAGTTGAATTCTCGCATCAGGTTCGCTATACAGTCTATTGCGGTATTTTGTTTTTGTAGTTGCATAGATTAAGACTACTGTTTCGCACAAGTAGGAGCAGAAAATTCAGGGCCTTTGTGTAAAGAAATGGATATTCATCACGGATCCTACACTAAAAATTAATTAGAAGCATTGTTTGTCTGTGTTTGGGTAAGTAGAATAAAAATCAGCAAGACGACAACAATGATAAGTATTTATGAACCGTATAAAACGGATCTTTACACGATCCGACCCGTGATTTGGGACTCATACTTATTTAAGCCGCCGTGTTGCAGCTTCGTAGAAGTGAGTTTGAATGGGGTTGCGTGCACTTGGGGTTGAGTAGGGTTTTATACTTGTTTTGTAAGTCATGCAAAAGCTACCCGTAGAAGATCACTGGTCCGTACTCGACCTTGAACTGGCTTATGGCCCAGTTTAAATTTTTTTAAAAAATATTTAAAAAAAATTTTTTTTATTTTATTGTTTTTAAAAACATCTTTTGGAGTAAATCAGAGTAAATTTCGAAGCCGTTTAAGAGATATTTAAGTTTTTAGGGTAGTAAACACTCATAAAGTAAAGTAAACAAAACCTTTAAAGCATTTTTGTTTTGAAAAACATCTTTTGGAGTAAATCAGAGTAAATTCCGAAGCCGTTTAAGACATATTTAAGTTTTTAGAGTACTAAACGCTCATAAAGTAAAGTAAACAAAATCTTCAAAGCAAAGACGCTCATCCAGTCATCTTGCTCACGTTACCCGCCATAAAATTTTTTTTTCATTATGAGCTTTGTCTTTGCGCTTATGCGAAAGCAAAACAACGTATAAAAAACAACAACACAATCTACAAAAAAAAAAAAAATGCAAGTAACAGCATGCATGCAAATTATCCGTTGCTTGTGTGTTAATGCACACAGGATTTGTTTTTGTTTTTTTATTTTTCATTGCCAAAAGTTACGATGCGCAATATCTTGTTTTTGATTTTGTTTTTTAAAAATCATTTGCTCTTTTGTAAAATTTCGTGAGCTCCACTGCTTTAAAGGAGTTTTTCTCGAAATGACAGTTTTTGAAACGGCTTTCATCCTAATTCAAAAAGTATTCGTCCGATTAATTCAAATCTTGTTTTATTATTTTCAAAAATTAAATACGCTCTGAGTGAATCGACAAAATCAAATGAAAAATATACTTTTTGCTCTTTATTTAATTTATAAGGTCCGATTTCGTGCATGTAAAAGTGGGTTTTTTTATTTATGCGGCATTTTTTATTTGTTTTTAATTTTAAACTTTTTCGGTTCACTCAGAAGGCAAAACTGTTCTAAAAACAACCTTTTTTGGTTTCTTAGTTGTTTTTATCTCCCTGGAGAGGAAATATCATGCAAGCCGCAAGTGACCTTTCGTTCGTGACCTCAACTCTTACACGCTGTATAATCATAACTATTGATGCAAGAAAAAAATAGAATAATTAATTTAAGACTTAACTAAAAATTAGTTATTTCGATATTAAATAAAATACAAAATATACAGTCATTAAAAAAAGCCCGCGATTTAATTCAAAAAAAAAATTAAGAATAAAAATCAAGAAAAAAAATAAACTAATTAATTTAAGACTTAACTTAAAATTAGTTAATTCGATATTAAATAAAATACCAAATATACAGTCATTAAAAAAGCCCGCTATTTAATTCAAAAAAATTAAAACTGGGCCTTAAACAACAACCAATCAATATGCTTGTGTGTTAACGCAATTATTTTTTCATGTGAATTTTGTTATTGAAATAGAAAATAAATTTTGTTTGTTCAAAGCCATAATATGCAATATTTTCTGCGTTATTTTTTTTTTTTTTTTTAACATAGCATTGATCAGTTTTTTCGCGGAGCCCCCACAGAGACTTTGCGCAGCCCTAGGGTTCCACGGAGCACACTTTGAGTAACGTTGCACTACTTATTCTATTATATAAGAGGGTACTCACGTATGTTTGGGATCGCAAAGGTAGAAAATGGCAGGCGCTATTTGAATAATTCTGTTTCTGTTAGATAGCTATGCTCCAAAAATATTTTATAGGCTATATAAATTTGCTAATTATTATTTAAATAATTAATCAGAGTCAAAGAGCGTAACCATACAATTCCTTTATTCCTATCCTCAGCGAGAAAAAAAGCTCTCTCTTTGTAAGCTCCATGCAATGCTTAAAAAGGTTGTGAGCAAAGCTAACAAGATAGAAAAATTTATTATTTATTTTTCGCTGCGAGATAAAAGCTTTTTTTAAAGTTTTTTGTAACCAAGATTAAAAACAGTCAAAAAGATAATGATGCCACCTTTTTGAATGCAAAAATACCGCCACTTTTATAAAAGCAGCGACAAAAATTAGCTAGAGCAATTATTACGTTTAAACGAAAGACATTTAATTTTAAAATAATTAGGATTTTGGTTTTAAATTCAGGTTTGAAGGCAATTTCCTAGATATAAAATTTTTGACTGAAACTTCTTGGACTGAGATATGAAAATTTCACATTAAGAGTGAAAATTCAAAAACGAGTCATCCGTCACAATCACGCAGAGGTATGCATTGCTTTAAGCCCTCCTTAGAGTATGCAATGACTTTTAGGTTGAACAATTATAACAGTAATGGCCTTAAAAATGTATATAAAAGAATGAGAGGTAAAAACGCCAACAACAACAACGCCAACAAGGACAACACCACAACACCAACAGCAACAACATCAACAATACCAAAAATACCTACTTATCTTTACACCTGCAGTGCTGAGCTATACACCACACAACTCAACAACAACAACAGCACCAACAACACCAACAACATCAACAACATCAACAACGCCAAAAACATCAAAAACGCCAAAAACGCCAATTACATTAAAAATACCAAAATGATCTACTATAGATGCAATGCAGAAAAACAAAAAACAACCAATAACACAAAAACACCACCAAAAAACACGAAAAACACCAAACACTCCTAAAAATCTAAAAACAACAATGACACCAGTTACACCAAATGATATATTCCAATTGTAATACAGAAAACCACAAAAAACACCAACACCACCAAAAACACCAACAACACCAAAAACTAAAAAACATCTACAACAACACCAAACAGACCAATTACACCAATAATAAAAACAATAATAACAACCAGCGTTACCATCTGGGCAGTTTATCCTGTTTTGTGCAGTATTTTGAGCAGGTAGACAGGATCATTTTTCTCCCAGGACTTGGGCAGGATTTTTTTTAATCCAGTTTTTTAATTTTCGTTGAATAAAAAAATACAAATTTTATGTTTATAAATTATATGTATGTACTTATATAAAAGTAGCAAATAAAGTTGCTACTACTTTTTACATCCTTTCAAAAATTTGATCATGTGGCAGCGCTTTTCCTGTCATTGTTGCTGTCATCGTTTTTGTTAATTTCTTTTCGCTAGTCTTTAGCAAATTACAAATGGACAAATACTTAACAAAACCTGGTAAGATAAGGAATATTAAAAATGTTATAATAAAAAAATTTTAAAATATTTGTTTTTAGTCCTTTTGTAAGAGCAGTATTTTCTCTAAAAATACAGGATTTTTTTTTGAAAACTACAGGATTTTCAAAAAAACACATGTCGAAACTGCTAACAACACCATACACACCAAATGAACTATTACAACTGCAGTGCAGAAAAGGATAAAAAACTAAAAACAGCAAAAACACCAGCAATTATAACAATTACATCAAAACAACAACAATACTAACAAAATCAATTACACAAAAAACACCAAATGATCTAAAACTACAGTCCAGAAAAGCATAAAAAGAACCAAAAACACCAAATGATCTTTACAACTGCAGAGCACAGCTATACACAAAAACAACCAGAAACACCAAATTCTTAATCAGCATCATTCCCATCAAATTGGAATTGTGATTGTGACGTCTATTTCGAAATATACACATTTCAAAACAAATTTACTATGAACGCATTTGAAATGCGGAATAACTTTTTTTGTATATTTGTAGTGGCTATTGCTTGACTTTAGAAGTTATATATCAATCCGATCAGGTAATTGTACATAGAAAGTATCAACACTGATAACCATCTTTTACTGCTATCTGCCAATATTACATCGCTGTTAAGTTGATCTGCATAAGTGATTGGTGATTATTTCAAAATAATATTTTGAAAAGTTTAAGTTGTTGCAAAAATCGCTCCATATTTTTAAATGAAAATATTTATTTTTAACAAGTGAGTAGCCTTTAGTAAATAAGAAAATCTTGCAGTCTTATGGAAAACTTGAATTCTATAGTGTTGGCCTATGTAAGCTAAAATAAATCGCTAGAACAGATTGAGACTAACAGCTCACCGCTTTTCGATTGTATTGAAACTAAATGTTTTTGCGAATTATTTAATTGCCACTTTTCTGTTTTGTTGACAAATGTGGACAAACAATAAGAAAAGAAATTATTTGCAGAATATATAGGAAAAATTTTAACAAATCTATTTTCAATTAAATTAATCACTGTTTCTTGATTTTAAAGCTTTGTTTTCAGTAAATTAATAATGCTTTAATAAATAATGTTTAGCATTTTGTGTTCTCAACTTTTTATAAAAAATTTTTATTCTTATACTTACCATAAATGTAATAATTTTTGAATTGCCGTCTGACAGAGAAACTGTTGAACATAAATCAAAACTTTGTTTAAAAAAATGGCACATTGCTTATAATTTTCTAAACGAACATCTTTTTGACATTATTAAAAATTTTTAAATTAACTATAAATATATATTTGTCGCAGTGTTCGGTACTGTTAACAAAGCTAAAAACACAACATGCATTGACAGTGCTTGGATAGAATAATGGGTTGCACGTTACATTTAGTCACTTAAAAATACTTAACTTTACTTTACTTGGCTTTATACTTGCTACTTTGAATTGATAAAGAATTCAAGAAAAGTGACAAAGTCCTTTCAAGGACTGAAATAGCCATTTCGTTTTTTATACATATTTTTATTTAATACTAGCAGGACCCAGTTGTCCACCACGGTCGTTCCAGCAACCATAATATTTTATTTGTGGGCGGTGAAAGGGGTGTGGCAAACATTTCCCCCCGTAAACCATCTCGTGCTCGAAACAATCTACTGCCAAAATTTCCGCGCAATCGGCCCAGAAGTTTTGGAGTCTTAATGATTCTTAAAAGTGGGCGTTATCATAGATCCACCACGCCCATTCTCAGTGCATTTGTCGACGGTGAGCATACAAACTTAATTATTAAATTTCAGTCTTAAGCAATCGAAACAGTCTGAAGTATTGCATTATTATTAATTAATGGGCGGTAAAATGGGGCGTGGTTAAAACTAAGTATGCAAAAACCTAATCTAGGACATAAGTAGCACACGTGATCTCCATTTTCGTCTCTACAAGTGGATGCTCCGGGCTTGAAACCTTGGGTTAGACGTGTAACCTGTTGATAGAATTTTCGTGCATCCTTCTTGGCCTGGTATACTTCTAGTTCCTCTCGCTCAGGCTTTTCCTGCTCTCTTTTCTTGCGTTGGAAAAGGCGCCTCTCTTCCTTCCTCTTTTCGCGGTAGTTTTCTCGCACGACACGCGTTGCAGCTGACTGCAGCGTTTTTCTGTATGCGGCGTTTTTTACTGCTGTCGCGATGCGATACTCCTGATCGTACCATTGGTTCCGAGGTTGCCGGAAACCAGCTTCGTAACTGCAGCTTAGCGTCATCTAGCTTTCGTGCCATTCCTGTGCGTATGTTCTTCGCATTGCATAATCGCATGCGGACCTTGGCTGCAACAAGATAATGGTCGAAGTCAATGTTGACCCCCCGAAATGTACGCACATCTAGAACACTAGAGGCATGCCTTCCATCGATTACAACATGAACAATTTGGTTTCGCGTTTTTTGATCCGGGGACAGCCAGGTGGCCTTGTGGATGTCGAGGTGCTTAAATCTGGTGCTACTAACTACCATGTTTCGTGTCGCGGCGAAGTCGATCAGTTTTAGACCGTTGTTCGTGGAGGTCTCATGAAGACTGACCTGACCGACTGTGGGGCCAAAGATGCCTTCCCTTTCGACTTTCGCCTTAAAATCGCCGAGGACTATTTTCACATCATGGACCGGAAGGTGGTCATATACGTCCTCAAGAAAAAAGTTTTTTGTACAAAATTTTTATTTTTATTGAGCTATAACTTTTCTGATTCCTTAAGGGATGTCATTGGCAAGAATACATCGATGTATTTCTTTGATTTGATGCATCGAAAAGGTAGTCGATATTTTTCGATGCATCGGAGGGCACACGTCGGTGCATCGATTTGCATAGGATTTTCCATGTATCGTTTCACAAAAAAATATGTTTTTAGCAAAATTGTAGAAAATTTCAAATAAATTACTATTATTGAGCTAATAATGTCTCTAACGGACTTTTGAATCTGGTCAAAAACTTTTTCGCAAAACCATTGAAATCATTAAAATTTAAATTTTTCAGTCATTTTTTAGTTCGCTCTCAATATTTAGGATTTTTTAGAAAAACTCTTGATTGCAGGTCTGTTTTCCATTTTATTCAATATATTGTTTTGCTTCATATAACTTGAGAAGCAATTTCATTTAATATGGAGAAAATGTGGGAGATAATCATAAAAGAAGACTAAAAAAAAAAATTTAAATAACTAAAGGAAATTGCTTCATTTCTGAAATTTAATCTGTTTGAATGATATGGATAACCTTAAAATAAAGTAAGAATGATAACAAAACCTTAAAATTAATAGAGCATTTTAAATGTCAAAGCTTTGTTGATTCTTTCTGTTCTGGAGTAATTTGAACCAAATGCATTTACACTATTCATTAATTCATTAATCACTTTACACTATTTCAATAATGGTGCTGCTTCTTTTATTAGAAATTATCTTGATGGTAGAATGCAGAGAGTAAAAAGTTAAAGGGGTGTACCCCTAGGATCTATTCTTGGGCCCCTGCTTTTTAGTTTATTTATTAATGACATTTTTACTGTATGTAATGATATGACGATGCATGCCTATGCTGATGACATTCAATTGTACTCTTCCAACCGAATAGGACTAAGTGAGGGCTTATGTTTTGGACTAAATGATGACTTAAGTCCTATTTCTAAGTGGGCTTTTGATAATGACCTATGCCTTAATGCTAATAAATCTTATATTCTTCTCATATCTAAGGATATACTTGACTTGACACAAATTCCGACAAATTCCATTAATCTTAATGGCAAGCGTTTGCAAATCGTTGACAAAGTGAAAAATTTAGGGTTTTTTGTCAATTCAAAATTGACTTGCACTGATCATGTCAATAACATTATTAAATGAATCTATTGTACACTAAGATGCCTGCAACTATCCTCTAAGTTTACTCCTACTTTGACCAAAAAAGACTCGTTGTAACCTGGACTCTCTCTCTGAACCAAAAACTCTTGTTGCTTTTACTTAAGTCTCTATGATCATGTGTCTGTAAGAAGCAAGGACATTCTGGGATGTAGCATAATTGGCTACTTAAAGGTAAAAAACTGCATATTTTTGCACAAGTTCATAAATAACAGGACGCCATTATACCTTTTTAAAAAACTGCGTTTCAGTGTCTCCAGTAGAACGTATAATTTAATAATACCTAAATATTCATGTCTACATTCTAAACGACTCTTCTTCATCAACGCTATTAAGCTCTGGAATTCACTTTCTTTAAATATTAAGATATTAGTCAGCACGAACAAATTTAAGCTTTCAGTCATGTCCTTTTTCTCTAACTAAAAATTTTCCTCTCCTTACTTTTGTTTGCCTTTTTTCGCTATAGTTGATTTTTTATTTTTACTATTTTTTATTCCCTCTCTCTCTCTCTCTCTCTCTCTCTCTCTCTCTCTCTCAAGCCTCCCCAGCGGCAAATGGGCAATACACTTCATCGATGAAAGGCATAGAAATAAGAGATAAGAAAGTGGCGTTCTGAAATAAAAGTGAGGCATTTTACATACTGGTGTATGTTCACACTAATACAGAAACATTCACTCAGGGCCGTATTCGGTTGATGCGTACAGCTCGGCTCAATTTTTCTAATTGGAATTGCATAACGTCGTTGAGCGTGCAGCCACTTCAGCCACTTGCAATACCGCGTATATTGCAAAAAGGCCAAAATTTAAATTTGGATTGTAATTTATAAAGAGCGGATTTTTCATTAAATGCTGCTTTCAGAACAAAGCAAGTATCTAATCTTCAAAAAATGTTTTTAGTTTAGTTGAAAATTTATTCAATAGTTTAAAAGAAAGCAGTTTTTCTGCACTCCTGTGGAATTTAAGTATCAGTGTGTGTGTGTGTGTGTGTATGGGCAAGTAGCGGATACGCGATTATGCACACCAAACGACGACATGAAATAAGTTTCTGTATAACATATTTTCGTAGTAAAAAAGTTAAGTTAAGTATCTATAATGCCAATAAAAAGCAATAAACAAACAAAATGTATTATTAATTTACTCGTGATAACAAAGGCGCCCTGTAAATATGACACCATAAAAAATGAATGGGTCCCTGAAGTAAAACTTGTACTTTGACAGATCCGATAGCTTATAAATTTGTTTTGTTTTGCTCGGCAAGCGCAAATGTTACAAATTTCGAGCACTAACATCTGAAAAAATGCCTCAGTACACGTACAGTGTATGTGAGCACAACAGCACTTCCTTATGTTTAATTTCAATGATGAAAGGCAATACACTCGTAGGCGGTAATATTCACACGTTTGTATTCACTTTCAACTAACTTTTAGAAGACAATGGCAGCTTTGTAGACAGACGGGCTACATTTTCAATTACAAAATATGCCAACGGTAGTCAAGCTTCCTTGTCAACCAAACAGGCTACATTTTTGATTACAAAGTATGCCAACAAGTAGTCGAGCTTCCTTCTCCCATATACAACTTCACATACAAATTCATATATGAATAACATAACACAAGTCCCAGCGGCAAATGGGCGAAACACTTCATCGATGAAAGGCAATATACTCGTAGGCGGTATGTACACATGTTCGTATCCACTTTTAACTTACTTTTAGAAGACAATGGCCTCTTTGTAATCAGACGGGCTAAATTTTCGATTACAAAATATGCTAACGAGTAGTTAAGCTTCCTGTCAAGCACACATGCTACATTTTCGATTACAAAGTATGCAAACAAGTAGTCGAGCTTCCTTCTTCCATATACAATTTCACGTACAAAGTCATATATGAATAATATAACACAAGTGTACTGCTTTTCATATCTGAAATTTTGGAGTACTCCGCAAATTTGCCGCTGGGTATCAGGGATGATATTTGGGGGCTTTTAGGGCTTTATTGGGCCCTGTTCCAAAATGCAATTCAGCGGCGTTGTAGTGCTTGACAAAAATAAAATAAAACAAACAATATCCGCCGTCACGAAGGGTATATTTTTTCGGGTATAATTTAGTAGTAAATTAATTTTCCCCTGTAAAAATATCTGCAAAGATTTCATTAATTTTATTTGTTTTTTGATGTAATTTATGAACAAGGGGTGCATGGGCATTATGTACGGATAAGGTCCAGATGGTGTTTTTTTTATGATAAAATGATTTGCTCTCTTACGTAATAATGTATTTTACCTTCCCTACAAGGGCGAACCATTTTATCGTAACGAATTTAAAATTTCCTAACTTTTCGGTAAACAAAAATTCGGGCGTTTTTTTTATTTTTAGGCGATATTTAGTATCGCCTTTAAAAATGTTCTCAGTAAAACAAGTTTTGTTATATACAGTCATTGTCTCATTAAGAGCATACTTTTTAGTAATTTCAACAAGCTTAGTTTATTTCCCAAGTTGTGTTTAGATGAAAAGAGTGAACCCAAGTCCCGCTTCATTAATTAGACTTCTTGCAAGACTTAACAGAGAGTCTGCATTAAATTGCTTATTCAGTTCTGACATTCTACGACTATTTCAAGATGGAAATATCTGGTGTGTGGTTTTTGTGGAAAAGCTTTACAATTTTTTTTATCAAATTCAGGATTGACTTATCAGAATAATGTTTTTGTTAAAAATTTTCTTGTAGAAACACTTTATCTATAGATTATATTTGGCGTCTTTTTAACTTTTACAAACAAAGCGTGAAATAAAATCCTTTTGAAAATATAACTGTTAGATTAAGTAATGTATCAATTCTAAAAGAACTATATCTCTTATGTATCATCTCTGAATTAACTAAACTACTTTACATACTTATGTTATTAGCTTCCACATTATTCGCTCTTGAGTTAGTTGAATAAACGAATTGAAACTGAACGGTCGTGCTGCGTTTTTTAATTTGCTACAAAGGTTATGGGCTTTGGTCGCGCACGCGTTTTTTGTTCAATCGTAGAAAACTCAAAAAAATTAAAAATTTTGAAGTAAATTTTTGGAAAAATTTATAAATTATGGCGGTGAATGTCGGTCAAATAGAAAAACTATGTGGCGATAATTTCGCGATGTGGGCGGTCCAAGTGAAATCTTTGCTGATCACGTTGGACTATTGGAGTCCAATACAGGATAGTTGTCCAACTGAAGAAGATTGTAAAGTTTTTTGGAAAAACGCCGATCAGAAAGCATTTTCAACAATTATACTCAGTGTGAAACCTTCAGAATTGGTGCATATAAAAAACTGCAAAACAGCTAAAGAGGCATGGAACATTTTAAATACACTGTACAACACGACACTTTACAATAATGTAAAGTAACATTATTTAAAAGTCTTGTGCGATTTAAATTTGACAAAAGTGAAAAGTTTTCAAATCAACTCAATAAGTTTTGCGCAATTGTTGAAGAACTTAAAGAAATTGATATTTCATTATCAGATGACTTGCTTTCAATAATTCTGTTATGTAGTTTGCCTGATGATATGGACGGATTTGTAGTTGCAGTCGAATCACGCGATTCCCTTCCTACAGTTAAACAGTTAATCTCAAAAATTCGTGATGAGGAGAGACAACAAACCGAAAAACAGGTTCAAGAAAATGAAACGGTGCTTTCGATAAGCTCTCGCGATAAAAAACCAACGAATGAACTGTTTATGCAAAAAGAAATTCGAACAAAAGAAACAATATAAAGTGTCATGCATGTGGTAAGCGCGGCCACATTCGAGCTCAGTGCAGAAATGAAAAAATAGAAAAAACTGCATCACATGTAGTTTTCAATGTCATCGAGGCAAATTTGCAAAACAAAGGTGAGAGTTGGATTCTTGACAGTGGAGCGACATCCCACATGTGCAAAGACAAAAAATTCTTTGTGTCAATGAGGAAGTGTGAAGAAAACATTATATTGGCATCTGGTCAAACGGTACGCGAGCAAGGTATTGGAAACGTAAAAATGTTAATAAATAATCGTGAAGTCGAACTTAAAAATACTTTGTTTGTACCTGGCTTGCACTCAAACTTCTTTTCGGTCTCAAAAATAATTAAAAACGGTTTCGATATAAAGTTCTCCAGGAAAAACGCAGTCATCTTTTACGCGAACAAGGTAACAAAAGAAACCCAGACAATTTTCACCGCAAAAGAGATTAGAGGAACCTTTTATGTTGAAGTTTTTGAAATACAAAACAAAGAAAGTTTAAACGCCATAACAAAAACGGACAATACTTTTATTTGTTGGCATAAACGTTTTGGACATTTGAATAGTAAAGATTTATACCAATTGTCAAATCAACAAATGGTGCATGGTTTAAAATTAAACAAACAAATAGACTTTAGGTGCACTACATGCGCGTTGTGTAAGATAAGTGCGAAACCGTACCATAAAAATTTTGAAATTTCATCGAAAGATGTGCTTGAACTAATACATACGGATATTTGTGGCCCGATGAACGTGGCATCGCAAAGTGGTAGCGTTTATTTCATAACTTTTATCGACGACTTCTCGCGATATACTGAAATTAAATTTTTGCGTCAAAAATCGGAAGCATTCGAAGTTTTTAAAGAATATAAGACTCGCGTTGAAAAGCAGACCTCGAAAAACATTAAAGCAATTCGTAGTGATAACGGTCGCGAATATATTAATTCAAATTTCAAATTCTTTTTTAAAAAACACGGCATTGTACACCAAACAACGGTAAGCTATTCGCCGCAACAAAACGGAGTGTCAGAACGAGCCAACAGAACATTGGTGGAAATGGCACGCTGCCTGTTACAGGATTCGAATTTACCTAAAAGCGTGTGGACTGAAGCCGTTAACTCAGCAGTCTATATTAGAAATAGATCTCCAACAAAAAGTTTGGATGGTGTGACTCCTTTTGAGAGATGGATTGGAAGAAAACCTTCTGTAATGCATTTTCGCACATTTGGATGCGATGCAGTAGTTCTCCAAAAGGGTCCAAAGCGCGGAAAGTTTGCTCCAAAGTTAGTGAAACATACGTTTGTTGGGTATGCAGATTTTACAAAAGGATTTCGCTTGTATAACCGCGAAACTAGGCAAATCACCATTGCAAGAGATGTTGTTTTCTTTGAGAATGCTGTCGAAGAAGAAAATATGGTTGAAAATGAAGATGTCAACAACAAAAATTCTGTGTTTGAAGTTATAATTCATCCTAAATCAAGCTACTCACAAAATGAAAAGGGTGAAGAAATGAAAATAGACAAGCATTCAGACGCAGCACCCAAAACAGTTTTTTTGTCTCACAGCGATGAAAGTGAATCGGAATTTTATTCAGATGCAGAGGTAAATCAATCATATTCCGATACTGAGTTAGTAAGAGAACTCCGCAATCGAAAAATTATTAAAACAAGTAATCAAACTCAAAAACATCGTAAAAATATTGGTGTCGAAATGCTAAATGCTATTATTGAAAACCCTAAAACAATAAATGAGGCACTGAAGTCAAACAATGCTAAACATTGGAAAAAAGCTATGGAGACTGAATATTCGTCATTAATGAAAAAATGTACGTGGATCTCGTTCAAAAACCAGAAAATAAGAACGTGATTGGCTGCAAATGGGTCTTTGTTATCAAACGCAATGCTGATGGTGTCGTAGAGCGCTATAAAGCCAGATTAGTTGCTAATGGTTGTGCTCAAAAATTTAATGTGGACTACTCTGAAACTTATGCTCCAGTTATGAGACATTCAACCGTGCGTTTATTACTGGCGCTAGCATCAAAATACAAATTGTTGGTAAATCATATTGACATCACCGCAGCTTATTTAAACGGCGACTTGAATGATGAAATTTACATGAAGCAGCCACCTATGTTTGAGGATCACCAAGATAGAGATAAGGTTTGTAAATTAAAAAAATCCCTCTATGGCCTTAAACAAGCAGGCAGAGAGTGGAATAAAAAAGTCACCGACATTCTTCTCGAAATGGGTTTTAAGCGCTGTAAAGCAGATAGCTGTGTTTATGTCAAAAGATCTCTAAATGAAATTAATTTGATTGGACTGTATGTTGATGATATGCTTCTGACGTGCTCATCAGAAGAGAGCATGACAAAATCATCAAAAATTTAAATCAACACGTCGAAGCTGTAAACCGCGGACCTGTTTCCTTCTACTTAGGAATGCAAATCGAAAGGGAGAGTGCTCGTGGTGCGATTTCCATTCATCAAACCAAATTTGTTGAACACTTGCTGGACAAATGGAATATGACTGACTGCAAGGCATCGTCTACACCAATGGTCAACGGAGCTGAGTTAAATAAATGTGTTGGCGGATGCACCGGACCAGTTTGCAGCGAGTACCAATCGCTTATTGGAGAGCTTATGTATCTAGCTGTCATCTCTAGACCAGACATTGCGCATATAGTGGCCAAGCTGTCGCAGTACAACGCTCATGCTCACAAAGAACATTTTTTGGCCGCAAAGCATGTCTTGAGATACTTGAAGGGTTCTTCAAAGGGTATTATAACTTATTCATCTCTTAAAGAAAATTTAGTATATTTTACAGATGCTGATTGGGGCTCAGACTCGACAGATCGCAAGTCATATAGTGGTTCTGTATTGTTTTTGGCTGGTGGAGCTGTCGCCTGGGAGTCCAAAAAACAGCAAGTGGTTGCGCTTAGCTCAATGGAGGCGGAATATATTTCCGTATGTCAAGGGGCAAAAGAAATTTCGTTTCAACGTGGACTGCTATTGGAGTTGGGTTTCGAGGATTTAGTTTCTGAAGCAACAACGATATGGTGCGATAATCAGAGTGCACAGTTTTTGGTTCACAACCCTACCACTCACAAGCGCAGCAAACACATTGATATTCGCTTCCATTACATACGCCAGAAATGCCTGAAGGAAGAAATTGTCGTTAAATATGTACCCTCTTCAGAAAACGCTGCTGACATTCTTACAAAATCATTAACTAGAGAAAAACATATTAAATGCTGCATTTTGCTCAAAATGAATTTTAACTAAATTTAATTGTACACATATTAAATGTTTTTTTATTTTGAAATTTATAGACCTCTTAGAATTGAGGCAGAGTTTGTTAGATTAAGTAATGTATCAATTCTAAAAGACCTATATCTCTTATGTATCATCTCTGAATTAACTGAACTACTTTACATACTTATGTTATTAGCTTCCACATTATTCGCTCTTGAGTTAGTTGAATAAACGAATTGAAACTGAACGGTCGTGCTGCGTTTTTTTAATTTGCTACAATAACCTTAAACCATATCACTTTCACCCAAAATTTTTGATTTAAGATGGAAGTGATTTCATTTAATCATTTTAATAACAGTTCTAAATGAGTCATCATCATCATCATCATCATCATCTTCATGCGTGGAGCGTGCATTTTCTGCCTTAAAATTAGTTAAAATTAGTAAAACTTTGGTTCAACCGTAACCTTAGATCCACATTTTGCTTTTAATTTTTGCCTTAAAAAATAAAAATCAAATCTTACCAGTTATTTAGTGTTCAAAAATTATCGGTTAGATTTTGTTTTTCATTTTTGCCTTAACAAATAAAAAACAGCAATAATTATTACTTTTTGCTCAAAATTTTAAAAGTCAAAATATAATTATTATTTTTTGCTTTTTATTATAAAATGCATAATTGGTACGGTTTCTGATATTGAGTTACAATTTTTTAAATCTTAAAGCCCTATTAATGTCAAATTGGCCCTATTTTTATATGAATTTTGGCCCTTTTACAGTAAAGCCAATATCATCCCTGCTGGGTATAAGAGTACTCCGTTGATTTTCCGCTGGGAAGTCTCTCTCACTGAGCGGAGAGCGCAAAAACTTCATATAAAAAAAACGTGTAAAACTTGCTCCAGTGAATTCAGCCTCCCAGCGGCAAATTTATTGAGTACTCCAATATTACATATATGAAAGGCAGTACACTTGTCTTATGTTATTCATATAGGCACTTGTACGTGAAGTAGTGTATGGGAGAAGAAAGCTCGACTACTTGTTTGCATACTTTGTAATCGAAAATGTAGCATGTGTTCTTGACAGGAAGCTTAACTACTCGTTAGCCTATTTTTTAATCGAAAATGTAGCCCGTCTGATTACAAAGCGGCCATTGTCTTCTAAAGGTAAGTTAAAAGTGGATACGAACATGTGTACATACCGCCTAACGTATTGCTTTTCATCGATGAAGTGTGTAGCTCATTTGCCGCTGGGCTTATGCCTCGAATTACTTCGGATCTGATAGCTTCAAACTTTCACCTTGAAGATGAGGTAAAAGTAATTTGCGAGTTGTTGCGAGAGTTAAAGAATTTGCAATGCTAAGCAATTCAATTAAAAAAAAAAATTATTTTAAAATTATATTGAAACAATGAAATGTAAAAATCTACTGTTCTTTTTTGTTGTAAATAAGTCAGATATTTATTAGTTTTAGTAAATTAATAATTCGTGATGTAATAGTAAGGCATTAACTGTTACGATCGGCAAATTTACTGGTCCGATATATTCAGGGCCACGTTAAGCAGGAGAGGCAACTGCCCCCGGACGGCAAAATCGTAGGGGCGAAAAAAACTGTTCATTAACAAACAAAAACTAATATAAATAAAAGAAATAATTTGTTAAACGGAATTATAATGTATTCCTACTAATATTTTACAAATGATTAAACTCGAATATATCTGAGTAACCACTTTGTCATAGCTTTGTAGTAAATCTTTTAAAAATATAAGTATTGTGTTGTAATTGTAATGCTGAAAACATCTTTTTTACTAATAGTACTGGATTTATGCCTAGGCTCGTGGAGCTCCGGCCTAGGGCGGCAACATTTTAGGGGCGGTAAAGTTTTGAAGGCTGAATCAATTTGGTTGCATCAGAATTGATAGGGCGGCAAAATATTTTCGTAACTAGTTTATAAAGAGCTGAAAACAAACCAATAAACTTGTTTCATGCGTGCTGTAAGTTTTTGGGCGGACAAATGTTTTAGGCAAACTAACCAGCAAAAACTTCGTTCACATGCTATGAGTGAAATAAAGTAGAAAAAACAATGGATTACGTTTTGGGTTACAGAAAGTATTACTTTAACCCTCCGATGAGTGACAGTTCTGAACTTCACGGCCGTGTGAAAAGGTCCCTACGGACCTTTTTTGTAAATCATGTTTTTTTCATATAAAAAATTTTTTTTTTAATTTTTTTTTGTTTTTATTGTTTATAACTAAATTCTACATACAAAAATAATTTTTTCAATTTTTTTAATTTTTTTTTTTTTTTTGCTTGAATTTTCTTAAGGCTATTATAAAAAAGTTTAAAAATTATTGTTGTTAAGCGTGTACTTCTTGTCCCCCGCCCTGTGCGCAAGTGTTGCAGCGATGTAAAAGTGTGCTATCTTCTCCGCAAACAGCGTTGCCGCAGCCGAAGCAGTGTGCCCGCGTTTTCCGCTGCCGCCCGTACTCAGAACGGCAAAGGCGACATGACGGTCTACTTGACCTAGCCGCAAACGACGGTGCATTGCCTTCCATCGGTCTTGGTAATACCTGAAATGAAAAGAAAAATAAAAAACAAATAAATATATATTCTATTCTTGAATTTGAAGATGTTTTTCTTACCCTGACATCGAATGCTTCCATCGCATTGCGTATCCTTGGATATGAGGTTATATGGTTGTTCAGGGCACGTTCTTCGATATTTGGTGTGTCCAATTGTTTCGTTAGCAGTAACAAGAACGACCGCCGCCTGTCACTAATTTTTATAGGCTTCATTTCGTTGTAAATCGTAAAAGCAGCAAATGCAGCGACGTCCAGCATATTATAAAACATGGCCAACGGCCATCGTTGTGTTGCTCTTTTGCAGCTGTAAGTGCCTAGCATTTGATCCATGGTATCAACGCCGCATTTGTTGGCGTTGTAATCTAATATGGCATAGGGCTTCCGCTTCTCGGTTTGCTCGTCAACGAGGCAGGTGTAGTGCATTTTGGAGAGCACGTTCACCACTTTATTTTTTTTCGGCACGTATGAGCATAACGCTTTATCCCCTTCGTTGAACCCAAATAATGTACTATTGATGGTGCGCTTCGGGTTCTTCTTGAACTCCTGTGGAATGAATGTTTTGTTGTAGCGCACTGTACAAACATATGCGGTCTTCCTCCTCAACAAAAT
Organism: Coremacera marginata; assembly: GCA_914767935.1. NCBI lineage: Eukaryota > Metazoa > Arthropoda > Insecta > Diptera > Sciomyzidae > Coremacera > Coremacera marginata. Next base: position 110,991,206 of record OU612044.1, on the reverse strand, counting down.
ACACGCCAAGTCAAGAGTGGTCAGTGGCGTAACTCCTTAGGTGCTAGTGCGTGCAGTGCACAAAGGCCCTTGGGCGATAGGGGCCCTTCACTGACTCCAAATCGATTTTCTGCCCACGAATGGTAAAATTTGTCGTACGATTTGACAGATCTGACGAACATTTTAGATCGTCTGGGGGCCCAATCTATTTTGAACGCATTCAATGTAAAATGGAGAAGAAAACACTGAACACAGCTAAGAAAATGGGAAAACGTCAAACCACAAAATATTGGCAAACGAGTAAATGAAACAGCGATTGGTCTGTCAAACTACAAACACACGTGTGAATGAAACAGAGAACAGAGAAACGTACAGACAAAGTAAAACAGAAGATTAAAACAACGGTTAATTCAAAACAAAGAGCAGTTCGAATAAGCTTTTAAGCAGTTCTAATTTGTTGAGTTTTTTGTTGGTGTTGGCAAATTTCTATTGGTAATTAGAAATTATTTCTGAAAAATGGATAAAAAAAAAGAAAAAAGTGGGGCATGTAAGCGCAAACTACAAAAAGAAAAGGCCGAAAAACAGGAAAAATTAAAAAAAATAGAAAAGTTTTTTGTTGCTTCTGGTCCAAGGAATAATGAAGAGCAATTTACAGATACCGATAAATGCAATCAGTATCCGAGCAGTAAGGCTAGTGAAGAGCCTGTTAAAGATGCTTCTTGTTCAGAAACGCAGAATATCCAGCTTTATCCTACAGAAAGAGGAGAGAAAGAACCACCAACCGTAATAGAATGTTTCACCATTGAAAATTTGGAAAAAAAAGAATTGAGCATTGAAGAGAAAAAAGTAATTGTTGATATGGGCCCTGTTCAGCCCTCCGGACCTTTTCCGAAAGATCCTTTACAGGACAACAGATGCTTTTCTAAATTATTTTATATGTCAAGCACAAAATATGGCGCAGTAAGGCGCTTTTGGTAATGTTATTCAACAGTTATGGATGCGGTGTATTGTCAACCATGCTGGCTATTTGCACTAGAAAAAAATTCAATGTGTACAGGTTATAGGTCTTGGCAACACCTGTCACAAAAAATTAAACAGCATAGTTTGACAAATGCTCATACAAATGCATGTGCTGCTTACGAGGCTTGGAAAAAAAGAAATACAATTGACAAGGACCTAGAGAGTAACATTCTAAAAGAGTCCTCTTTTTGGAAAACTGTTTTGCAACGACTTTTCGACATTATAATAACTTTGGCAAAGAGCTCACTTGCATTAAGAGGACACCGAGAAGACTTAAGTCAGGAGATTAATGCAGGAAATTTTCTGTCAATTGTCCAGCTCGTTGCCAGATATGATCATGTTCTGCGTCAAGTTTTAGATATGCCTAAAGGTATTTGCGGTTTTATGTTTTTTTTGCATTTTACTTATACTTTTTAAATGAATATCTTAGGAATATCTTATGCGACAAAATACTTAAGCCCAAAAATTCAAAATGAGATGATTCAGTGCATAGGCAGCGAACTTGAACATTGTTTACTTGAACAAATAAGATCATCACCGTTTTTTGCCGTAATTTTGGACACAACTCAAGATATTTCAAAGGTGGATCAATTAAGCTTGGTTGTCAGATATGCATCAATAAATCGATCCGTGAACGGACATCCAATCAACGTTCAAGTAAAAGAAATATTTTTAGGTTTCTATGAAGTAACTGAACACTCTGCAGCAGACTTAGTTGACCAAGTTACAAAACTTTTCCATGAAAAAAAACTTGATTTAAAAAACTGCGTTGGTCAGGGGTATGATGGAGCCAATGTGATGAGTGGTATATATAACGGAGTCCAAAAGAAAATTAAAGATATACAGCCAAATGCCGAATACGTACATTGCGCTAGCCACAATTTAAATTTGGTGATTAACGATGCCGTTCGCGGTTGTGTGGAAGCACAAAATTTTTTTGCTATTTTGCAAGAACTGTTTTGCTTTTTTGGAAATAGCATTAAGCGCTGGGATCTATTATCCAAATTTACTGGCGAATCTGAAGTGACCTTAAAAAAGGTCACTAGATGGTCCAGTAGAATTTGCACAATATCTGCAATTAAAGTTAGATTTTTTGATATATATAGATCACTATCCGAAATAGTGTTAGAAAGTACTAACAAAGATGAACGTAATGAGGCCAAAAAATTACAAAAAAATGTATTTAATTTTGAATTTGTTCTGCTGCTTGAATTTTTTTACACTATATTGAACGACGTTTATTTAGTTTCAAAAACTTTACAACAATGCGATATAGATTTGGACAAAGCTTCTAGAGCACTAAAAGCCGCTAATGAAAAGTTAAATATATATAGAACGGACTTTGATTTTTTTAAAGAGAAGGCCATAGAAATGTCTAACAAATACGGTATCGATCCCGACTTTTTTGTGAAACGTCAAAGAATAGTAAAAAAATTTGTTGATGAATTAGCTTCAGACTACAGATTTAATAACAAAGAAGAATATTTTAAAGTAAATGTTTTTAATAATGTACTTGATATACTGACTACCCAACTGAGTACACGTTTTGTTGGTATGAGTTCCATTTGTAACATATTTGATATTTTTAATTCAGAAGTTTTACTCAAGATTAACGAATCAGATTTGATAAAAAAATGCGACAAATTTCAAAAAAAATACTGTGAAATAATTGGCCAAAATTTTACTCATCAATTCATCAGTATTTTAAAACTAATTTTACCGGAATTAACAATTGAATGTTCTGTTAAACAGGTGTGTCAAAAAATTATAACAAATTTTGGAGCAATTGAATGTGACATAACAGAAATTTTCACAGCTGTGCTGCTGTTCTTCACAATCCCAGTGAATTCCGCAAGTGCAGAACGGTCATTTAGTAAATTGAAAATGATTAAAACATATTTAAGAAATAAGACAAGCCAATCCAGATTATCAAATTTAGCATTGATTGCAATTGAAAACAAACAGGCGTCTGAATTAGATTTAGGAAAATTAATAGAAAATTTTGCTAATGTCAAAGCTCGACAAAAAATTTAATAAAATAAAATAAAAAATGTCACTGTACTTCTTTTATTTTGCAGATATTTTTTTATAAATTTTTTTTTGTTTTTTGTGGGGACCCTTTTCGAAGTTTTGCACAAGGGCCTTTGATCACCTTGTTACGCCACTGAGAGTGGTAAAGAAATTATCCGCGTATATAGTACGGCCAGCATCTAAATATTTTTCCACAAGATCCAGCACTACGTTCTGCCCTTGGTTTATCTCCCGCTGTTGGTTTGGCAGTTTTCCAGAATATACCATTCCCTTCACAGGATAATAACTCTGTGAGTCGCATAACCACCATACTTAGCTGGCTTTGACGGAATATATTGTGTGAAGCGGGTGCGGCCTCTGTAAGGGAACAACTGCTCATCAACTGTTAGTGCTTCATGAGGAGTGTAAGCTGCTGCCAAATTATGTTGCAACATTTGCCAAATATCGTCAATAGCCGCAGTTTTGCTGTTGATGAGTCGCTGTTGTCGAGTATTTCCATTGTCGAATCGAATAAATTGCTTTATACACATGAAGCGATCGTACGACAACGCAGCTTTGTATATTGGGCAACGCGTCGCGCCCCATAATTCCATAGCTGGTTCATGGTTTGATCTTGTGAGTCCAGCATACAAAAGAATAGCTACAAAGGCGTCAAACTCTTTCACTGCCACTGGCTTCCACTCCTTTTTCTTCGTGGGATTCGCCAAATTCCATGCAGTTGTAACCTCCCTGCCTTTACGATTTGTTTCACGTAGCACTAAGTGTATTATTTCCTCTGTCATGATTGAACGCATTATTGTATAGGGGTCGTGTATATTTCCTGTTGGTCCTGGTTTCTTTCTTGTGAAGTCGACCACGTTATGATTACGAGTGCATGATGTTGGTGGTGCTTTTTTACTCCATTGGGTACCATCTTTACCAATATAGTAACTTTCATTCGTTTCCTGTCCATCATTTTCTTCCTCTTCATCATCGTCGTCATCAGTATCTTCATTTAGCTCGACGTATTCTTCAGTTTCGGCATCTGACTCTTCAGCAGGTTGGTATGTGCGATCTTCATCATCCTCAACTTCATAATTATCAATTGCAGCAATATCAATTTCTTCATCCATGTCTTCGTCCATAAAATCAGCAAATCTACTATCAGCTGCACGCCTTTCATCCGCAGTCATTATATATGTTTCTGTAGATAAAAAATTAAAAAATCTCCCCTGAAGATGTCGCCAAGAAAGTGACGAAACGTCGGGAAAAAATTGAATTTTTATTTTTAATATTCAAAAATTGCAAAAAAAAAGAAATGGCCAAACAACTCCATTTAACTTAAATAAATACATTTAAAAACATTTAAAAAATTTTGCAATGCATTACCCTAATATTCTACTCAATTATAACTTATATTAATTCAGAAAGTCCAAATATGTATTGAGACCATCAAATTGATTTGCTTTTTTTGAACTTCCACCAATGGCATGCCTATATTAACCCTCCGATGAGTGAGAAGGTCCCTAGGGACCTTTTTGCCTTTTCAAACTGAAATTACTCCTACTTCGGCCACTACAACCCCCCCCCCCCCAAAGTTACTCTGTATTCCAAGAGTATTTTGTTGCGCATCTTTTGGAAAAAAAAAATCAAGCCGATCGGATCATTGCTTTAGGAGTTATTGAGGTTTTAGTGAGAATAGTACGCGGACGTGTGAATAAGTCCGTATGGACCTTGTACTGAATTTCACTAATAAATGCATGTTTTTGGGCATCATTATAATTTTTTTATTGTTTCAACACATAATTTACTTGTTCTGAACACAAAGACCTAAACTCAAAGACATTAGGGATGATGGTAAAAACAAAAAATTCTAAGAAAAATTCGAAGACATGAACTTTATTGCTTTCAAGGAAAGGCACAATATTCTAATTTTATACTACTAGCAATAAAGCACTTCTTAGAATTTTTTGTTCTTAGTATTTTGTTCTTAGTATTTTTTGTTCTTAGTATTTTTGTTCTTAGAATTTTTTCTTAGAATTTTTTGTTTTTATCATCATCCCTAATGTCTTTGAGTTTAGGTAGACGTACGAAAGAGTATAAAAGTAGTTGTAGTTTCGTAAACCAAATCAGTCAAAGTTTAGACAGCGAAGAGTAAAATCGTGTGTGATAGAAACAAAAATATAAATATGGCAGATGCAAGTAATTTGGGCGTTGCTTAAATTGTTGTACGCCGTAGTACACGTTACCAGCAAATGACTGCGGATGAAAGGCGTGCAGCTGATAGTAGATTTGCTGATTTTATGGACGAAGACATGGATGAAGAAATTGATATTGCTGCAATTGATAATTATGAAGTTGAGGATGATGAAGATCGCACATACCAACCTGCTGAAGAGTCAGATGCCGAAACTGAAGGATACGTCGAGCTAAATGAAGATACTGATGACGACGATGATGAAGAGGAAGAAAATGATGGACAGGAAACGAATGAAAGTTACTATATTGGTAAAGATGGCACCCAATGGAGTAAAAAAGCACCACCAACATCATGCACTCGTAATCATAACGTGGTCGACTTCACAAGAAAGAAACCAGGACCAACAGGAAATATACACGACCCCTATACAATAATGCGTTCAATCATGACAGAGGAAATAATACACTTAGTGCTACGTGAAACAAATCGTAAAGGCAGGGAGGTTACAGCTGCATGGAATTTGGCGAATCCCACGAAGAAAAAGGAGTGGAAGCCAGTGGCAGTGAAAGAGTTTGACGCCTTTGTAGCTATTCTTTTGTATGCTGGACTCACAAGATCAAACCATGAACCAGCTATGGAATTATGCAAAGCTGCGTTGTCGTACGATCGCTTCATGTGTATAAAGCAATTTATTCGATTCGACAATGGAAATACTCGACAACAGCGACTCATCAACAGCAAAACTGCGGCTATTGACGATATTTGGCAAATGTTGCAACATAATTTGGCAGCAGCTTACACTCCTCATGAAGCACTAACAGTTGATGAGCAGTTGTTCCCTTACAGAGGCCGCACCCGCTTCACACAATATATTCCGTCAAAGCCAGCTAAGTATGGTGGTTATGCGACTCACAGAGTTATTATCCTGTGAAGGGAATGGTATATTCTGGAAAACTGCCAAACCAACAGCGGGAGATAAACCAAGGGCAGAACGTAGTGCTGGATCTTGTGGAAAAATATTTAGATGCTGGCCGTACTATATACGCGGATAATTTCTTTACCACTCTCAGTGGCGTAACAAGGTGATCAAAGGCCCTTGTGCAAAACTTCGAAAAGGGCCCCCACAAAAAACAAAAAAAAATTTATAAAAAAATATCTGCAAAATAAAAGAAGTACAGTGACATTTTTTATTTTATTTTATTAAATTTTTTGTCGAGCTTTGACATTAGCAAAATTTTCTATTAATTTTCCTAAATCTAATTCAGACGCCTGTTTGTTTTCAATTGCAATCAATGCTAAATTTGATAATCTGGATTGGCTTGTCTTATTTCTTAAATATGTTTTAATAATTTTCAATTTACTAAATGACCGTTCTGCACTTGCGGAATTCACTGGGATTGTGAAGAACAGCAGCACAGCTGTGAAAATTTCTGTTATGTCACATTCAATTGCTCCAAAATTTGTTATAATTTTTTGACACACCTGTTTAACAGAACATTCAATTGTTAATTCCGGTAAAATTAGTTTTAAAATACTGATGAATTGATGAGTAAAATTTTGGCCAATTATTTCACAGTATTTTTTTTGAAATTTGTCGCATTTTTTTATCAAATCTGATTCGTTAATCTTGAGTAAAACTTCTGAATTAAAAATATCAAATATGTTACAAATGGAACTCATACCAACAAAACGTGTACTCAGTTGGGTAGTCAGTATATCAAGTACATTATTAAAAACATTTACTTTAAAATATTCTTCTTTGTTATTAAATCTGTAGTCTGAAGCTAATTCATCAACAAATTTTTTTACTATTCTTTGACGTTTCACAAAAAAGTCGGGATCGATACCGTATTTGTTAGACATTTCTATGGCCTTCTCTTTAAAAAAATCAAAGTCCGTTCTATATATATTTAACTTTTCATTAGCGGCTTTTAGTGCTCTAGAAGCTTTGTCCAAATCTATATCGCATTGTTGTAAAGTTTTTGAAACTAAATTAACGTCGTTCAATATAGTGTAAAAAAATTCAAGCAGCAGAACAAATTCAAAATTAAATACATTTTTTTGTAATTTTTTGGCCTCATTACGTTCATCTTTGTTAGTACTTTCTAACACTATTTCGGATAGTGATCTATATATATCAAAAAATCTAACTTTAATTGCAGATATTGTGCAAATTCTACTGGACCATCTAGTGACCTTTTTTAAGGTCACTTCAGATTCGCCAGTAAATTTGGATAATAGATCCCAGCGCTTAATGCTATTTCCAAAAAAGCAAAACAGTTCTTGCAAAATAGCAAAAAAATTTTGTGCTTCCACACAACCGCGAACGGCATCGTTAATCACCAAATTTAAATTGTGGCTAGCGCAATGTACGTATTCGGCATTTGGCTGTATATCGTTAATTTTCTTTTGGACTCCGTTATATATACCACTCATCACATTGGCTCCATCATACCCCTGACCAACGCAGTTTTTTAAATCAAGTTTTTTTTCATGGAAAAGTTTTGTAACTTGGTCAACTAAGTCTGCTGCAGAGTGTTCAGTTACTTCATAGAAACCTAAAAATATTTCTTTTACTTGAACGTTGATTGGATGTCCGTTCACGGATCGATTTATTGATGCATATCTGACAACCAAGCTTAATTGATCCACCTTTGAAATATCTTGAGTTGTGTCCAAAATTACGGCAAAAAACGGTGATGATCTTATTTGTTCAAGTAAACAATGTTCAAGTTCGCTGCCTATGCACTGAATCATCTCATTTTGAATTTTTGGGCTTAAGTATTTTGTCGCATAAGATATTCCTAAGATATTCATTTAAAAAGTATAAGTAAAATGCAAAAAAAACATAAAACCGCAAATACCTTTAGGCATATCTAAAACTTGACGCAGAACATGATCATATCTGGCAACGAGCTGGACAATTGACAGAAAATTTCCTGCATTAATCTCCTGACTTAAGTCTTCTCGGTGTCCTCTTAATGCAAGTGAGCTCTTTGCCAAAGTTATTATAATGTCGAAAAGTCGTTGCAAAACAGTTTTCCAAAAAGAGGACTCTTTTAGAATGTTACTCTCTAGGTCCTTGTCAATTGTATTTCTTTTTTTCCAAGCCTCGTAAGCAGCACATGCATTTGTATGAGCATTTGTCAAACTATGCTGTTTAATTTTTTGTGACAGGTGTTGCCAAGACCTATAACCTGTACACATTGAATTTTTTTCTAGTGCAAATAGCCAGCATGGTTGACAATACACCGCATCCATAACTGTTGAATAACATTACCAAAAGCGCCTTACTGCGCCATATTTTGTGCTTGACATATAAAATAATTTAGAAAAGCATCTGTTGTCCTGTAAAGGATCTTTCGGAAAAGGTCCGGAGGGCTGAACAGGGCCCATATCAACAATTACTTTTTTCTCTTCAATGCTCAATTCTTTTTTTTCCAAATTTTCAATGGTGAAACATTCTATTACGGTTGGTGGTTCTTTCTCTCCTCTTTCTGTAGGATAAAGCTGGATATTCTGCGTTTCTGAACAAGAAGCATCTTTAACAGGCTCTTCACTAGCCTTACTGCTCGGATACTGATTGCATTTATCGGTATCTGTAAATTGCTCTTCATTATTCCTTGGACCAGAAGCAACAAAAAACTTTTCTATTTTTTTTAATTTTTCCTGTTTTTCGGCCTTTTCTTTTTGTAGTTTGCGCTTACATGCCCCACTTTTTTCTTTTTTTTTATCCATTTTTCAGAAATAATTTCTAATTACCAATAGAAATTTGCCAACACCAACAAAAAACTCAACAAATTAGAACTGCTTAAAAGCTTATTCGAACTGCTCTTTGTTTTGAATTAACCGTTGTTTTAATCTTCTGTTTTACTTTGTCTGTACGTTTCTCTGTTCTCTGTTTCATTCACATGTGTGTTCGTAGTTTGACAGACCAATCGCTGTTTCATTTACTCGTTTGCCAATATTTTGTGGTTTGACGTTTTCCCATTTTCTTAGCTGTGTTCAGTGTTTTCTTCTCCATTTTACATTGAATGCGTTCAAAATAGATTGGGCCCCCAGACGATCTAAAATGTTCGTCAGATCTGTCAAATCGTACGACAAATTTTACCATTCGTGGGCAGAAAATCGATTTGGAGTCAGCGAAGGGCTCCTATCGCCCAAGGGCCTTTGTGCACTGCACGCACTAGCACCTAAGGAGTTACGCCACTGACCACTCTTGACTTGGCGCGTATTTTGTTGAGGAGGAAGACCGCATATGTTTGTACAGTGCGCTACAACAAAACATTCATTCCACAGGAGTTCAAGAAGAACCCGAAGCGCACCATCAATAGTACATTATTTGGGTTCAACGAAGGGGATAAAGCGTTATGCTCATACGTGCCGAAAAAAAATAAAGTGGTGAACGTGCTCTCCAAAATGCACTACACCTGCCTCGTTGACGAGCAAACCGAGAAGCGGAAGCCCTATGCCATATTAGATTACAACGCCAACAAATGCGGCGTTGATACCATGGATCAAATGCTAGGCACTTACAGCTGCAAAAGAGCAACACAACGATGGCCGTTGGCCATGTTTTATAATATGCTGGACGTCGCTGCATTTGCTGCTTTTACGATTTACAACGAAATGAAGCCTATAAAAATTAGTGACAGGCGGCGGTCGTTCTTGTTACTGCTAACGAAACAATTGGACACACCAAATATCGAAGAACGTGCCCTGAACAACCATATAACCTCATATCCAAGGATACGCAATGCGATGGAAGCATTCGATGTCAGGGTAAGAAAAACATCTTCAAATTCAAGAATAGAATATATATTTATTTGTTTTTTATTTTTCTTTTCATTTCAGGTATTACCAAGACCGATGGAAGGCAGTGCACCGTCGTTTGCGGCTAGGTCAAGTAGACCGTCATGTCGCCTTTGCCGTTCTGAGTACGGGCGGCAGCGGAAAACGCGGGCACACTGCTTCGGCTGCGGCAACGCTGTTTGCGGAGAACATAGCACACTTTTACATCGCTGCAACACTTGCGCACAGGGCGGGGGACAAGAAGTACACGCTTAACAACAATAATTTTTAAACTTTTTTATAATAGTCTTAAGAAAATTCAAGCAAAAAAAAAAAAAAATTAAAAAAATTGAAAAAATTATTTTTGTATGTAGAATTTAGTTATAAACAATAAAAACAAAAAAAAATTAAAAAAAAATTTTTTTATATGAAAAAAACATGATTTACAAAAAAGGTCCGTAGGGACCTTTTCACACGGCCGTGAAGTTCAGAACTGTCACTCATCGGAGGGTTAAAGTAATACTTTCTGTAACCCAAAACGTAATCCATTGTTTTTTTTACTTTATTTCACTCATAGCATGTGAACGAAGTTTTTGCTGGTTAGTTTGCCTAAAACATTTGACCGCCCAAAAATTTACAGCACGCATGAAACAAGTTTATTGGTTTGGTTTCAGCTCTTTATAAACTAGTTACGAAAATATTTTGCCGCCCTATCAATTCTGATGCAACCAAATTGATTCAGCCTTCAAAACTTTACCGCACCTAAAATGTTGCCGCCCTAGGCCGGAGCTCCACGAGCCTAGGCATAAATCCAGTACTGTTAGTAAAAAAGATGTTTTCAGCAATACAATTACAACACAATACTTATATTTTTAAAAGATTTACTACAAAGCTATGACAAAGTGGTTACTCAGATATATTCGAGTTTAATCATTTGTAAAATATTAGTAGGAATACATTATAATTCCGTTTAACAAATTATTTCTTTTATTTATATTAGTTTTTGTTTGTTAATGAACAGTTTTTTTCGCCCCTACGATTTTGCCGTCCGGGGGCAGTTGCCTCTCCTGCTTAACGTGGCCCTGAATATATCGGACCAGTAAATTTGCCGATCGTAACAGTTAATGCCTTACTATTACATCACGAATTATTAATTTACTAAAACTAATAAATATCTGACTTATTTACAACAAAAAAGAACAGTAGATTTTTACATTTCATTGTTTCAATATAATTTTAAAATAATTTTTTTTTTTAATTGAATTGCTTAGCATTGCAAATTCTTTAACTCTCGCAACAACTCGCAAATTACTTTTACCTCATCTTCAAGGTGAAAGTTTGAAGCTATCAGATCCGAAGTAATTCGAGGCATAAGCCCAGCGGCAAATGAGCTACACACTTCATCGATGAAAAGCAATACGTTAGGCGGTATGTACACATGTTCGTATCCACTTTTAACTTACCTTTAGAAGACAATGGCCGCTTTGTAATCAGACGGGCTACATTTTCGATTAAAAAATAGGCTAACGAGTAGTTAAGCTTCCTGTCAAGAACACATTCTACATTTTCGATTACAAAGTATGCAAACAAGTAGTCGAGCTTTCTTCTCCCATACACTACTTCACGTACAAGTGCCTATATGAATAACATAAGACAAGTGTACTGCCTTTCATATATGTAATATTGGAGTACTCAATAAATTTGCCGCTGGGAGGCTGAATTCACTGGAGCAAGTTTTACACGTTTTTTTTATATGAAGTTTTTGCGCTCTCCGCTCAGTGAGAGAGACTTCCCAGCGGAAAATCAACGGAGTACTCTTATACCCAGCAGGGATGATATTGGCTTTACTGTAAAAGGGCCAAAATTCATATAAAAATAGGGCCAATTTGACATTAATAGGGCTTTAAGATTTAAAAAATTGTAACTCAATATCAGAAACCGTACCAATTATGCATTTTATAATAAAAAGCAAAAAATAATAATTATATTTTGACTTTTAAAATTTTGAGCAAAAAGTAATAATTATTGCTGTTTTTTATTTGTTAAGGCAAAAATGAAAAACAAAATCTAACCGATAATTTTTGAACACTAAATAACTGGTAAGATTTGATTTTTATTTTTTAAGGCAAAAATTAAAAGCAAAATGTGGATCTAAGGTTACGGTTGAACCAAAGTTTTACTAATTTTAACTAATTTTAAGGCAGAAAATGCACGCTCCACGCATGAAGATGATGATGATGATGATGATGATGACTCATTTAGAACTGTTATTAAAATGATTAAATGAAATCACTTCCATCTTAAATCAAAAATTTTGGGTGAAAGTGATATGGTTTAAGGTTATTGTAGCAAATTAAAAAAACGCAGCACGACCGTTCAGTTTCAATTCGTTTATTCAACTAACTCAAGAGCGAATAATGTGGAAGCTAATAACATAAGTATGTAAAGTAGTTCAGTTAATTCAGAGATGATACATAAGAGATATAGTTCTTTTAGAATTGATACATTACTTAATCTAACAAACTCTGCCTCAATTCTAAGAGGTCTATAAATTTCAAAATAAAAAAACATTTAATATGTGTACAATTAAATTTAGTTAAAATTCATTTTGAGCAAAATGCAGCATTTAATATGTTTTTCTCTAGTTAATGGTTTTGTAAGAATGTCAGCAGCGTTTTCTGAAGAGGGTACACATTTAACGACAATTTCTTCCTTCAGGCATTTCTGGCGTATGTAATGGAAGCGAATATCAATGTGTTTGCTGCGCTTGTGAGTGGTAGGGTTGTGAACCAAAAACTGTGCACTCTGATTATCGCACCATATCGTTGTTGCTTCAGAAACTAAATCCTCGAAACCCAACTCCAATAGCAGTCCACGTTGAAACGAAATTTCTTTTGCCCCTTGACATACGGAAATATATTCCGCCTCCATTGAGCTACGCGCAACCACTTGCTGTTTTTTGGACTCCCAGGCGACAGCTCCACCAGCCAAAAACAATACAGAACCACTATATGACTTGCGATCTGTCGAGTCTGAGCCCCAATCAGCATCTGTAAAATATACTAAATTTTCTTTAAGAGATGAATAAGTTATAATACCCTTTGAAGAACCCTTCAAGTATCTCAAGACATGCTTTGCGGCCAAAAAATGTTCTTTGTGAGCATGAGCGTTGTACTGCGACAGCTTGGCCACTATATGCGCAATGTCTGGTCTAGAGATGACAGCTAGATACATAAGCTCTCCAATAAGCGATTGGTACTCGCTGCAAACTGGTCCGGTGCATCCGCCAACACATTTATTTAACTCAGCTCCGTTGACCATTGGTGTAGACGATGCCTTGCAGTCAGTCATATTCCATTTGTCCAGCAAGTGTTCAACAAATTTGGTTTGATGAATGGAAATCGCACCACGAGCACTCTCCCTTTCGATTTGCATTCCTAAGTAGAAGGAAACAGGTCCGCGGTTTACAGCTTCGACGTGTTGATTTAAATTTTTGATGATTTTGTCATGCTCTCTTCTGATGAGCACGTCAGAAGCATATCATCAACATACAGTCCAATCAAATTAATTTCATTTAGAGATCTTTTGACATAAACACAGCTATCTGCTTTACAGCGTTTAAAACCCATTTCGAGAAGAATGTCGGTGACTTTTTTATTCCACTCTCTGCCTGCTTGTTTAAGGCCATAGAGGGATTTTTTTAATTTACAAACCTTATCTCTATCTTGGTGATCCTCAAACATAGGTGGCTGCTTCATGTAAATTTCATCATTCAAGTCGCCGTTTAAATAAGCTGCGGTGATGTCAATATGATTTACCAACAATTTGTATTTTGATGCTAGCGCCAATAATAAACGCACGGTTGAATGTCTCATAACTGGAGCATAAGTTTCAGAGTAGTCCACATTAAATTTTTGAGCACAACCATTAGCAACTAATCTGGCTTTATAGCGCTCCACGACACCATCAGCATTGCGTTTGATAACAAAGACCCATTTGCAGCCAATCACGTTCTTATTTTCTGGTTTTTGAACGAGATCCACGTACATTTTTTCATTAATGACGAATATTCAGTCTCCATAGCTTTTTTCCACTGTTTAGCATTGTTTGACTTCAGTGCCTCATTTATTGTTTTAGGGTTTTCAATAATAGCATTTAGCATTTCGACACCAATATTTTTACGATGTTTTTGAGTTTGATTACTTGTTTTAATAATTTTTCGATTGCGGAGTTCTCTTACTAACTCAGTATCGGAATATGATTGATTTACCTCTGCATCTGAATAAAATTCCGATTCACTTTCATCGCTGTGAGACAAAAAAACTGTTTTGGGTGCTGCGTCTGAATGCTTGTCTATTTTCATTTCTTCACCCTTTTCATTTTGTGAGTAGCTTGATTTAGGATGAATTATAACTTCAAACACAGAATTTTTGTTGTTGACATCTTCATTTTCAACCATATTTTCTTCTTCGACAGCATTCTCAAAGAAAACAACATCTCTTGCAATGGTGATTTGCCTAGTTTCGCGGTTATACAAGCGAAATCCTTTCGTAAAATCTGCATACCCAACAAACGTATGTTTCACTAACTTTGGAGCAAACTTTCCGCGCTTTGGACCCTTTTGGAGAACTACTGCATCGCATCCAAATGTGCGAAAATGCATTACAGAAGGTTTTCTTCCAATCCATCTCTCAAAAGGAGTCACACCATCCAAACTTTTTGTTGGAGATCTATTTCTAATATAGACTGCTGAGTTAACGGCTTCAGTCCACACGCTTTTAGGTAAATTCGAATCCTGTAACAGGCAGCGTGCCATTTCCACCAATGTTCTGTTGGCTCGTTCTGACACTCCGTTTTGTTGCGGCGAATAGCTTACCGTTGTTTGGTGTACAATGCCGTGTTTTTTAAAAAAGAATTTGAAATTTGAATTAATATATTCGCGACCGTTATCACTACGAATTGCTTTAATGTTTTTCGAGGTCTGCTTTTCAACGCGAGTCTTATATTCTTTAAAAACTTCGAATGCTTCCGATTTTTGACGCAAAAATTTAATTTCAGTATATCGCGAGAAGTCGTCGATAAAAGTTATGAAATAAACGCTACCACTTTGCGATGCCACGTTCATCGGGCCACAAATATCCGTATGTATTAGTTCAAGCACATCTTTCGATGAAATTTCAAAATTTTTATGGTACGGTTTCGCACTTATCTTACACAACGCGCATGTAGTGCACCTAAAGTCTATTTGTTTGTTTAATTTTAAACCATGCACCATTTGTTGATTTGACAATTGGTATAAATCTTTACTATTCAAATGTCCAAAACGTTTATGCCAACAAATAAAAGTATTGTCCGTTTTTGTTATGGCGTTTAAACTTTCTTTGTTTTGTATTTCAAAAACTTCAACATAAAAGGTTCCTCTAATCTCTTTTGCGGTGAAAATTGTCTGGGTTTCTTTTGTTACCTTGTTCGCGTAAAAGATGACTGCGTTTTTCCTGGAGAACTTTATATCGAAACCGTTTTTAATTATTTTTGAGACCGAAAAGAAGTTTGAGTGCAAGCCAGGTACAAACAAAGTATTTTTAAGTTCGACTTCACGATTATTTATTAACATTTTTACGTTTCCAATACCTTGCTCGCGTACCGTTTGACCAGATGCCAATATAATGTTTTCTTCACACTTCCTCATTGACACAAAGAATTTTTTGTCTTTGCACATGTGGGATGTCGCTCCACTGTCAAGAATCCAACTCTCACCTTTGTTTTGCAAATTTGCCTCGATGACATTGAAAACTACATGTGATGCAGTTTTTTCTATTTTTTCATTTCTGCACTGAGCTCGAATGTGGGCGCGCTTACCACATGCATGACACTTTATATTGTTTCTTTTGTTCGAATTTCTTTTTGCATAAACAGTTCATTCGTTGGTTTTTTATCGCGAGAGCTTATCGAAAGCACCGTTTCATTTTCTTGAACCTGTTTTTCGGTTTGTTGTCTCTCCTCATCACGAATTTTTGAGATTAACTGTTTAACTGTAGGAAGGGAATCGCGTGATTCGACTGCAACTACAAATCCTTCCATATCATCAGGCAAACTACATAACAGAATTATTGAAAGCAAGTCATCTGATAATGAAATATCAATTTCTTTAAGTTCTTCAACAATTGCGCAAAACTTATTGAGTTGATTTGAAAACTTTTCACTTTTGTCAAATTTAAATCGCACAAGACTTTTAAATAATGTTACTTTACATTATTGTAAAGTGTCGTGTTGTACAGTGTATTTAAAATGTTCCATGCCTCTTTAGCTGTTTTGCAGTTTTTTATATGCACCAATTCTGAAGGTTTCACACTGAGTATAATTGTTGAAAATGCTTTCTGATCGGCGTTTTTCCAAAAAACTTTACAATCTTCTTCAGTTGGACAACTATCCTGTATTGGACTCCAATAGTCCAACGTGATCAGCAAAGATTTCACTTGGACCGCCCACGTCGCGAAATTATCGCCACATAGTTTTTCTATTTGACCGACATTCACCGCCATAATTTATAAATTTTTCCAAAAATTTACTTCAAAATATTTAATTTTTTTGAGTTTTCTACGATTGAACAAAAAACGCGTGCGCGACCAAAGCCCATAACCTTTGTAGCAAATTAAAAAACGCAGCACGACCGTTCAGTTTCAATTCGTTTATTCAACTAACTCAAGAGCGAATAATGTGGAAGCTAATAACATAAGTATGTAAAGTAGTTTAGTTAATTCAGAGATGATACATAAGAGATATAGTTCTTTTAGAATTGATACATTACTTAATCTAACAGTTATATTTTCAAAAGGATTTTATTTCACGCTTTGTTTGTAAAAGTTAAAAAGACGCCAAATATAATCTATAGATAAAGTGTTTCTACAAGAAAATTTTTAACAAAAACATTATTCTGATAAGTCAATCCTGAATTTGATAAAAAAAATTGTAAAGCTTTTCCACAAAAACCAACACACCAGATATTTCCATCTTGAAATAGTCGTAGAATGTCAGAACTGAATAAGCAATTTAATGCAGACTCTCTGTTAAGTCTTGCAAGAAGTCTAATTAATGAAGCGGGACTAGGGTTCACTCTTTTCATCTAAACACAACTTGGGAAATAAACTAAGCTTGTTGAAATTACTAAAAAGTATGCTCTTAATGAGACAATGACTGTATATAACAAAACTTGTTTTACTGAGAACATTTTTAAAGGCGATACTAAATATCGCCTAAAAATAAAAAAAACGCCCGAATTTTTGTTTACCGAAAAGTTAGGAAATTTTAAATTCGTTACGATAAAATGGTTCGCCCTTGTAGAGAAGGTAAAATACATTATTACGTAAAAGAGCAAATCATTTTATCATAAAAAAACACCATCTGGACCTTATCCGTACATAATGCCCATGCACCCCTTGTTCATAAATTACATCAAAAAACAAATAAAATTAATGAAATCTTTGCAGATATTTTTACAGGGGAAAATTAATTTACTACTAAATTATACCCGAAAAAATATACCCTTCGTGACGGCGGATATTGTTTGTTTTATTTTATTTTTGTCAAGCACTACAACGCCGCTGAATTGCATTTTGGAACAGGGCCCAATAAAGCCCTAACAAAAGCCCCCAAATATCATCCCTGATACCCAGCGGCAAATTTGCGGAGTACTCCAAAATTTCAGATATGAAAAGCAGTACACTTGTGTTATATTATTCATATATGACTTTGTACGTGAAATTGTATATGGAAGAAGGAAGCTCGACTACTTGTTTGCATACTTTGTAATCGAAAATGTAGCATGTGTGCTTGACAGGAAGCTTAACTACTCGTTAGCATATTTTGTAATCGAAAATTTAGCCCGTCTGATTACAAAGAGGCCATTGTCTTCTAAAAGTAAGTTAAAAGTGGATACGAACATGTGTACATACCGCCTACGAGTATATTGCCTTTCATCGATGAAGTGTTTCGCCCATTTGCCGCTGGGACTTGTGTTATGTTATTCATATATGAATTTGTATGTGAAGTTGTATATGGGAGAAGGAAGCTCGACTACTTCTTTGCATACTTTGTAATCGAAAATGTAGCAATATATTTCATATATGAAACGCAGTACACTTGTGTTATGTTATTCATATATGAATTTGTACGTGAAGTTGTATATGGGAGAAGCAAGCTCGACTACTTGTTGGCATACTTTGTAATCGAAAATGTAGCCTGTTTGGTTGACAAGGAAGCTTGACTACCGTTGGCATATTTTGTAATTGAAAATGTAGCCCGTCTGTCTACAAAGCTGCCATTGTCTTCTAAAAGTTAGTTGAAAGTGAATACAAACGTGTGAATATTACCGCCTACGAGTGTATTGCCTTTCATCATTGAAATTAAACATAAGGAAGTGCTGTTGTGCTCACATACACTGTACGTGTACTGAGGCATTTTTTCAGATGTTAGTGCTCGAAATTTGTAACATTTGCGCTTGCCGAGCAAAACAAAACAAATTTATAAGCTATCGGATCTGTCAAAGTACAAGTTTTACTTCAGGGACCCATTCATTTTTTATGGTGTCATATTTACAGGGCGCCTTTGTTATCACGAGTAAATTAATAATACATTTTGTTTGTTTATTGCTTTTTATTGGCATTATAGATACTTAACTTAACTTTTTTACTACGAAAATATGTTATACAGAAACTTATTTCATGTCGTCGTTTGGTGTGCATAATCGCGTATCCGCTACTTGCCCATACACACACACACACACACACACACACACACTGATACTTAAATTCCACAGGAGTGCAGAAAAACTGCTTTCTTTTAAACTATTGAATAAATTTTCAACTAAACTAAAAACATTTTTTGAAGATTAGATACTTGCTTTGTTCTGAAAGCAGCATTTAATGAAAAATCCGCTCTTTATAAATTACAATCCAAATTTAAATTTTGGCCTTTTTGCAATATACGCGGTATTGCAAGTGGCTGAAGTGGCTGCACGCTCAACGACGTTATGCAATTCCAATTAGAAAAATTGAGCCGAGCTGTACGCATCAACCGAATACGGCCCTGAGTGAATGTTTCTGTATTAGTGTGAACATACACCAGTATGTAAAATGCCTCACTTTTATTTCAGAACGCCACTTTCTTATCTCTTATTTCTATGCCTTTCATCGATGAAGTGTATTGCCCATTTGCCGCTGGGGAGGCTTGAGAGAGAGAGAGAGAGAGAGAGAGAGAGAGAGAGAGAGAGGGAATAAAAAATAGTAAAAATAAAAAATCAACTATAGCGAAAAAAGGCAAACAAAAGTAAGGAGAGGAAAATTTTTAGTGAGAGCAAACTCCAAAACTTCTTACGCTAGAATTGCGTAAAAACTTTCTCCTACAAATATTGCTCTCACACTATCGATAAAAAACTCTATCCTAAAATTGTCTCTTTCTCGCTTGTCTTCGCTAATAAAAAAAACGCTAGAAATGCTTGAAGTCTCTCACATGCTGGTCTTTTGAGCTCTCTGTTTTAAAGTATGCAGAGTTTCCTTCTGTTTTTTTTTGTGTTTTATTTTGTTTTTTATGCGTGACTTTTTGATGTAATTGCGGAATGAGAATTAAATAAAATGCATCTTGAATGATTGAGTTGTCATTCTTGCGGTTTAAAATTTTAAGTAAATATAACCAGAGATGTAAAAGAATGCATTCAAATTGATTTAATTTACAATAATTTGAATCAGTAAATAACGATAAAATAAAAGCATTCAATCAATGCAGAATTGATTCACAAATAAGATTTTTAATTCAATATTCATTATTCGTTTGTTATTCGTTATTAATTTTTTATTCATTATTAATTTTTTATTCATTATTCATTTGGTATTCATTATTCATTTTTTATTTATTATTCATTTGTTATTCATTATTCATTTTTTATTCATTTGTTATTCATTATTAATTTTTTATTCAGGGCTTATGTTCAGGCTATGCAGGTTTTTTATTTGTTTGTCGATATTGAAAATTGCAGCAAAAAATCCCAAAAAAATGTTGTTAAAAAAGCCAAAAATAAAACTTGATATAATACGCACCGTTTTCATCTTAAGAACGATAAAAAGTAATCAGTTGGAATTTACCATTTCTAAATATTATTAGTAAAATATGATAAAAAAAAATTTTTAAATATTTATTCATAAGACACTGGATGAAACGTAGCATTCAATTTACTCCAAAAAGGAACAATGCAATTTTCAAAACCTCCAAAGTATGCATTTGACTTTGTACAGTGAAACTTAAAATGTTTTATTTCTTAAAGAAGTAATTTCTAGCAATTACTCACCAAGTTATCATAAAGAAAATTGTCTCACAGTGAATAATATTGAGAAAATAAAAATAAATTTATTTTATTTGCTCATTACACTTGTTGACTAATTTTTTTTTCTTGTAAGAAAGTCGATTACTTTTGTTAAATAATAGTCGACAGATTTGTGGAAAACTTGAATAATGAATAAATTTCTAATAAATTTTCTAATAAATATTTCAAAGACTGAATTGAACAAAGTTCTATCTTTAAAAGTTCAATGAAATAAAGTAAAGTACACATATATTTCAACAACTTTATCATATTTTTTATCATATTTAGATTTTGTTGCCCTTAAAAACATCCAAAAATAACCTAAAAAAAATTACCCGATGCCCTAAAAAAGCATTAAAAATTCCCTAAAAAAACCTATAAAAATGCCTTAGAAACTAAAATTAATATTCTTAGTTGTTTTAAATTAAAATGTTTGCGACTGCATTACTTTGCAATGTACATTTTTAGATTATCAAAATAAAAAACCCTCTACTGTCGGTATTGTCTCTTGTCTTATATATCAAAATAATTCTTTCACCTGCAGCACTGACGAAAGACAAATATTTAAAATAAGAAATGTTGTGGGTCGTGGTAGGGACTGAATATTACTTTGCCTTTAAAAATAATGTCAAAATTATACCATTTATTTCACTGTTGAAAAACATAGTTTGAGCATCTTCAACTGCTTTGGCCTGACGGCTTTTTACAGTCCGTAAAAATTTCGGAAATCCCTAATAATGATTTAAAAAAATGCTTATTACGTAAAATCTATAAAATGGTTCGAAGAAATTACCCTAAACTATTGAAAATGACCTAAAAAAATAGAAATTGCTAAAAATTACGAAAAACTACCTGAACATTTTTGGTTTCGGTACCTGAAGAATATGAACGATGTTTTTGTATCATCAGAAAATGTTCGAGAAAATGTTAGAGCACAAAAAAATCATCAGAAAATGTTAGAGCACAAAAAAATTGATATATCAACAAAATCCTGGATCCTTAATACCATTTGCTGTGATTGTCTGCTTTTATTTTGTCCATTTGTAATTTTTCTTAGTTTTCTTTCATAACTTCCGTCATATTCTGTGTAACACTCGTCACACATTTAAGTAGTTATCAAAATATTTTCTGAAACGTATTTTGAATATTTCTTGAATGCAGTGTTAATCGTAAAACATTATTTAATTGAAAGTAATCACAACTGGCCTCTGCGAAGGATAGCCACCTTGTCGTGGTGTAGAGGCTGAGGTTGCAATGAAACAATGGCATATGATGACGGGATCGCAAGCTCCTGGTAGGGTCACCCATGTCGTACAGGCCATTGTGGAGCGATGAACAAAGAGCTATCCCCCCCCCCTAATCCAGGGTGTTATGTTGCACCGTGCCTATTGGATGGTTTACAGCCAGGGGGTAATACCGGCTGTATGGGAACGGAGACCTCACTGATATCTGGCCGCCTCAGTGAGTAATTGTGGCCTTTCCATGGTATGCGGGGCTCTGGCATGGATGACGTACTTTTCCTAGCTACTCGTGGGACCAAAAATGAACAAGACGACAACGACAACAACTACTACAGATGAAACGGCAACTGCGACGGAAACTGGCAGGTCTAGCATAGGGCGACCTACTCTGACCAAACAGGACAACACCGACGCTGGTGGGGACTTGGACTCAGCGACTCTGAGGATTCTGGGTAGGTTGAGCATTGGAAGTGACACGAAGGAATCGAGCATCCCTCAAGTCCTTCACAATGTTCCTGGCTCAGAGACTGAAGACGAGCTTCTCAACTCCGACTCCGACGCGACGGTAGTGCAGCAGTCCACAGTAGATCTGCTTCGAAAGAAGCGATGCAACGAAAGTTCTACAGGACTGCTAAGAACTATCTGCTGAAAATGAAAACCGCAGACCCGACTACTCTTACTTCCAGGGACAAGGCTCTCATCAGGAAGCACACGAAGAGAGTGAAAACTTTTGAACGTCACTATGCCCCCAAAGCATCGACGAACGAAGTTACCACAACTCTGCCTGCTTCCCCGGATGAGGGTCTTAGCAAGGCAGGTCCATCCAACTCCAATGACGGGAAAAGCGACAAATGGGAGATAGAAAGAGGAGCAAAAGAGGCAGGAAGAATTGAGGGGATAGAGCTGAACCGTCCCAATCCAAGGTTGCTATAGGTAACAAACGGGATTGCGGTAAAGGTGGAAGCAAGGGAGTGGAAGAAGGGGCAACGACGGTTAAGGCAGGTCTTTCCTACTCCAATGTCGTCAAAAGCGGCAAACAGGAGTGTGGAAAAGGCGGAAACAGGGAGAAGGTCAACCCAAGGTTACATCAAACAGGGACCAACCGGGGGTTGACCACGGTTTCGAGAGGAGAAACCGTACATATCTTCCCTGTACATCTGCTTCCACGGTCAAACGGCAAAGACCTGCGGATGAGGCCGCTGCGAGTTGTTCGAAGCGAAGTAAAGCAGGGGGGAGCTTCGAAATCTCACCAGAGGATCTACAAGTAGCCATTATAGACGCAACTGACCCAGACGGCTCTATGACGGGGGAAAAATGGCTGCTTGTAGAAAATGAGATCCTTAAAACTATGAACACCGACAAGTTCGACGGTGCTGGTTGGCAACAAGGAGTCAAAGTCGTCGTATGTGGATCGAAGAAATCCCTGGAGTTTCTGACCAAAACTATCGCCAGCATTGGTGAAATTTGGAAGGGAGCTTCACTAAAGGTGATCTCCAAGTCCACGCTTCCGCTTCGCCACAAGGTATCTGTATGGATTCCTCCTCCTGCTTTGCACGGGGATGAGTCCATTCAGAGGCTTTTGGCGGCGCAGAATAAAGACGCCAAAATTCAGGAGTGGAAGCTGGTCAGGTCGCAGAAGAGTCACGGCAGCGAAGGGAAAATTCTTCTCTTTTCTGTAGACGCTGCTTCCACGGGCTGGCTTAAGGAGCAGTCGGACATGCTCAAATTCGGCCTCGGATCCATTAAGGTGAAGAGGCTGAACCAACAATAGCTGAGAGGAGGAGGAAGCTGCAAGTGATGCAAATCAACCTGCATCACTGTAAGGCAGCGACCGACAATTTGATGCTGTGCATGTCCGAGGAGAATGTAGATGTGGCCCTCATCCAGGAACCTTGGATCACCAACAACAAGATCCAAGGCCTAGGGTCGAAACAATACAACCTGTTTCAATCTACAAATGAAGGTAAGTTAAGGAGCTGTATACTTGCGAAAAAATCCATTAATATGTTTTTTCTCCCTAGATTCAGCAACGGAGACGTAGTGGCAACCAGCGTAGAAACAAGGTCAGCAAAACTGATCCTTTGCTCTGCGTACATGCCCTATGAAGAGGCGAACCCACCAGTGCAAACAGTCCGCGAGTTAGCAGAACAATCTAACACAAGCAGGGCATTCCTGGTCATCGGTTGTGATGCTAACGCCCATCACTCGCAATGGGGCAGTAAGGACATCAACAAAAGGGGTGAGTCTATTTTTGAATTTATCCTTACCACAGACCTTATTCTATGCAATAGGGGCAATAGGCCAACATTTCAGAATAGAGTCAGGGAAGAGGTAATCGATCTTACTTTAGCAAGTAACTCTGAACAGATTATAGTCGATAACTGGGAGGTGTCACAGAAGGAGTCATTTTCCGACCACTTTACGATTCTCTTTACTATTGACTATGATCCCCAATTAAAGAAACATTTTAGGAACCCATTAAAAACTTACTGGGAAAGGTATCCTGTCTGGATAAGCAAAAATATTGCAGACCCTGACACAGAATACCTCCCAACCGATGTATCTATTGACAATGCAGTCGAGTTTATAACAGGAAAAATGAACCAGGCTTTCAAAAAGTTCTGCCCAAAGTTTTGAAGTCGCAAACCTGCAAATGCGAGTTGGTGGACCAGCGACCTCAAAAAGAGGCGATCAGAGGTTAGAAAACTTCACCGGAAGGCCATCTTAAGCAAACTAGAGCAGGACTGGACAATCTACAGATCCATGCTAAATGCTTACACTAGGGATGTAAGAATAGCTAAGCAAACATCTTGGACAAAATTTTGCGAGTCCATTGAGGATACCAGTGAAGCCGCCAGACTTCGAAAGACGCTATCCAAAGACCCAACGGTTCCGGGATACCTTAAGAGGTCCGACGGATCCTGGACAGAATCCAGCCAAGAAACGCTTTTACTACTCATGGACACTCACTTTCTAGGTTGTACAGAACCGTATCAAAACGCTGCTAACAACAACTTGGAAATAACAATGCCAGAACCTTTACAAGAACTCCCCAACATTATTACAAGGCCAACTGTAGAATGGTTGATCGGATCCTTCAAGCCCTACAAATCTGCGGGGCCAGGTGGAATCCTACCGGCCATGATGCAACATGCCCTTCCTAGCATCATGCCCTAGCTTATAGCAATCTTCACCGGCTGCCTCAAGACAGGATATGTTCCAAAAATTTGGAGAGAAGTGCGAGTTGTTTTCATTCCTAAAGCTGGGAAACCGATACACTCAGCACCAAAGGATTATAGGCCTATTAGTCTCTCATCGTTCTTGATGAAAACGCTAGAGAGAATAATAGATCTTCACATAAGAGAATCTGTGAACGATAATAATCTCTGTAGTGTACAACATGCTTACCTTAAGGGTAAATCGGTAGAAACGGCACTGCATGAGGTGGTTTCGGTCATAGAAGGAACCCTTCATCACAAATAATATACTTTAGCAACGTTTTTAGATATCGAAGGCGCATTTAACAATGTAAATACAGATTCCATAAGAAATGCTTTAGTAGACAAAGGAGTTAACAGTAAAATAACCCAGTGGATTTATAAAATGCTCAATAGCAGAAGTATAAGCTCACAAATGGGAATAAGCGTGGTGAGGAAAGACGCCACAAGAGGCACACCGCAAGGAGGAGTCATATCCCCCCTTCTCTGGCTAATTGTGGTTGACAAAATTCTCACCACACTCACAACTGGAGGAACAAAAGTGGTAGCCTATGCCGATGACGTTGCCATCCTAATATGCGGGAAATACCTGCAAACAATTAGCGAACTAATGCCTGCGGCATTGAATGAGCTATCGCGGTGGGCAGAATCGAATGGACTTGGTGTTAACCCAGTAAAGACCGAACTCGTTCTGTTCACAAGAAGAAGAAAAATAGAAAGTTTCACATTACCGAAACTTAAAGGCCAGAGATATTGCCAACACAAACTGGGCTTCCAGAGGTGACTGCAACATATCTCGAAGGCTTTGGCCTGAGCTAAATGAGAAAAGAACTAGAAGCCTTCTGCTTTTGGTCAAACGGGAAATCCGGATCCTTGTTGGAGTTCTAACGGATCATTGCCCCATTGGGGTAATGGCCAATAGAATAGGTATAACAGCGCCAGACTTCTGTCGGAGCTACAAAGATCCGGAAGAAATAGAAACAATAGCTCACCTACTATGCGAATGTCCAAGTCCACAGAATCGTCGACTCCGACATATGGGGAACAGATTTTTCAAAGACTTGGAAGAGCTGGTGAACACACCACTGCTAGACATCTGGAGGTTCATAAAAAGCACAGGATGGTTTGAGGAACAAATCGAAACAATTGTTTAACTTGGTACCACAAATATAAAAAAGGGATTCGCATTGGACCTATAGGCCCCCGCGGAAGCGCCGGTAACGGTGCACGACCCTTCTTACCTAACCTAACCTAATCACAATTTTTTTTATTTGTTATAGTTTGGCTGAATTTCACAATCATTCAATGTGAAGTCAGATTTTTTATTTTGTAAAAAAATTAAAAACCCTTGGCCATGATCTTGAAAGTTGTCCAAATATAGATAGATAACCATAACAGTCATTTGTTTTGATTGTAAAAAATTAAAATACTTTTAAGTTAGCTAAAATATTGATATTTAAAAGCGTAAAAATGTAACACCCGTCACCGTGGAGTGCTCCTTTAGCAATATATGCTTATGCATTTGTGCATATGCATTTAATTCTAATATAAAAGTTATGGGTAATAAAGTTTTTGTTTCTTCAGTAAAGTTTGTGAAATTTCAGGTGTCAACGTTCGGTCAGCGATATTTTGTTAAGCTTGGTTTTCATTATGTGATTAAATTGAAATAAAAATTTATGTCTCTTTGTCGATAATCATAAACAGCTTCAAGGGTACTCGTAATTTTCATAAAATTGCATAAAAATTCAGGTTTATTTGCCTATAGAAAAGAATATCTCTCTAGAAAATGAGATCTCGAAAAAGTAGAAAACAATAAAAAGTTGTTCGTAATTATTTAAATAAGTATTTTTTTTTTGTTTGTATTGTAGATTGTCAATGCCTTCCATGTTCCATTATTTTTATCTTCCCTTAGTTTCATTAAGCATTAATTTCTACTGGGTATGTATTACCCAGAGTGAACATGCAAAAAAACAACATGCATGGTTGATAATTTTTCAAGTTACTCGATAATTCTTCGAGTTACTTGAATTTAAAGGTATTCGAAAAACCAAATTACTCAAATCGAAAATCGAGTCGAGTTGCACTACTCAATTCGTCTCAAACTCGAAGCAACTCGCACAGGCCTAGTAGAAATATGATCAAAGAAAAGTATTAATTTTCGATATCGTTCAATTATTAAAAAAAAAAATAACCTGAACCTAAGCCGTGAATAAAAAATGTATAATGAGTAACTTTAAATACCCTGTAGGAAAATCAACTAATTTAAAAGTAGTTGATAAAGTAGTTTTTTGTCAACCACAACTAGTTGAAATTCTGACTTTTTTCCATAGAACGAACTAATATATTTTGTATGGTGATGTCCGCTATATAAGTCAATTGACTTTCGTCTGCATATATTTTCAACTACTTGTTAAATTAGTTAAAT
Source organism: Coremacera marginata (assembly GCA_914767935.1). NCBI lineage: Eukaryota > Metazoa > Arthropoda > Insecta > Diptera > Sciomyzidae > Coremacera > Coremacera marginata. The sequence goes on along the minus strand of OU612044.1, from coordinate 110,963,968 downwards.
TTAAATTATTTTTTAACTACTTTAAAATAAATCACTTGAAAACCGCATACATTTTCAACTACTTGTTAAATTAGCTATATTTAAATTATTTTTTGATTACTTTAAAATAACCAATTGAAAACTATTACTGATGGCCTAAAGTTAATAATATTTGATGAAATAACATGGTTAAATATATATAAACTTGAAATAAAAATTTGCAATTAAAACATGTCAAAATCAGAGTAGTTGCCGCCTTAATATAATTCAAAGTAGTTCATATACTGGTTTATTTTAAACTAGTTTTTTAATTAGTTGTTTTTAAAAACAAGTTAGTTTGTTCCTATAGGGAATGAATAAAAAATGAATGATGAATAACAAATGAATAATGAATAAAAAATGAATAATGAATAAAAAATCAAAAATCATTTTGTTTGTTCATAATGATAACAAATGAATAATGAATAAAAAATGATTAATGAATAAAAATTCATTATTCTCAATGACGAAAATAACGAAATGAATTGAAATGAATAATTATCAATTTTTGAAAATTAAATGTGATTGAAAAATCTTATTTATAAATCAATTCTGCATTAAGGCGGTCTTCTCATTCAAAACCGGTTTTTTTGACCCTTTTTAAAAAAATTCTAATTTGAAAACGCAAAGAATAATTGAAAACTTTTTTTATTTATTGTATTACAAAAGGTTCAAAGTAAATAAAAAATTTTTTTGCCTCGATACGTGGGCTGTTCAAAAAGTAATGAGACTTCAAAGTTGGTGGTGAAAAAAAAGGTGTCGTCACGGCGGCCACGATTCCGGGTCTCCGGAGCGTCTGAAATGAAAAAAAAAACGGGGTTATAATCAGTATAGATGTAATTCTCGGGTGAACCTCAAGCTTAATTTTGTGATTTTTTTTTGACAAAATGGCGGCCATTCAAAAAAAAAATTTCAATTTCGGGTTTTTTTTTTGTAGTTTAGTGTAAAAAAAAATAGTAAAAAATTTTTTAAAATTATGGTCGAGGTTCACCCGAGAATGGTGACAATTCTGCGTCGATTCCACTTTGTTTCATGAAAATCGGTTCAGTTGAACTGGAGATATCATGGCCGCTAGTTCGAAAAACGTGGGTTCGAGATAAACGCGATTAAAGTTTGAAGTAATTTTTTTGGGAAAAAAAAAAAAAAATCAAAAATGTTTAAATGCAGTTTTAAAGAGCTGACAATTTTTACTTACAAATATTAGTCGGCGATGCCAGCTCCATACAGGCCACCTTCCTCTTTTTCGTAGAAACTGCTTTCTGCTGCCCTCTCTGCTCTGCGAGCCGTTCTGCCAGCTTTTGATGATGCCGCAGCTCGAGTCTCTGATCGGTTCAATCTGTCTTCATTGCGAGATAGTGCGTATTCGTATGCGTTTTTGCCAATCGCAATACCCATCAAACCCATAATTTTAAGTATGGGTATAAAACCGTCGTTGAAGAGGCACGTTGCAATGAAATTGTCCACTTCGATGGTGCGTGCGCCTGAGTTGATGTGTTTGGGCGAAAGTGACCAAAGAACAGAATTGTAGGACTCATTGGAATTCTGAGTTTCAGATCCAAGGCATCTTTCAAGCAAATTATCTGCCGACAGCGCTTCGTAAGCTGGTTTTATTACCTCCATCACCTTCTTGTCGAGAGGTGCATACGTGTGGTGAAAGCTATCTAACGTACCTTCAGCAGCTGCTTTCTGCCATGCGCACCAGCTTGACGCACCGATGGGGCAATTTTGGTGTTGCGGTTTATCATCGGTGGAGCACTTATGGTAAAAAGTGGCCCAAATTTCCTTTTTCATATCCTCCACGGAGTCAGGATGACGGCGGATCGCAAGGCCATAATATTTGGTCAACTCGGATATTAATTTGTCGGTGAGCTTGCCCGCACCTTTGCCTCCAATGCCCTTATTTTCTTTTTTTATTTTTCGAAGTCGCGTGCCCATTCGCTTCTGCACAATCCCAATGCATTCTTTCTTTTCCACTATAGGGTCACCGTCATAGGGGTCGACATCTAATACACCTTTGAAGGTCTGCGAATCACCATCGCCGATATACTTTACATATTTTATGCCGTGTGTTTCAAACGACCTGGAGAACATCTCTATTACAGCGTCCACCTCCATTTTCCCAGAGCTTCCTTCATGGTTTATGGTGCATTCTTCGTCATGAGTATCAAGCCAAATTTGGTAAGCCTCTGGCTCTTCTTCCTTCTTGGCTTCCCAATATTTGCAGCTGTTACACAGACGAGATTTTACGACAGTGTCAACAATTTTTTTGGTATGCTTGGCAATCAAAGTTGTGACACCATAAAGGGAAGCAAAGCCACGCTTCTTCCAAGTCCCATCCCCCGACACAGTAAATAAAGTGGGATCGCACTCTGGATTCGCTTCGATCATAGCCTCTTTTTCTTCTCCAATAACTTTTGAAATGACATGTTCGTACATGGCTTTTCCAGCAACGTACAAATTTTGTAGGATAGTATAGTACAGATTGTTGGACAAACTTTGTCCGAGGTCCATGAGGCCACAAAACATGGTTATACCTTTTGGCCCAATCCCTAAAAGCCGCATGGCAACAACCAAGCGTCGATTAATTTCATATGATTTTCCGATCATAGGTGACGAAGGAATATATGTTGTGCGTGGGCAGGCGCAGTTCAAAGCGATTTTAAATCCAACTCCATTTCGTGAGGCTTCTGAGAACTCAATTTTTTGCTTGCATGAGGCACAAATTACCAACGCTGACAACGTGGTAAACACAGAACAGAACTCGAGAATGCAATACTTCAAATTGTTTTTGATTGATACTTCGTCGTCTTCGTTATTCTTGAATTTCTTGGCCGATGTACTGGTATATTCAGAATCCTCTGGTCTAAGATGCTGATTTCCACTAAACCCGCGTTTTTTAGCACGATTCTGACGCTCACTTGGGCGTTTTTTTTTTTTTTTTTTATTACTTTTCCGATCCATTTTACAAAAATCACAATAAATTTATGAAAAATTTACTTTTCCGTTCACTGAAGCGCACGCGTCTGTTGCTCAACTCGATACAAACTGAACTAAATGATGCTTTCAGTTGAACACATGGACTCAAAAAATGCTTCAACCCCTAAAATAAGCAGAAATGTGTATTCGTATGTTTGTATGAATATGTGTGCAAACACGTTTTTACCTAACAATAAACATTTTCAACGGAATTCGGTGGTTACTTTATGCCGCTTCGTTCGAAAATGAGTCGAAAAAAAATAGCTCATTTTGACGAAGACCTTGCTTCACAAAAAAGGCTGTATCTTCTAAAGTATTTCGAATTTCTAAAAATCCTTTTAGGGGCATATTCACAACAAAAAAAAAGTCGAAAAAAAAGTTGCTCAATGAGAAGACCCCCTTAAATGAATGATATTCTTATGTCGTTATTCAGCTGTACTTAAAATTCTGAATATGAATTCCGATTTTACAGCTCTGTTTATAACTAATAATAAAAACACACTTTAATTGTGGTTAGAACATTTAAAAATATATTTTTGTTATTGAGTTTTTTTTAATATTATTTAAATTAATCATAAATAATAATATTTAAAGATTTTTTTAACACCTCTACCAGAATTTTTATTATATATATAAAAAAAAAATCGGACACAAAATTCCATGGTCTGGCACTATGTAAATGCTTTAGGTGTATTTGTTTTTACTTCAAAAGCACACAAACAACACTTAAACATGATGATTATATTTTTAAATATTTTGTTCTTAACAATATCTATTTTTATCTATATTTCATTCTTATATAATTATTTTATATATATTATTATTTTTTTTTTTTATTATTTTATTTCAAGTCAATGAACGAAAGTTCTTACAGACTAAGATTACTAATATAGTTATTAATAGGCTATTCAATAATAGCATACATATAAAAAATTCAAATATCTTAATAATAGTTATTTAGTACATTCTTTAATGATTCTTTGGAGTAAGAAAAATCGATATTGCAGTAATGCATACAGTTATTGAATTCCAACATTGCTCTATACATTGGCGAATTAATGGCATAGCTGGTTCTGCATTTTCCTAGATAAAACACATCAAGATGGCGTAGAGTTCGACCAGGAACATTAAAATTTATCAATTCAAGTAGTTTAGGGCAATCAATCGTTCCAACTACAATATCAAAAATAAACAACAGATAAAATTAATATTAAAATTAGGCGATTTGTTGCTACACTCATGTGTTGCTCACATCAAAGTGATGAACTGATTTGTTAATAATTACGATTAATGGAAAATGTATCTTCAAAATGAAAAACAGCATGTTACCTAAGTATTTAAGCAACCATTTAGCTTTTGCTGTATATGTACAGCCATATAACTTAAGAAAGAATGAAAATAATACATATATTTTTAAAAATGAATTCTCAAACTTTCTTAGGATAAGATTTAATTAATCTCAGTCGCTTTATATTCATGTACATATACAAATCTAGTCATTTCATTATATGAGTTATTATAAAATAGCAATTAGCTAAATACAGAAGATTAAAAAAAGAAAATTATTCTTCTTTTAATATATAGTTCTTTTAAGTAATGGACCACTTAAAAGGGCTGATAATGAATAACGATAGTATTTAAGAAAATATAGTCTTCTTACGTACAATAAAAAAAATAAAAGTTAAACTATTTTCAATATAAAAACATTTTATTAAGAATTTTCCACAAATGCCGATTTTAAAATTCATAAATACAGCTTTTATGCCTCAACTTTAAAAACGCTGAAACACGGGAATTTTTATTTATAATCAGCTTTAAAAATCCATTATCAGAACTTTGATATTCTTTTTTGACTTCAAACAGCGTACTTCTCAAAAAGTCACTGGTGAAGAAAAAAAATATACACCCAGGGAAAAATAACGTAAATCCAAAGAAATAGCACTTTACCACAAAGACTTTTATTGGTTAGATTGTGCCTAAAGACAAAATATCATAACGGCAAGCGCACAAAGATTGTTGGACTCCCAAGAACAATATACTTTAAACTTAAATTCTTGTGGCAATGACGTACGTCTTTAAAGCATGGAAATGTCGTTAAAGTAATGAAAATGTACTTTGGCACAAAGACTTTTCTTCGTTAAGGCAAAAACGCAGACTGTTAGATTCCCAAAAAATATTCTTTAAACCAAAGGCTTAGGTCCTTGATTTTAGGTACATATCTTTTTAATTGCATCATTCAATTTGCTATTTAAATTGCTTAACGAAAAAACTACACTGCAAATTTTAAATGAAACCAAAACAAATTTGAGCAAACTTTCTTTTTCTACGTTTTTTTTCACATCCTTTTTCATTTGAGGTTATGTTTGCTAGCATTTTCCAAAGTGCACTGCACACCCTGCAGTTCTTAGAAATGCTTCTATATAACAAAAAGAAAACACCGCACTTGATACACCTGACACTTGATTGCACTTAATATATAACATTTTCACTTAATTCACACATTAATTAACTTTTTCACAACTAAAACGAAAAACTTATGCGTTGGCAGGGGCAAAAATAAAGCGCTGCTGCGGTGGACTATTCAATGTTGACACTCGCACACAATTTTTTTATTCTTCGTATACAAATTTGATTTTGAAGAAAACATTCTTTAAAGTAACAGACTTTGTCTTTGAAACAATGAAGCTTACTTTCAAAAAAACAAAGAGAAGTTTTTGATTGTGCATACATTTTTCAATTCTTTTTTAACAAAGAATGAAATCGTTATAGTAAATATTTTATCTTCACGTCAAAGATTGTTTCATTGATTTAGCTTCAAAGAACTTCAGTCTTTTTTTTCGATGATGCAGCACTTGCATGGTTAAAGAATAAATCATTATTGCAACGAACTTTTCATTGTGGCAAAGATATTTTGGTTACAGTCTTACAATAACTTTCTTTCTTTGATTTCAAGGCGTAAAATTTTCTTGACGTAGGTAAGCAATACCCAAAATTCTAGTATTAAAAACAATACAGATTCTACGTCAAAAAGAGACGATGCGAGCGTTTTTACTATGTTTTTCCAATATGCGTCGTGAACCATTAGTTAACAGCTGTACAAACCGCTCTGTTTATTGTATATGTCAATTTCAAGATCTGGCAACGGTAGTTCTTCACCCTCGAGTTCTAAAAGTTCTAATAAATAATTGTATGGACCTTCACGTGTAAGCGGGGCTCAAATAAAATTTGTTCGTCATTAAAATTTATCATATCCCTGTAATTACTACAATTGTAATTAATTTTTGGTTTTTTATAAACTCTAAGGCTAGGGGAGGGCTCGCTTAAAGTATGTCTAATATGCCATAATATGCCGCTGTATCCGAGTGTGTTCAGTTTATGGCTCTTTGGTTAATCGAAAAATGCATTGAAATATGTTCTCAAAAAAACCAAGTAAGTGAGCGAAAAGCAAAACATTAGATTTTTGGCATTGATAAAATCCGTTGTTTGAACTTTTCGTATACGAAAGAACTTGAGTTTATTTACATTTTTAATATATGCAATTATTTCTTAAATATAAATAAATATGTTACGCAGAATTTAGAAAATTAAAAATTTACTTCGATCAAAAAAATGGTAATTACTGTTTTATCTTTTAAAAATTGGGTATTAAAAAAAAAATTGTATTTTCACCATTTTTGCTTAGAATTTAGAGTAGAATTCAAATACGCCATACACTTCTTCGTAAAATTGTGCTCCGCACTAATTACTCCGCCCTAGTATATATATGTATAAATATTTGATATATGAGTCATTCCATGTGAAATCATCAAATCGGGGGCGCCACTATGTTTCAGATTTTGCTTAAACTTGGTTTGAATAATCTTTGAGATGTCAAAGATGTAAAGCCACAGTCGGTAAATTTTTCGCTTGGAAATTTTAAATTTTTTCAGGCGATTGAATTTAGGAAAAAAATCAAAAAGTACGAACAAAAGTAACATTTTTTGAAAGTTCAAGATAAGTTCTGATTTCCTTAAAAGTTTCAAGAATTTTTCAGCTCCCCCACATAAAAATTTGTAGGTCTACATTAAGCAATTTTATGAAATTTCAAAATTTCTTTTTAAAAATGTTCATACAAGACGTAAGTTTTTTGAATAAGTTTGACGTTATTTTTTTTTATATGTCATGAATATGATCTCCAAGAAAAATTGTCTTTATGGGACACATAAAACAGATAAAGGAGCTAGTAGATTATCGCAAATTTGGAGTAAAATTTACCTTTTTACAGTACCTATTTTTCAGTGAGCGGTACCTATTGTAGTAAATGTAGTAGTAAATCCAAAACATCCCTGTAGGAAAATCAACTAATTTAAAAGTAGTTGATAAAGTAGTTTTTTGTCAACCACAACTAGTTGAAATTCTGACTTTTTCCCATAGAACGAACTAACATATTTTGTATGGTGATGTCCGCTAAATAAGTCAATTGACTTTCGTCTGCATATATTTTGAACTACTTGTTAAATTAGTTAAATTTAAATTAGTTTTTAACTACTTTAAAATAATCAATTGAAAACTATTACTGATGGCCTAAAGTTAATATTTGATGAAATAACATGGTTAAATATATATAAACTTGTAATCTAATAAAAATTTGCAATTAAAACATGTCAAAATCAGAGTAGTTGCCGCCTTAATATAATTCAAGGTAGTTTATCAATCACTTGTTTTTAAGAAGTATTTCAATTATTTCATATATAATGCAAATAAAACTATTTACAATTGAAGTGGATGCCGCCTTAATATAAATCAAAGTAGTTCATATACTGGTTTATTTTAAATTTGTTTTTTAACTAGTTGTTTTTAAAAACAAGTTAGTTTGTTCCTATAGGGATAGTGGCGCCCTCGATTTGATGATTTCACATGAAATGACAACCATAGCATCTTTTTTGAGTGTTACAAAACACTCAGGCAATCAGGTATTCAATAACATTTTTTTCATTTCGCTTTCTTATATTTCGACGGACCCGTTTCGAAACCGTTACGAATCCGTAAAAAATGGTGACAGCAATAGCATAAAATTCAGTCTCAAATTTGTTATCAAATCTTTTATTTTCGGTGGATTAGGGAAACGAAATACAATTGTGTACTCGTTTTAATTTTCAATAACTTTTTTAACTCTAAAAGACTCTAAAAAATACTACAAGAATAAATTGGTACAAATGTATCCACTAATAGTATTTCGCTTTTTTCGAGTGTTTTTCAAACATACTTAATTTTTTTTAATTGATATCGTTAGTAAAAGCATCAACAAGATTTTTAAGGTACAGTATGTTAATATTTTATGCCTCCCATCAAAAATAATAGGCAAAAAATATCGATTCAGCAAAGACTCTATATATGCTGGTTCGAGCAAAAAACCAATATGCTCACAACTTTCAACCAATACTACTATGGGGATTTTTGTGTAAAAATTATCAATAATTTTGTCAAGATAAAGCTTTTTTATCATTAATTAATTAAAGCAACAACTTATTAATAAAATTAAAAAATATATATAAAAAATCTTCTCATTTCACAATTAACCACTTTGTTTCAGCACGCGGGTACAAACCCAGTACCCCGGGTGTGTAAAGTCGTAGGTGTCAACTTTGGAGGCTTATAGCTCCTCTACCATTGGCCACAGGAAAATAAACTTAAATTCAAATGACGTATAGTTATGTCTTCTTCCTAGATCCGAAGTCTCAATATGCTTTAAGAATTGATTAAAAAGATACAGCAGTTTAAAATTGCAAATGGGTAGGTTTGTACCCGGGTGTGTATTTTAGGGTTAAATCATTAGGCATGATCGCATAACTAACAAAAAAAGAAGAGTCCGTCACAAATTCGCATTATTTAGAAAAAACGAGTCAGTCTCGAATTCGCGTTACTTTGAAAAAAAGGAATCCGTCTCTAATTCGTAAATGAAGTCCGTTTTGAGTTTGAGACGGATCCGTAAAAATTAAAAATACGATTAGCGGTCAGTGACTGATCCGAAACGCAATCGGTTCGGATAAAATGTACGAAGAAGAGAGTCCGTCTCGAGCTCGAAACGGATCCATTCGGTACACAGGGATGTTATGGTTAGCAATAACACAGGTCATTACCATCGTTATATATAAAAAAGTTTTTCATTGTTTCTACGGTAATATATGCTAAAAAAAAAAAACACTAATAATGGAACATTCAATAAACCATAATTTCTAAACAAATTTGAGGTTTTAACATACATAAATTATTATTATATTTTTCTTTTTTGCCGTTCGAGTATAAATAGCGTATTAAAATTTTCCAGCATATAGCTTCACTTAAAAAAAAAAAACGAAATGACCATTTCAGCCCTTGAAAGGACTTTGACCGAGCTTCTTATGATCAAATGTGTTGTGTGTGATGTGAAATGTTTGCACACAAATGATCGAGAACTGGACCTACATGTTTTATGCCGACTCCGAACGGCTTATGTTCTCAAGAAGCTTTTCATGGCAGTTTTTACTCTCTGAGGTTTGCCATTGTCTGCAGAGAGGTGACGGCCGAACAGAAAAATTAATTCAATTGAAAAAACTGAAAAACTGAAAAATAAAGCTTCACTTATAGGAAAATATTTCGGAATTAAAAAATGAATCATTTATTATACCCCAACGCGTACTGCGTAAGGGGTATATTAACTTTTTTATTCCGTTTGTAACGCCAATAAGGAGGCGTGTCAGGTATAGCAAAGTATATATATTTTTGATCAGCATAACCACCTGGGTCGATTTCCGCGTGTCCGTTTGTCTGTCTGTCTGTCAACACGATTACAGCTATAATTTTAAGGCTATCGCGATGAAATTCAAAATATAAGGTTATTTTTAAAAAATTAATATCAAATTCGAAAATGTGCCAAATCGGATGAAAACCACGCCTACTTCCCATGCAGAGTGACTTTATTTTTACAGTAAAATCTCTTAAAAATCCACAAAAATTAAAGAAATGCCTTCAAATTTTTCACGTTAGCTTTGGATCTTCAATATAAATCCTGACTATGAAATTTGGAAAAATCGGATGAATTCTACAATTTTATACAGAAATTAACAACGCTTCCAGCAACATAGCAACTATTATAATCCGACTAAGCTTGACTGAGTTATAGCATTAAAAATTTCGATGTCGATATTTCAACCTTTTCTCACTGAAAATCGTATTTGGATTCTTGCAATTTTTTTTAAGCAATAAGATAACAAATAAAAAAAAAATTTTCTAAAAAAGAATAATCGGAACTCTCTTAGTTTTCATTCAATTTTATGTTTGTTAGGTTATTTTAAAGAAAATTAAATAAAAAACAAGGTGCATACCATTTTTCTGAGAACTAAGGTTTTAAAGAAAGTTTTTTAAAGCACTATTTCCATACAAATAACATTTTTCGACTTTCTAAAATTTGAGACCAACTTTCAAGGACAAATTAAATTTTTGTAATGTCAAATTAAATTTTTGTAATGGAAGCCGTGTTCTCGAGATAAAATATGCATCTATTGTAGATAATATTTCGCTTGAAAATGCTTGGCTCTCTCCTCAATATCTCAAAAGTTACGCAATTTTATCTAGAGAATACAAATATGCAATAATAAAGTAGGTTTTTTTTTTTAGAACAATCAAAATGACCTCAAAAGACCTTGCAACTTTTATCTGAAATATTTTTCGTGATAAACAAAATCCAGGTTGAGGTTTTACTACTTTCATCAAGTACTTTGCGGAACAGCACTCAAAAATGTTTTAAATTCAATGAACTCATAAATGTTGCACAGTGTTATTTGACAAACTTTTTTCTGTGTATAGAACCAAAAATGTTTATATATTTCGAAGAAGCTGAGAAGAATCCTAATTAGGGAAAAAGTATTAAGAACTATAAGTTCATTTGAAGATAATTGTCAACTTGTCTCGAAATGTCAGGAACACATCCGCCCTGCATTCTTCAGTCGCTTATGATTTCTGACGCGTATCTTCTATATAAAAGATTTATTGCCGACTCTTACATGCATAACGCGTGTGTAATTAAATGTGGCAACCCGAATGCCATTGATGTCAGAAAAAGAGATGGTAGATAACAGACCGCATCAAGTTCATAAGCAAATGAACGTTCCACCCAAGGTTTTCCACAACTCTTCCTTTATGCACTATATCACAAAGATGCTTCGAAATTGGGCGCATAGAAATCTGGCGACAGTCTTGCAGAAAGTCCCAGTGAGTCAACGTTTTCGTGTTCAGTATCTCACTAAAACTACGTTCACAATGAACGGAAAATACGTTATTTTTTCATTTCGGAAACGAAATCACGTTTGAAACTATTCAGATAAAAATAATACTAACTCTGAAAAATAATGTAATGCTCAAACTGTAAGAGTAATTTGATTATATCGCACACTTAATACAAAACAGTCACAACTCAAAATTTTTATATTTCTAGGTGAAGCAATAAAATAATTTTATTTCGAAGGAACTCCATACAAAGCAGTGAGACAAAACTGCTTTTATAACCTATAGAAAGAACATAATAAGTACAAAATGTATTTGATGTGCTACAGGCAAAATATATGATCATTACGAATAGTTTTACATTAAAAAGTAAAAATTTGTAAATTTTGAGTTGTGCGGTTTTGTGTTTAGTGTGCGACATGTCAAAACAAAGGAATTTACCAAAAAGTACGGTAACGACTTCAAGATAGTTTCAAGCACAACAGCTTTTTAAGCAATTTTAAAATAGAAAATAATTGAATATTTGCTTGAAATTAATGCTATATTCCTAAAAAAAAAAGTTAACACTATAGCTTAGGCACAAGTAAATTTGAGTGCATTTATTTGCGAATTTAATATGAGTATTTATTTTCACAAATCAATACAAATTTTACTGTCAATTTGAGGAACACTTTTTTAGGCTGTTCAATTCGTGATCGGAAAAAATTTAAAAAAAAAAAAGTCCAAGCCAGTTTCGAGTGCAAGAGTGAAATTTTGCTTGTTCGTTTTTTGTCTCAAGCTCGGAAAAAAATGTAAGAAAACACTTTCAAGCCACTTCAAGTTGTTTGAAGTGCGAACGGAAACAGTCCTAATATATTTTCCTTAAATATAAAACTTATAAAGAATGTGACGGTTGGACGTCATTTTCTAGTGCTTTATCAACTGCTTTCAAAAGTTTTGCAAAAATTTACTTTTATAGTTTCACCTTGTAATTTTATCTTGTAACTCATTTAAATGCAAAGAAGCTTTTTGTAGGTTGGGCCAACTTAAAATTTAGTAAATTTGAACTTAAACTTTAAACTTATTAGAATAAAATAAATTGGCAACAAATCTTTCGCTTTAAAAACACAGCTATGCAATTTTCTTGGAACTCACTTACTGTTTCACAAGTCATGATACTACAAACTTTTCTCTAAGTCGTATTCTTCCTCTAAAATCCTGTTTGAACCAATGACAACAGGGAGTATTCCTGGTTGGAAGGTTGTTTTTGGACCCTTTTTGAAAAATTTCTCATTCGAACGCAAAGGGCTATTTAAATTCTGTTTTTCTTTTATTGTATAAAGAACAAATCAAATTAAGTAAACAATTTTTTTTCCTTTGTACGAGGGCTGCTCAAAAAGTTGTCGGCCTTTAAAGTTGGGCGTTGAAAAAAAGGAATGCTGCTTGCGGCCCGGAAAACTCGACTTCGGATCATCTGAAATGGAAAAAGTAAAAAGCGTTAGATTAAGTATAGGTGTAGTTCTGATCCCTACCTCAATCATAATTGCGGTCATTGAATAATGAAAAACCGATTTTAGGTCTTTTTTTTGTAGTTAAGTGTAAAGAAATAGTCAAAAAAAACGGACCAGAATGATGACAATTCTGCGTCGATTGCACTTTGTTTCATCAAAATCGGTTCAGAACTACGGGCGCAATCTGGGCCGCAAGCTCGAAAAACGTGGTGTCGAGATAAGCGCGTTTAAGTTTGAAGTTTGAAGTTTAAAGTTTGAAGTCGCAGTTTGAAGTCTGCGTCGATTCCACTTGGTTTCATCAAAATCGGTTCAGTAGAACCGGAGAAAAGTGACTTTGAAGTTCAAAAACGTGATTTTGAAAAAACTCAAAGAAAATTTTAAGCAAAAAAACATTTTTTTTTTTTTTTGTGAAATACTTACATATATCAATCAAGCCCCATAAAGAACTCCTTCCTCTTCTTCAAAAAATTAGGACTCAGCAGCTCTTTGTGCTCTTCGGTCAGTTCTACCTTCTTTTGATGCGGCCAGAGCTCTGACTTCGGACCTTTTCAAACTTTTTCGTTCCGAGACATGGCGAAATCATATGTGACGTTGCCAATCGGGATGCCCATTCTGTTCATTATTTGAAGTATTGGCAAAAAAGCTTCGTTAAATGTGACAGTTGCAATATAATTGGCAATCTCAATAGTGCGTGCGCCGGTGTGCATATGATTCGGTGCCAATGACCACAGCACTGCGTTGAAAGATTCGTTGCTGTTTTGAGTTTCGGAGCCAAGGCATCTGTTCAACAAATAATCGGCTGACAGTGCTTCGTAAATAGGTGTGATTGCTTCTTGAACTCTGTGATTTAGTGGTGCATATGTATGCTTGAAGCTGTCGATTGTCCCTTCTGCTATCGCTTTTTGCCAGGCGCACCAGCTCGACGCACCAGCTCGACGCACCGGTCGGACAGTGTTGGTGCTGTGGAGCTTCATCAGTCGAGATTTTGTTCAAAAACGTTGCCCAAACAGCCTTCTTCATGTCAGCAACCGACTCTGGATGACGACGAATAGCGATGCTATTATATGTTGTTAGTTCAGAGCTGACTTTATCTGTGAGCTTGCCTGCACCCTTTCCACTAATGTCTCTGTTCTCTTTTTTGGCCTTGCGGAGTTTGGTGCCCATTCTTGTTTGCACGTGCGATATACATTCTTGTTTTTCGACGATTGGGTCTATTAATATATAATATATATTAATATATAATACTATATATAATATATATATATAATAGCTTTGAATGTTTTTGAGTCACCATCGCCGATATACTTGCAGTATTTTACGCCATGCTTTTGGACTGATATGGCGAACATTTTCTTTATCGCATCCACCTCCATCTTCCCAGAGCTTCATTGATGGTTGGCACGGCATTCCTCTTCGTGGTCTTCAATCCAAATTTCATATGCCAGTGGATCTTCTTCTTTCTTAGCTTCCCAATACTTGCAACTGTTGCATACGCTGGACTTTACAACAGAGTCGACTATTTTTTTTACTGTATTTGCCGATCAACGTTGAAGCGCCGTATAGTGAAGAAAAGCCACGTTTTTTCCAAATGCCATCACCTGATACGGTAAACATTGTTGGGTCGCACTGTGGATTGGCTTTGACCATGGCATCTTTCTATTCTTTCGCGGCTTTTGAAAGAGTGTATCCATAGATCGCGCTTGCAGCTGTATGAAAGTTCTCCAGGGCAGTGTAGTATAAAGAGTTACCCACACCTCTGCCGATATCCATGAGGCCACAAAACGTGCTTATGCCTTTTGGCCCAATGCCTAATAGCCTCATGGCAAAAATCAAGCGCCGGTTCATCAAATATGATTTGCCAACCAAAGACGACGAAAAATGTATGTATTATTTTAAAATTTTTTTGCTGATGTACTTGTGAATTCGGTGTCCTCATCTCTTTCGTGTTGGTTACCACGAAACTGGTGTTTCAAGAGACGAGTTTTTTGATTGCTAACAATGCTTCTTTTTTTTATTTCTATTACTTTTCTATTCGTTGTCTTTAGATGATTTATAACTCAATTCAAAGTGAACTAAACGTTGCCAACATTCGAATACCTAAGCTCTAAAATGTGTATTCATTTATTTTTAAAATGCGTATACAAACAAGTTATTACCAACTAAAGAACGCGTTGAACGAAATTCGGTGGTTGCTTCAAACCGTTGCATTCAAAAAGTAGCCAAATTAAACAAATCGCATTTTGGCGAAAACATTGCTGGACACAAAAGGCCATATCTCCTAAAGTACTTCGAATTTCAAAAAACTCTTTTAGGACAATATTTTCAAATATTCAAGCTATAAAAATATGAAAAAAAAGTCGAAAAAATTTTTGCCAACCAGGAATACTCCCTTAAGGAAATACAAAATTTATGATTTTTAATCAAATGCATTTCTTCTTAATAAAAATTTGGTAAATTATGGAGACCTCTTTAGATGTGATCATAATATATTTAAATTTTTTTAAAAAAATTTTCAATCATAAAAATTTAAAGTAAAAATTCCAAGTACAATAAAAATATAATACAAAAAACAAGTATAACTGGTCAGGCTGAAACCCTAAAGGAGAAGAAAGTAAGAGATCAGTTGAAATATACGATTAAAATATACTTACCAGGGATGATATTTGAGGGCTTTTAGGGCTTTTTTGGGCCCTTTTTGATTTCATTATCCCCGAAGCCCTTTCAATTCAGACTTTAAATTTTGAATCAATCTCAGTAAAAAATGTTCTGTTGAATTATCTTAAATTACAGTTTTAAAAAAAATCGTTTCAGTTTTGTTTTTAAAGCTATATTTGAGCAATATAAGCCTACGCAGGTACGTTTTTGGTTTGCTTCAGAAATAGTACACTTGTAAATATCTGTTTAAACTGAAGAAAATGTTTCAAAAACTGATGTTCTTATATTGACATCTTCAGGGAAATTCATTCACATTTGGTATTTACTATTATAGAGGAAGAATGAAGATTCCTGCACATCCTCCAAAAGAATGTCTAAATTTTCAAACCAAATTTACTTTTTTTAGTATCCCAAAGTATTTCTATAGGTTTAAGAATGGAATTTTGAGGTGGACAACTTCATGCACGATACTTTTCTTACATTATTTTATCTTCCATATAGAAGAAAAGGTGAACCCGTAACAAAGGTTCCATCGTAGTCTTAACCCATTTACAACCGCTCGTTAACCACTAGATGAAAATCAATGAAACTTTACACAGGTGCTATATACATAAAAAAAAAGTTTATTTTTAAAATTTTTTTTTTATCTCCTCAGGTTTGGTCTGTAGGGGGTGGTCGATTTTTCGACCACTGGTCAGAAACGATATACAAAATTGAAAAAAACATTTTATAATGATTTTTTTTTTTAACATATTTTTATTATGTTAAATTGTATGATATTTGGTTATTGATTATAGATTATTGAATATTGGTTACAACTTTGGGCTTATAACTTTAGAAAAATTTACAGTTTGTGGAATGCATTAAAGCATTTTGTGTGAAAAGCAACATCGCAGTTGAAAAGCAGCATGACAAATGCGGCAACGACGATGTTTTTCAGCTTTTACGACGCCATGGTTAGTTTTGTCCGTGCGAATCTCATTGAGTGCTATTTCAGCATTCAAATTGGGTACCTTTGCGATCCTGTGCATCACTGGTTATGCTTGGCGAAATAAGCATTCGGTCACATGAACACGGAAATCAAGTTGTGGTATCGTACTGAGTTTCTTAGGAGTGACCTTCTTCTTTTCCCGATCAGTTCCTATCTCTTGATTTTCGAGAGTGTCTGCATGCTTGCGAAGCACAGAGTGGAATTTCCATGCGTTGAACATAGCGTCATCAAGAGCATTTGTTAGCAACGCCCAATACCACTTTTTGCCGCGTACGCGAATTCGGTAGTTGCTTGTGGCATTGTTAAATAAATCTACGCCTCCCATTTGCTTGTTATACGCTTGAAGAATGTGTGGCATTTTGGATAGTAGCCATATTTCCTGCTTTCCGATCCCATCGCTTTACACAATGCATTGGCTCGATCCCTTCGTGGTTCGATACAATTGTGACGACGGAGTTGTAATTCCAGCGAGCCATCAACAATTTATTGTTTTTGTCCTGTACAAAATGTAATGCACAACGCTCCTTCTTTTTCATCTCTCTAATATCAGTAAGTGGCGCGCTGTTAGTTCGGTTGTCTCTTATTGTGCCAGTGCAGAAATAATTCATTTGAGATAACCCAGACATCAATCGATGAGACGTAAAAAAGTTGTCAAATGCAACACAATGTTGCAAAGGTTGCTCCAGTTTATTCAACAGCTTTTTCTCCTGATCCATATTCTATGTAAGTTGGATCCGGAACAGCATTGGCACCACCATACGGAATAAATGAATATAAGTAGCCTTCGGCCGATCACAAGGCCCAATACTTAAATCCAAAACGGATTGGCTTTCCTTTCATAAACATTTTGCAGGAGTGGCGACCATAGTAGGGAATCATTTGCTCGTCAATGGATAAATTATGAGAAAACAATTCAAACTGCATGAATTTTTTATTCAGCAAATCATTCAAGGGTGTCGTCAATATTGTCTACATCACTCATTTCGTCGACTGTGTCCGGTGGCAACAGCACCAAATCAATATTATCTGCATTACAAAAGGATGTTGCAGTTTCATCCTCATCACAACTTGCGTCAAGAAATTCTTCTTTTCCACTTTTGTTAAACATTTTTTCCGATACATTTTGCAACTTTTAAATAGGCAAGTACGAAAACGAATGAACAACGATCGAAGCTCGCGTATACCAAACTAATACAAAGAACAGCAAAACTAGCCAAATAATCAATGACACTTCGGAATCTTGTAATTTTTTTTGAAAAAGGGGACTCCTTTGCTAAATTCTAACACAATCCACATAGAGCCCACATACTTGAAATCCACTGGAGTCTACACACATAATTGTGATATTTTTACAAACAGGAAGTTTACCTGTTGTTAAAAAACAAGTAAAAATTTAAACTAACCTTAGCAAAAAATAATTTAAGCTATTTAAAGTGTAAGCTAACATATTTGATAGAATGCTAAGTTTTACCTATTTTTGCTCAGCGTACAGAAAATTTCAAACTCACTGGTCGATTTTTCGACCACTGGTTGTAAATGGGTTAAGTAGCCTTAACTGATTAAGTATTTAATGTCGTAAACTGTCAATTAATTTTCATTCATTTTTTTTTAACAAAAATAATCTGTACCATGATAATGTCCAAAAATAATGTGACATATGATATCTCTATCTCTATATGTATATATAAAAATTACGTGTATGTTCGTGATGGCTAAACTCAAAAACTACTGCACCGATTTTGACCAAACTTTATGTACATGCTCTATGGGACGTGAGGAGTGTTTCTGTGTAGTTTGAAGTTCGTCCGACAGATGGCGCAATATTTAGTTTTTTTGTGTTTTTGCACCGTAACTCAAGAACTACTGCACCGATTTTGACCAAACTTTATGTACGTGCTCTATGGGGCTTGAGGAGTGTTTCTGTGTAGTTTGAAGTTCGTCCGACAGATGGCGCAATATTTAGTTTCTTTTTGTTTTTGCACAGTAACTCAAGAACAACTGCACCAGTTTTGACCAAACTTTAATTAATATCTAAATACTTTTTATTTTATCACTATAGGGGTAGCGAAGCACACCGGGTTCAGCTAGTTCTATATAAAACTTCACACTCTTTCAGATTATGACGTCAGAATTTATCTTAAGCAAATGCTTAAGAAGTAATAAACAATTTTTTGCATAAATATGCGAATTTTTCCACTTAAAAAAATGTAGATCTAAAAATTAAATCGGTATTATACACATTCTTTTCCGAATGTAAAAGTGTTCTCAAGTCATACATTTTAAAAAATATAGGGTTTGGAAAAAAAAGCATAGCGGTCCCAAAATGGCATCCTAAATGAACATTTCTAAATTTCAGAAGGTTTTAACTCAAAAACTATTGATGGAATTTTTTTCACCTTATTCGATGTTATTTAACTTAATTTTGTTGTTCAAGGCTCTATATTCGAAAATTTTACAACATTTATGAAATTATTTTTGGTAAAACTGTTTTTGTTTTGCTATCATGCCCATTTCGTCGCGCATCCTTAATTCGTCTTCTTACGAGTCTTAACGTAGACCCTTCGTTAAATTACTTATATCTTTCTGACATTCTTATGCATATAACCAAAGACTCTATCCGATTTGTGGTTTTCTGTGGAAATGCTTTGCTATTTTTATTTGTATTATTAACTTATTAAATAAATGGCTTTGTTAAAAATTAACTACATTGATTAATTTTCGGCATATTTTTGGATTTTGCAATCAATGCACAAGACTTTTTTCTAAAGTGCAATAGGACCTCTACATATGAAATAAAATCTATTTAAAGGAAACAATTACAGCCTTATTCATAAACTCATTTTAGAGGCTGCGTAACTTTGAATCATCTTTAAACTAGAGGTTTTCGATGATTATCGATGTTCATCGATGTTAAGAGACAAAAAAAATCGATGTTATAACAACAACGCCCTATCGACAACGCCCTATCGACAACGCCCTATCTCAAAAACCGTAACATCGATGTCACGAACATATAATCGAAATTCTTAAATTTTACTCGTGTATGAACGCTTTCACAAAGTATTACCAAAGATTATATATATTAAAGGAAGAGAACCCAATTCGCTCACTCAATTTTACTCGCTGAAAATCCAGCATGTAAATGAGACTCTTGGGGAAGTGTTTTCGAAATGTGATATTCGAAAACATTTCTGCCGGTATTTGTGCAGTCGCCGTTGTCAGATTCTATAAACTGGCTGAAACTGGTTTGACTGGTTTTTATAATAAATTCTGCACAATGTTTACATTTTGCATTATTATATTCTATACTGGTTTGACTGGTTTTTGTGTTATTGAAATAAATTTTCACAATGTTTACATTTTTGGCTGGACGGGCTTGCATGGATTTATTCCAATAACACAATTAGATATTTCAGATATTAGATATTATTTTCAAGATATGTATGAAAATAAATGATTTTTTTCAGAATTTCTTTGTTTTTAATTTTTTAGGTCAAATAGGAATTTTTTATATAAATCAATTTATGAACTTTTCAAATTAATTTCATAATTGAATTTTTTCAGTATGTACAATGTTACATTTTTTTGCTGCTTTTGCTTGCGTAGATTTATTTCATTTCATTTCATTTCATACTTATTTCAAGTTGAACTATGAAAATACGAAATGTTATTTTTTCAAAGTTTTTAATTATCTCAACTTAATGGAATTTATTTTATTTCTTAAAAAAAATTGGAATAAATAAATTTTTTTTTACCACATTTTTTGCCTGGCTTGCTGGCATGCATTTATTTCAATATGCCAATTAGATATTTGCAAGATTCAGGTATTTGCATGAAAATATGAAAGGATTTTTATATATACTATTTTTTAATATTTGTAATTACCTACATAAAATGTTTTTTAGGTCAAAAAGAAAATCTTGCATTTAATAGCAGCAAATTAAAAAAAAAAAAAAAAACAAGTAACAATCAATGCGCCGCCTCCTAGCCGCGAAACCGGACATTTTGCGTAAAAGGCAAACACGTAGGCAGTCGGCCACAACTCAACTGAAGTAATTCTTTCTTAGCAACAAGTAACAGCAAAATGCATGTGTGTGGGTAGCTGAAATAGAAGAAAGAAATGTGCATGCATCATTTGCAGGAATTCTAATCGTTCGTTCTAGTCGTTCGGAACGACTCAAACATAACAATCACTCGTTTCCAAACGAATGTGTTGAAAGTCGTTTTAAGACTACCCGTGCAGAGGTACACAGTGTGTAGATATGTTGTTTGTGTGTATTATTCGTTAGGAATACAGATACAATTAATTTTTTATTTTTAATTTGCTGAGAGTGGTTAAGTGAATTTTGTTTGGAGATCACTGATTGTTTTGAATTCTAACAAATTATTCCAAATTACTATTTTTGCATTCAATTGGTAAGAGATAAGCATCGAGAATCGATGTTGAACTTACGATGTCAATATCGATGCCATCATCGATGTTTTTACAACATCGGTCATCCCTACTTTGAACAACGCATCGTTATTCATATAGGTTTTTTCGGCTTGTTTAAGATCTGCGTAACTTAAACGCCGACATTTGCGTTTAAATTAAAGGCTGCGTAAATTTAAGGGGGAGGTAAGGTTTGACAACTTTTTTCCATATTTTTTTTTTATTTTTGCTTCTGAAAGTACACCATCTGAAGAATATTGTATTAGATTTTTAGGTCATTCGGAGCAAAACTAACGAAGTTATAGTACGTTGAATGACCGTGCCTTTAACTCAGTTTTGCACGTTTTAGATACCTGCGCTGAGCCGCAAGCTGCGACTGTTGTCTATTGTATTACTTTTATCCCCTCTTTTCGTCTTAATATCTACAGGTAAATAAAATGTGTAACGTACATTGTATCCTTCGATGTAGAATATATATGTGTGTCATTTCAGTTTTGCTCCGATTTCGTTAACTCGTGCTGCGTTTTGTTTTTGCGAAGCTTTCTTAGTGATTTTGTATTTATTATCAAAAAAATGCCAAAACCAACTGACAGAGAAGGATGTGCCAAGGGTGGCTCAAGAGTAACCCTACCAAGAAAAAGAGTAATTCACAAAAAAAAGAGTACCGTTACTCTCCACTTCCAGCTGATGTTTAAGACGCAATAAAGACAATATAGGAAGATTTAAGCAAAGACACACTGTTGGAACGTTGTCTAAGTGGTTTCACACAGAACAACAACGAAAGCTACAACCAAGTCATATGGAAAATTAGCCCCAAATCAGTGAGTGGTACCGCAACTGTCGTTAAAATTCCACCATATGTAGAAGCATCACTTTTTTACGAAGGCTCTACTGCTTTTCTGACCTTCATGCAAGATTTAGGCATCACTTCAGGACCAAGTGCGCATGAATGGGCGCGACAGACTCTTTGCAGATTAGCAGAGCGGAGGAGCAAGCTGCTCTCGAGACCAAAGAAGGCAAAGTTTTACGTAGACAGGAGCAAGAATGTGCCTTAGATAACGTGGATGATAGTGATGTACTGTATGAACCCGGCACCGATGATGATATTTACGTATTTTATAAGAAACTCCAGTTTTTTTTCAAGATATTTTCATTTTTTCAGTCTACAAAACTTTAAACCGATTTCCCCAAACATGTAATTTTTAAAGTCGGTGACCAGCCTGAGGAAAAAAATTAAAAAACCGACCGTTTTGAAGTTTTGTGCACATATTCTACATGAAAATAGCTCTCTAGTTCTAATTTTTTCAAATTTTTTAATTACTAACAATTTCACAAAAACAAATAGGTCGATTTTTTCGTGAAAAATTTTAAAATTAAAAAAAACTCGACGAGACTGTAGAGATAAATTCAGAAACTATATTGATTTTTTGGTTTCAGATGATCCAGTGATGCTGTAGGCTGGTCACCGCACAAAACTTTTTTCGAGGCACCTGCGGAGATCTGCAATCAATCCGTTATTTCTCTCTATTTTTGAACAAAATTTTTTTAAATATTTTTTAAATGTTGTACTTTTATATAATAATATGTGAAATAAACCTTCAATAATAGTTTTCTCTAAGAAGAATTCTTAAAAATAGGTCTATTTTAGACGAAACAACCCTTACTCTCCCCTTAAACTAAAATTTGTATATTTATATCTATAATCTATAATAATTTATAATAACTGAAATTTATGATAATTTATCAAACAGTTTTAACAGTGAAACAGTTTTATTTAGATGATATTTCAGGTGACTAAGATTTATATCGCCGTAAAAATGGCGTTAAAAACACACACTTAAGTACTATTTTTTGTTTTCAAAAATGCATAACTTTTTCGGCACAAATCGGAATTGGTGTTTTGATCATCAATTTCAATATTTTCTGCCACTTAAACTACCTTAGATTGCATCAGATTTAAAGAAGGTAAAAAAATTGATTCTATAAATGAAAACTTATTGAAATTTTGTTTTTTTAAGGTTTAAGGTTTGCACAAACTTCACAAGTTTCACAAAGTTTGTGAAAGAACAAACTTTTAAAAAATTTAAGAAATAACCAATTCAGAATATAACTAAATTTACAAATATACGAAAGCATATCTCATTTTAGACTTAAGATTCGTTTAATAAGTTTCATAAGTTTTTTAAGTGAATCCTGTGAAATTATATATTTTTAAAAATTTAAATTTTTAATATAATTTGGTATTTGCAACTTTCCACAAACGTATGCAATATTTTCAATATATTGCTTGGTGTAGAATTGGTGATGTAACAATTTTGAAAGTCTTAAAATCTGGTGCATTTTTGAGGAAAAAACGCATTTTTTCGGCTTTTTTGTGGATTTTAGAATTCAAAAGTTGGCAACACTGAATTTATGCAAGATTGTGTAGAGGATGCGTAAAGCCTTAAACAGTGCATAACTAAACAAGCGTTGAACGAGTGTTTAAGAATATATATTGGATAAGGCTGTTAAACTATATCACTTTGACCCGCAATTTTTGATTTTGAGATCTGATTATTTAACCCTCAAATGGATGACAGTGGCCAGACCATTTTCAACTTTAAATCTGCATAAATTTTTTTCTGGTATGTTTGACCGAAACAGTTCCATGACTTTCTTAAGGTCGATGTGGCGAACGCAATGGAAACAAATTCAGTGTTATTGCGTGTATCTCGAAATGAAAAAATTTTTATTTTGTACTGTTTTCGGTATCTAGCAGTACAGTGGTCTGGGCAGACCATCCAAAATCGATATGATTTAATACGATTGGCCGTTATGTTATGAATGTACGATAATTTTATTTGTATTAACTTATGTCTTATTAAATATGAATGCCTGATAATAATAATGGGTAGTTTCGCAAACTGACGCAGCCGCTCTGGGGGTGTTCGAGAGAAAAGTTCTTCGCAAAATCTTCGGTCCTGTTCGAGTCGGCGATGACTATCGCATCCGAATGAGCCACGAGCTGTATGAGCTCTACGGAGACATTGACGTAGTTCGGCGTATAACTGTGCAGCGACTACGCTGGCTGGGTCATGTTCATCGTATGGACGACGAAGCTCCAGCGAAAAAGGTGCTCGAGGCGAGGGTCGCTGGTCAACGACGACGAGGGAGACCATGCCTCCGATGGATGGACCAGGCTGAGGAAGCCCTAACCGCACTTGGTGTATCCGATTGGAGAAGGCGCGCACAAAGCAGAGGCGCCTGGCGAGAGCTGATGAGGTCGGTCGAAATCCGGACACGGGTTGTCACGGCCATCTAAGTAAGTAAGTAAGTCTGATAATAATCAACAAATAAATGTGTTTAAACTTGTTTTTGTGCTACTTTTATACCCTGCAGTAAATATCACTAGTGCATAACTACCTATTTCACTAGACCTAAGGTAGCCAGTACTAGTTTCACTTCAATCTACTTTCTTTGCATTCAATTGGCGAATTTTACGTGAACATGTCATAGGCAGGGGTCAATTGCTACCATTTACATTACAATTCACTAGTGCTATAGGGCCGGCCAGCTTATTTGCTAGTCAGAAAGATAAGGAAACAAAAAAAAAACTGATGCTTTATGAAAGCAATCTTCAGTTAATTAATTTATACTTTATTCTTCAGAACTTTTTTATTCATGTTGTACAAAGAAATTGAAGCGCCTTGATATCATGTTTACTCGAAAATAATACTTCGAACTATATAAGTCATTGTTACAAAATCAAGACGTCAGAAGCATAAACAATAAGCAGTACAAGTTTGAAGATGATTGAACTGACTGATTACCTTGGGTCAAAAAAGGAGCTAGTTTGTATTGAAGTAGTAAAGTAGCTAACGAGATAGGATCAATTAGTTGCTCTCAATACTGGCGGGTATCTCTAATCAATTTTGTTTATATGTATCTTTAAGATTGAAAGTAGAATATTTAGCATATATTTTTTTAACAAAATGTATATTTCTACAAAAAACTTCTGGTTACACTGAATTCAAAAGAATGAAATGAAGGTAATGTAATGTGAACAGCAGAACGCTTGAAGTTATGCTGTGCTCTTTAGGTTTCATAGTTTTTATATTTTGTTGTGAACTAATAATCATTTAAATAGCAAAAAAAGGGGTTTTCTTATTGTTTATTCAAATAATAATAGATTTGCTTGTTTAGTATGAAAATGTATTAATTTTTTCCGTTTTAAATAATAATGTTACATAAAAATAAAATTATTAAAGAATTTAAAAAAAAAATATTTGTTTTTAAGTAACATAATTCATTAAATTATATAAAACAGCATGTTGGTTATGTAGTAGTGGGTTATTGTGTTGTTTGTAAGGATATTTTGTTGTAGGTTTGTTTTTAATTTTATTATTGGTGGTGATTTTGTTTATGATACTTGTGATGTTGGATTGTTGTTAAAAATACATTCTGTTTAAAACAAAATGGAAGGGTTTCTTTTTTATATGGGAGTGAAGTCATGTCATAAACAATATATGGGTGTGGTCATCCCACTTTTCAAATATAAGAAAAAGGTGGTGTAGGGTATTTCATGGCAGGCTCATCCGAACATTAGCATATTGTTTTTTTATTTTTTTAATTTATGTATGTGCATATCCAGAAAAATGTCTACCGTGACCCAAAAATTAAAAGTTATTAAACACTTGTTATTTAATGATATTATCTTAGAGATGCAATTATATTTTATAGATTTGAACCATTTGAACATAAACTCATTACCATGATGATCAAATCGTATTCATTGTTTCACAAATGTAATTTTTCTTTTTAACAAATGATTAGTAAACGTTTCGTAAACGTTTTTGTTTTAGTAAAAATTGAAGGCATTGGCTAAAAATAATGAAAAATTGTTGAGGCAAAGATAGGCAGAATATATTAAAAATATTTTTTAGTTGCTAAACTACATAATTACTAAATTACCTAATTACTTAATTACCCAATTGAATTACAATGGAAATTTTAATAACGTAACGCAAGTAACGTCACGTCAGATGACTATGCCTTATAACAAAAAAACGGGAAAAGATTTTTAAATTTAATTACTTGGAAAATAAACTTACATTATTTCAAAACTATCCAAAAAAGGTTTTAAGCAAAACAGTCTTACCCAATTGGCAGAGTTTTGCAAATTTTTTAATCCAAGTCGAAAACTACTTCTTTTTTTTTGTAACGTCACGCTAGAGCATAGTTTTGCTTATATCGTTAAATCCTTGGGATCGATTGTTGTAATTCTTATACATAATATAGTGCTACCTAATTACTACACATACATATATGAAAAAACCTTTTTAAAACGTAAACTTTTTCGTTAACTTTTTTAATATTTCTTCGTACAAATTGTACGTAACGCCAGT
Source organism: Coremacera marginata (assembly GCA_914767935.1). Lineage (NCBI taxonomy): Eukaryota > Metazoa > Arthropoda > Insecta > Diptera > Sciomyzidae > Coremacera > Coremacera marginata. The sequence continues at coordinate 110,937,781 of OU612044.1, read as the reverse complement.
TTGGAAATGCCCATATATAAAATAGCTTGTGCGGGTTGGTGTCTGATAAAATCTCCTAAGATCTCGCAACACGTAAGGGCACGAATTTGCAAGATCTGTTATCTAGTTTAATATCTTGAATAATAAAAATAAACTTGCCACACTATCTATTACAGCCCACGAATCAATAAAAATGCTATATTTCAGACGACGTTGGTTGTATTGGTCTTAATTTTTAATGTAGTTCAAATCGTTAGTCTCAGTAGCTGTACTTAAAATGGGTCAAACTATAACTACGCCCACTTTCCATAAATCATTAAATCCGGAGTTGTTCATGTTTTGAAAGTGAAACTTGGTGTGCAGATGCTATGAGACCAAGTGGTGTCACTATATATATAAATATTGACACGTCTACTTTTACCGACTATCTGAATATCACGGTGTCTGCATATAGCCCAATAGCTCCTCCACAGTGCGTGCGACTTTAACCAACCAATTTTTTTTCAGTTTTAAAATTCACAATTCGAGTTTAACCGTACAGCTTAAAAGCTAAAGGGAAGAAAACAAAATTCTTTTATCTTTCCTGGACAAGGAGAAAACTTTATGTAAATTCATGTAAAAAAACATTTAAAAAAAAAAACAACCGACTACAAAATCACTACAAAGTAAAAAATAGTTTTACAAATACTTTTCATTTTAATTTCTTGGTCATATTTGATAATTTATTTAAACATATTATTATATATGAAATCTTATTATTTTAATTTTTTTCTTATTTGTTTTATTATCATAAAAATATTAATTTCGTTATGATTACTAAAGCTTTTAAGGTCGGCGCTAATATAATCGAACTTTTAATCAGAAACACCAACTTCAAAGCATTTTTATTCATGAAGAAATTAATATATTTATAATAATAAAACAAATAAGAAAAAAAATAAAATAATAAGATTTCAAATATAATAATATGTGTAAATAAATTATCAAATATGACCAAGAATTTGTAATAATTGTGCCTACCCGTACACTAAATTTCAGCACCCTAGTGTCCATATTATTCGAGATACAGTGGTTTGATAATATTGCCACACCCATTTGTCGAATAACGCCCACTTTATTGACCATTATTTGTAATAATAATGCCTACCCCTATACTAAATTGCAGTACTCTTGTTTTAAAATTATTCAAGACACACTTTTTTTCTAATATAGCAACGCCCATTTATCGAATAACGTCCATTTTCTTGCCGGTAATTTGTAATAATTGTGCCTACCCCTACACTAAATTGCAGTACCCTAGTGTCAATATTATTCGAGATACAGTAGTATCTAGTATTGCGAGATTTAGTATTGTCACGCCCAGTTCTCGAATACCGCCAACTTTTTTACGGGCACCTCCATGCTTATGATATCTATATGTTCCCCAAAAATTATGCCAATCAGGCATATGGTTTAGAAGTTATCGATATACATACATTAAAAAAAAAAAAAAAAAAAAAACAGAAAAACTGACGAACTTGAGAGCCTCCTCCTTTTTGAAGTCGGTTAAAAAGAACTGCAACTGCAAAAACTGCTATTAAAAACTTTTCAACGAGCATCTTGCTTGCCATTCGTTTTCAAATTTCAACATTTTAAACAACGTTTGTAAATGGGATAAAATTCAAATCCAAGACAGTTTGGCCCGTGAACTTGGTGAAATTTATATCTAAGTGACAAGTGACAAAAAGTTTTTTTTGATAATTTTATCTGGATTAAAAGCCACTTTTTTATAAGGACTTTTGTCTTAAAATTGGAAAAGTTGCAACCAGAAATAATGACAAAAAATATGTGGTTAAGATTAAACCAATTCATCGTTTTGCATTGTGGGTTGTATTATTTTCCATAAATTTTATACACCCCAAACCACGCTCTAGGATTTACCTTAGGGGGGGGTTTTGATAAAAAATCTATTAGTAGATACCAGTAAGAACTAAAAGAAGAATATGGAAATTTATAAGCAAATCCGTTTTCTTTTAAGACTATTTGTGAAAATGCCTGTTTTTAAATGATCATAAGAGAGATGAGAAGAGATTATTTAATTTTTTTTTACAAATCAACTTTAAGTACTAAGTGTTTTAATTTTTGATCAGGTTTGTGGAAAAATGGACCAAATTGAGAATTTTTAATTTCTTTTAAAAAGTATTATTCCGAAAATTAGCTTAAAAAGTAAAAATGTCTGTGACAAATTTTACTAATTCAACAATATTAGTGTGAACGGTAAAAATGGGTTAGATTTCTTCCAGTTTATTAAAATCAGCTATAAAAAATGCAAACATTTTTTAATAAGTTCACCTGGTGAACCTGTATTCACAACTTTTATGGACATTTAACATAAACGGGAGAAAAAAAATTTTAATCATTAGATTTGGTTTCTCTTTGGCTATCCTACGCTTTTATTGACCATCAGCGTGTGTGCAACAATTTGAACCTATGTGAACCCTAGTTCAAGTTATCGTTAAGGTATAAAATATCACTGTTCTCGAAAACGATTTCGACAATTTAAATAATATTCAAAAGAAAATATTTTAAGATATATATCATGTCATATTTAAATTTCAGACTATTTTTCAAAAACCGTAATTCGAAAACTGGTTTTTGCACAGCACCAGTATCATATACCCAATTTATTATATAAGATATCACATGAAAACAAGTTCATGTTAATATTATAATAATTACTTAGCTAGATAAATTTTTATAAAAAGATTTATATTTAAATTATTTACTAATTAAAACAACTAAAAACATCATTTTTTGAACTTCCAAATTGCTTTTAAATTTTTTAATATATAAAAAATAATTTTACAAATGCTGGAGCATAAAAAACTGTAATTGTTAATTTTTTTATGAAAATTTGGTAACATGATTAAAAAATCATCAAATCACTATAGAATTGGACTGTATAAAAAGTTTTACAAACATTTTTTCTATTGAGAATTTTTTTTCGAAAAAAAGCATATTTAGCTTTAAGGCTATTTTCCGATACCTGTTATTTGGAAAATACTTCGCACAAGGCTAAATTTTTCTGCCAAGTTGGAATTTTTAGATGTCATATATACCAAGAAAACAACAAAAAAATAATAGTCAAACTTGTTAGTCATTCAGATGAAAAAAAATCATTCAAATGTTATATTCGTTATTAAAATTTTATTCGTTCTAGGTATAATTTCATAAATATATTTGGATGGATATCAAGGACTTTTTGAGCATTGAAACTGATTTTTTAATATACAAACTCCTTGGACATGAATTCCAATGATCTTTCACTTGGCCAAAAGAATTTTTCAATAATTAAGTGAAGTTTTCAAGAAAATTACCATCATTATCACAGTTTATCTAAAACAAAATGACATTTTGAATTTAGTAGTTTCATTTGTGTTATTTCCTTATACTTTCTGGACCCTACGGGGGGGTTTGAACACCTTAAACAATCCCCTTGTCTACGGGCCTGCCCCAAACACTACACCAACCCTGGGCGGCACCGAGCATTCAAGCTCGTTGAATATAAGAGTACCTAATTTGCGTTGACCTAGCCCAACAAAATAAAAAAGTAGTACATGAACTACCAACTTATCGCTGATGGATCTTAAGTTACTGCAAATTGGTCCTCAAATTAAACCACACGCAGTAGTTTCATTACAAATTTTATTAAAATAAAATTAAAGTTTAAATAAGTTTTCTTCAACGCAACTCACTACGAAATACAACTAAGCACTTTGCCAAGGTTCTGCTGCGTTAGGCAGCGCACATAGTGAAGCATATGAGCGTTGCGTTGCGAGAAGCGTTTGCAAAAGTCGTGCAAAGAAACGAGATGCAAGAAATGTTCGCTCTGTTGAACTCATAAACAAAATGCTTTGCGCACTTAGTTGTGATTGCTGCTTTTTATCAATTGGTTTGTTTTTATAAAACGAAAAACATCGTGTTCTGGTAAAGCAAGTGGCGAACATGTTCTGCTTTGAAGCCGACGAGTGCTCTGCATTCGTCGTTTGTTGTCGTTGCATGAAGGGGTGACACTCGCTTGACTAACAGTGTTCTGTTAAGCTCTGAACTCTGCATTGTAACATAGGTTCTACTGTTGTAAAAAAAACGAGTGCAATCGTGCTGAGGTTTAATAAAAACCAACATGGATATTGAAAAAAGTAGTTTAAACGATTTATTGAATATCATGGATAATATATTCAAACTTGGGTTTATTAATCCAAGAGACAAGAAAGTTACAGATTATTGAGACGCAAAAGTCCATTTGGGCCCACTGTGCACCGCCGCATATATTCACCTCCATCGCAAACTTACTTACTTTATTACTTAGGTGCGTATAACACCCCGTGTTTGGGTTTCGGCCGACTTCATCAGCTCTCGCCAGGTGCCTCTGCTTTGCGAGCGCCTTCTCCACTCGGATACACCAATTGCTCGGATACACCTCGAACACCTTATTCGCTGGAGCTTCGTTGTCCATACGATGGACATGACCTAGTCAGCGTAGTCGCTGCACAGTTATGCGCCGAACTACGTAAATGTCTTCGTAGAGCTCATACAGCTCGTGGTTCATTCGGATGCAATAGTCATCACCGACCCGAACAGGACCGAAGATTTTGCGAAGAACTTTTCTCTCGAACACCCCCAGAGCAGCTGCGTCAGTTTCCGAAACTACCCATACCTCAGCGCCATAAAGAGCACAGGTAGAACGAGCGTCTTGTAGAGTGTTAGTTTTGTCGATCGAGAGAGGGCTCTGGAACTTAGTTGCTTACTGAGCCCGTAGTAGCACTTATTAGCAATTATTGTTCTTCGCTTTATCTCTGGGCTGGCTTTGTTGTTGTTATTAATAACGATGCAAGGTATACGAACTCCTTGACTACTTCAAAGCTATAGCTGCCGGATGAAACGTGGGAGTCTAGACGCCGCGCTCCCTTATTTGTAGACAGCAACTTGCAACTTTGATTTACCCTAATTTTTGTCAAACCCACCTTGGCTGATTCCTTTTCGATAGCGGTGAAAGCAGCGGTAACATTTCCCTTGGTTCTGCCGAGAATATGATTGGCATCAGCGTACGCAAGGAGCTGAACACCTTTGTAGAAAATCGCAAACACTGCCTAAAATATTCATCTCCACCGCATTGACTCAGAACACACATTGATGCTGCAGTGTGAGTATGATTATGATTAGCACTCTGAACCTCTCTTCCTCTGTGCAACCCCTGTGTTCATACCTTTGTTCTCAAAATGGATATCAAAAATAAGCATGACTGTAGGAAATATTAACATCGTCCATTCATCATTCCACCATTACACATTAAACTTGGGCTTATAAAACAGTTTGTAAAAGCTTTAGATAAGAATGGCGATTGCTTAAAATATATCTCAATCATTTCCTTATCTTAGTACAGAAAAGTTAAAAGCAGGTGTTTTTAACTCCACCACTATGGCGGAAAGATATCAAGGCAGGCGGGATAGCCATATGATGGCAGACTACTGCTCACTTACGAATGAATTAAACCAAAATTTGTCAATCGATTTAAATGAAATATGACTTGTTTTATTTGTTACGCATCTGTGCTTAAAACAAAAAATCAAAAAAAGGGCAAATTTGACTTTTTTGATTTTTTATGAATTTTAAAACAACAAAACAATTTCAATTTTGGATAAAAAATGTTTTTTCGGAACAATTTTCTGAATATTTTTTGAATATTTCGGTTTTAAACTATTTTCTGCGAAAAAGTGGTTAAGTTGTTATTGAATTTCATACATATTAGGCAAAAGTGCAAATCTATATTTTTGTCATCTATTTGTATTGAGTGTATTATTATTATACAGAAGTGTAAGCAAAATTGAATACTATGTTTTTTTTTTTGCTTCTCGCTGCTAAGCTTTGCCAATTTTTGCAAAGTTATCTTTCTTAAGGAAGTTTTCTTGTAACTGGCCTTGAAGCCAAACTAATTCTTCAATGTTCTCAAAACTATTATTTTTGGAAAAAGAAACTCGAAATTTTTCAAATATGTGTATATCTTTGTAAATTGACTGAATAGTTTGGAGATAATAACAGCTAAGCTTGAGATATTTAATTGCATAAAAATAAAATTATTAATTTTAAGAATAAAACTTCAAGTTTTCGTGCATAACACATACATGTTTCCAAAATGCTTATAGATTGCTCTTAGTTGAAGATTTGTTTTGTCGATCTATAGTTTTCAGAAGTTTGCAACTTTTTTTTCCTTATAGCTGCTAATGTTACACTGTGGGTTGCCAACACGGGAATCTATGGAAACTGTTTCACCCAAAAATACGAACATTCGTAGAAGTGTTGCTAACCTTACCATATAGTAGTGCAACAACTGATATAGTATTTTCACAAACCAAACTAATTAAAAATCCAACAAGAAATAAGCTCAAAGTTAGCACCGTAAATTCGATAATGCTAATAAAGTCCAGTTTCCAAATGATAATTTTTTTGAATGGACTTTCTCTAAGAATATTTTGTCAAAGCATAACAAACATGGATGCTTACTACTAAAACCGAAGAAATGGCTGTGCGTAAAATCAAATAATATAATGTTATTTATTTTTTAAAAACTCGCTCAAACTAGATGTTGAAAACATTTTCTTTTACATTGTTAATTTATACATATTAGTCACTAAAATGTACTTAAATTTTTTCTCATTAAACTTTTTTGCTGATTTCAATTTTTTTTTTTTTATTCATTATTACATGTGTGTAATATTGTTAATTATCCTGAAAAGGTACTTAAAGAAGTGTAATAAGCATTTATGCTAAAAGACAAAATTACTCAATTGTTTTCAATACCTCGAAAACTCTGAAAACACTTCCAACTTGTAGCCTATTTCCCTTCGTTTTAAAATTCTCGAGCGGCAACACTGATTCTTACGCTAACGTCGTGTCCAGCGTAGACACGGGACGATTTTACGTGCGATGCGTTTTCCGCACACACCGTAATTATTTGCGGGGAATGCGGAAAGTGTCCATTTACAACACGATAATTCTTAATAGAAGACAGTTTATTGAGAATAAAAATATTGAAAAATTTAAAAAAAACACGAATTTTGATTTTCTTTCAAATATTGTCCGTCCGATATTGCGGGCAAAATCAAACAAGTCGAAGATGTACCCCCTCAATTTTTTCGTATGATGTTAAAATAAATTTTTAAAAAATTTGGAGGACCAAGGACCACCTAAGATGGGAACTCGGTACATATCAGTACTTGGTTATAAGTGGAAAAACAATTTTTTAAAAAAAAAAACCCGAACAACTTTTTTATAAGCGTAAATTTTGAAAAAGCTAGTTCACAGTTCATTTAATTTTACTTTAAGCTATAATTTGAACAAAAACCTCCAGAGTTGCCATTTTTACTTTTAAAAAAAACTCCTTTTTGTACTTGTATTAAAAAAAAATCGAAAAAATCTAAATTTTAAAAAAATTTCAATAACATCTGGTGGAAATATTTTCTTAAAATTTACCAAATGGAGATGCAAAAACTTGTGTCATAATGTTGAATAACCTGGTCTGAATTTTTTGCTTTAAGTGTAACTTTTTGAATATTTCGAGTTTGAGTATTTTTACAAAAAAAATACCCAAAAATCCAAAAATGCAAAATTTGGAACAAAGCTTGTTTGGATGATTTAAAAATAGTCTTGAGCTATTTTCTGCAAGAATTTGAAAAAACCGGAATTCGGAAAAAATTTATACATTTTGAAATTTGACTTTTTTCAAAAATACATAAAGTGCCCTCTTATAGGATTTTGATCACAAAAAAAAACAAAAAAAAATCGAGAACATATGCTTCTCACTTGGAGCATCTTCAATAATTCTAAGAAAATATTTCTGATTTTCATTTGAAAAATTTTTGAATTTCAGGGTTGCCAACATACCGTGTTTTCTATTCCGCTTTTTTTTTTAGGTTGGATCTAGGATTTAGAAAAACTTGTTTTGGGAGTTTTTTAGATGAGGAATCTGTTTTATTAATTTATTTTTTTCTACGGCAACCTCCAAATAGAATAGAATAGAATTATTTGGTTTTTCTTTTTTATGGAAGTTTAAGTTTGAATTCTGTTCCTTTTTATTTTAAGATTTTTTTTTTCTTAAAAATTTATTTTTATGCTTATTTGGATTTTTTTTAAAATATTTTTTTTAAAGAAATTAATGAGTTTTGTAAATCTTTCCTACTTTCCATTTTGGGTGCTTTACATCGACTTTCTAATATCAATGCCATAACTGCTAGAAATGCTACTTAAAAGCTAAACATGTCATTCAATTGCTTGTATATGAGCAAGCAACATCGGGGTCAAGAAACGGTGGATATGGTAAGCCAATGTAATGTGCCAAATGCTCGTGGAACATTTGCTATAAATGGAGGACCAAATAAAATGTCATCATTCAAATTAATCATATCGAAATAATCTTTGCAATTAAAATTGATATTTATAATTATTTTTTAAAATTTGTTCTCTCTAATATGAACTATTTCTCTCATAGCTGCTTGACGAATTTTCATTAATTTATCAAACAACAAATTTTTTAATGACCTTCTTCAAGTGGGGTGTTGCTAACAGGTATTCAATAATTATATTAACCTTTCAATAAATAAAATAGATTCCTCGTCCAAAAACCCCCTGGCCAGTTTTTATAAAAATTTAAAAAAGCTTTATGCTAAGTCCAGCATAGACATGAGAAATGCGTTGCGTGCGTTGCGGTGCGTTTAATACGGGCAGATTTCAAAATCAAACATATGTTGGTAAATGTAGATAGCCAACGTAGGTACGATTTTGCCATAAATGCATGCGATGCGGGGATGCCCAATTTGTATGTAGGGGTTTTCAAATACGGTGAGTCTCGCAAAACTAAAGGGCGCTGTCGTACAATTCGTACTTGTGTATGTTATTAAACTGTTCCTAAACGGCTGCACCGATTTTGATGAAGTTTTTTATGTGTGTTTGTGTGGATTCCTGGATGGTTCAGATTCACAGTTGGACCCGGTAGGTAACGCTGCGATCGTGTTCAAGGAATTTTTTTTATATACTGTCTCCGAAAATGCTTGTCTGATTTACATGAAAAATTGTATATAGGATTTTTCGGGTACGGTAGTTTTTATGACTTATCTATTTTGTTCTTTATTGAACACCAGAGGACGCTGCACAGTGTAACGAGTCCATATAGATAGTGTACAAAAATAGAAGGCGAAGTCGTAAATTATCAAATTTGGTAGGCATTTATTTAACGATCATTAAAATATCCACACAGAGTTTCATAAAAATCGGACGAAAACATCGCCCACCTCCCTTGTAAGCGGAATCGATAATCTGGTATATTTCTCGAAAAAATTATTCCAGGGCAATAAAATTTTGTGAACTTATTTTTTTGTACCGAGAAGTTCTTAGTTTGAAAATCAACAAAATCTGCCAACTAATACGCCCACCTCTCATATAACCGAAATCGGTAATCTGATATATTTCCCTAAAAAATCACCCCAAGGCAATACAATTTGGTGCACCTGGTTATATCATAGGAACTAGTTGGTGTGAAAATGATTCAAATCAGTCAATTAATCCGCCCAACTCCCATATAATAATTACACTAGTCTACAAATTCACGAAAATTTTTTTATCCAGAGACCTCAAATACTTTTCTAGAAGAAATTTTTATTTAAATGATTGCAGTTAGTTTTGCGTTAGCCAAAGTTTATACATATTCCACATGTTTTTTATATACATATTTTGTGAAGATAATTTTTGAAAAAAATCTTCGCTTTGATCTATCTTCGAATAATAGAACATATTTTCCCTGAAAGTATGCTTCACAAATTAGAAGAACTTTAAGCTGCTTTCATATCATTTGTATTCTCGTACCGCAATTCAGGGTAATTTACTAATTGCATTCGTGAAACAAGTAGAAAATTAAGAGCTTAGTGGATCACAGCAAGAATCACGATAAAAGGCTACTGATGAGTTGGTGTAGCGGCCAACGAAACAGCTGTCTAGTCTGCTATGTGATTGATACTCTATATAGGGTATTGTTGTTGTTAGTTGTTATTCCTTCAGTTGTTTTCTTCGGAAAGCAACATTGACCTTGAGCACGATAAAATATAACCTTTAATAATTGAAAAATTATTGGAGTTATATAAACACATAACTTAAAATTTTTGAAAAATGTTTAAAATATTTTTATATATTATCCACATTTATTCCTTAATATTTGAATATATATACATTGGATTAAATGAAACATTTTGTTGTTCATGTTGTTTATATTTATTTACATAAATAAAAGTTTATATATAGTTTCCACAATTTCCACATATTTTATGAAGAACGCTTTTGAAGAATGTTTAAAATCTTTTGAATATTTTCAACGAGTCAAGGTTGGAAATAAATATTCTGCGTAAAAATTTCTGTATAGTGGTGTTCCCCCGGGCTCAGCTCTTGGTCCATTGCTGTTTGTTATGTTTATCAACGATACATTTAGAGTCTGCAAGCACTCAACAATGAATGCCTATGCAGATGACGTGCAAATATATCTTTCCAATAGAGTTGGTCTTCTAGATGACTTAGCCTACAGACTAAATGAGGATCTAGATTCTATCAATAAATGGGCAACCTGTTACTGCCTTAAACTTAATGCTTTGAAGTCTGTTCCAATAATCACTTATTCTGATCTAGTCTAAGCAAGCTAGATTCTACTTCTCAGCTAAAGCTTCAGCTGGCATTCAATCATGCCATTCGATATGTACACGGAGGGAAATAATATTCTTATGTCAAGCAAAAATTTTGCTTGATTTAAGAAAATTTAAAATCAAGTCTCATTTGCTCAAATCTAGCATGAAAAACTAAAATTAAGAAAAATAAATTTATAATGAGCACTTATTGCTAAAAGTGAGTAAAATAAACTTTTGCTTGAAACAAACATAAAATACTTGATCCTATAACCTGGAACAAGACTTGAATCATGAAAACATTTTCTTAATTTAAGCAAGCGCAGAGTTAGTTATTTAACATTTAATTGAATTAAAGTGATATTGCACGTTGGAAACAATTAAAAACAAACTCAATTTAAAACATTTCCAGTGAATATACATTATTTATACATCAATATACATTTTTTTTATTGTACGTCAATAATAAAAAAAAAAACAATATTTCAAAAAAGTGTTGGTGTTGTTAGGAAATCAAAGTGCATATTAATAATGTTACTTTGCGCTACAACCTGTACTTTTAATAATTTTGGTTATAATTTGCCTCCGCTACGGACAAAAGTCAATCAATCGCATGAAATGCAAATGACAGCGTACTTTTATTTTTCATAGCTAATTTCTACAACTAGGCAAAAATTAATAATACTAGTATAGGTTGTACCGACAAGTACCCTTAAATATGCGTTCAGGGATCGCCAAAAATTTTTTGAAGATTGCAACAACTGTTATAACAAAAATCAACAAATCGTTGGCAACGTGTTACAATAACAAAATATTAACAAAAAACAACACAGAAAAGCAAACTTTTTTTGAAAATTGCAACAACAGTTATAACAAAATCAACAAATCGTTGGCTACGTCTTACAATAACAAAATATTAAGAAAAAACAACAACACATAAAAGCAAAAATTTTTTGAAGATTGCAACAACAGTTATAACAAAAACCAACAAATCGTTGGCTAAGTGGTACAATAAGAAAATATTAACAAAAAACAACACATAAAAGCAACAACACGCGAGCTGGTAGCACTCTCTACCAGGGATGATATTTGGGGGCTTTTAGGGCTTTTTTGGGCCTTTTTTCATTTCAAAAGCCCCGAGGCTCTTCTTATTCATTTTAGGCCCTTTTGGAAAATTCTACCGAAAAAAATCGGAATTTTTTAAAAGAAAAGTTTACTGGTTAATGTATATGATTTCAATATGCCAAAGAAAAATCGCTGAAAAAATAAAATAAAAAATCCCCCAAACGAAAAGAATAAAAAATTTTTACACAATAAAAAAGAAAAAAAATATTCCAAAATGCAATTCAGCGGCGTTGTAGTGCTTGACAAAAATCAAATGAAACAACCAATATCCACCGTCACAAAGGGTTTTGCTTCTAAATTGAAAATATTGTTGCTTGTATAGACGACAATGAAAAAATGATTATAAGGCTTCTAGAACTTACGCCCGAAAAAAAATGCAAAAAAGCCCGAAATTTTGGAAGCATTAAATTTCTGAAAAAACGCCCGAATTTGAAATGGCAATTAAGCCCGAAAGAAAGAAATAATGCGCGAATGGTTTGGAAATAAGACCCGAAAGAAAATGAAAATTACGACCGAAGTTTTCAGCAGTTTTTCGGCTTTTATTTCCAAATGAGATTATCAAAGAATAAAAGAACAAATTTGAGTAGTAAATTAATATTCCCCTGTAGAATATCTGCAAAGATTTCATTAATTTTATTTGCTTTTTGATGTAATTCATGAACAAGGGGTCCATGGACATTATGTACGGATAAGGTCCAGATGGTGTTTTTTTTTATAATAAAATGATTTGCTCTTTTACGGAATAATGTTTTTTACCTTCCGTACAACGGCGAACCATTTTTTAGTATCGAATTTGAAATTTCTTAACTTTTCGGTAAATAAAAATTCGGGCGTTTTTTATTTTTAATTTGGCAAAAATGCCTGATTATTTTCGGTCCTAAATTCCAAGCTTATTTTACTTTCTTCCTTTTCAAGTATTTGCAAAAAAGATCTTAATTTGATTGGTTTTTGTATAAAAAAACCCTCAGCAAAAAGCGAAATTTCGTTAAAAAATGTGCAAAATTGTCCAATTTTTTCGGTGATTTTTCTTTTGAATTTCCTATTCATTTTTTATTTCATTCACCCCAATTTTGTATGAAAAATGTTGGGTGATTTTTCATTTAATTTCTTATGTTATTTTTTATTGTTTGTATTTATGTAAACGCGATATTTCCTATCGCCTTTAAAATTGTTCTCAGTAAAACAAGTTTTGTTAAATGCAGTCATTGTCCCATTAAGAGCATACTTTTTAGTAATTTCAACAAGCTAAGTTTATTTCCCAAGTTGAGTTTAGATAAAAAGAGTGAACCCTAGTCTCGCTTCATTAATTAGACTTCTTGCAAGACTTAACGGAGAGTCTTCATAAAATTGCTTATTCATTTCAGACATTCGACGACTATTTCAAGATGGAAATATCTGGTGTGTGGTTTTTGTGGAAAAGCTTTACAATTTTTATTTTTATTTATCAAATTAAGGATTGACTTATCGAATAATGTTTTTGTTAAAAATTTTCTTGTAGAACCACTTTATCTATAGATTATTTTTGGCTTCTTTTTAACTTTTACAAACAAAGCGTGAAATAAAATATTTTTAGAAGAATAACCTTAAACTATATCACTTTCCCCAAAATTTTTGATTTAAGATGGAAGTGATTTCATTTAAATTACAGTTCTAAATGAGTCATCATCATCATCGTCATCATGCGTGGAGCGTGCATTACATGCCTTAAAATTAGTAAAACTTTGTTTCAACCGTAACCTTAGATCCATATTTTGCTTTTTATTTTTGTTTTAAAAAATAAAAATCAGAACTTACCAGTTATTTAGTGCTCAACAAAATATCGGTCAGATTTTGCTTTTCATTTTTGTCTTAAAAAATAAAAATCAAAACTACCAGTTATTTAGTGTTCAAAAAATTATCGGTTAGCTTTTGCTTTTTATTTTTGGCTTAACAAATAAAAAACAGGAATAATTATTACTTTCTGCTCAAAATTTTAAAAGTCAAAATATAATTATTATTTTTTGCTTTTTATTATAAAATGCATAATTGGTACGGTCTCTGATATTGAGTTACAATTTTTAAATCTTAAAGCCCTATTAATGTCAAATTGGCCCTATTTTTATATGAATTTTGGCCCTTTTACAGTGAAGCCAATATCATCCCTGCTCTCTACAGCCCACCAGTCCATGTGTGTATGTAAAAAAACACCAACAAGCATGCGTTATATTTACCAACAACGACAACAAAAAACAACAATACAAACGCACTGTATTGTTGCGGTGCAGTTGCGCCTGTGAACGATTCGTTGAATTGTTTAAAAGTGGAAAGAGTTAGGCTGAGGTCAGACCGTGATCGTTTGAATGGCATTCAATGAACTATTTGTAATCTCTTCAACTTTTGATTGCTGGTCGGTCAGACGACAATGATATGATTGCCGATAAACGTGATATTTTCATGTACCATAGATGGGCATTTTCGTTTATCATTAAAATTCCATTACCACTATCCACCTAGTGCAAATTAAATTTGCATTACCATTAATACGTAATGGTAATGGAAAACAACATTGCATTACTATTATTATGTACTATTTTTAATATTTCCAAAATTTTTAATTGTAATAATAAATAATTGCATTACCATTAAAATTTAGTGGTATATCTAGTGTGATCATATGTCCCATTTACTCGGGACATGCCCCCGAATTTTGCAACTTTTTTTGCAAAATTGCAAACAACAGTTATAACAAATAATAACTGAATACGTACAATGCAAAGCGTCATATTTGTAAAATCCAACATGGAGCTCAGTTGCATCAAATTTTTTGACTTGCTTCAAAAAACACCAGAAATGGTGAAAAAAGTTGTTGGTAGCGATAAATATCACCAACAAACAACAAATGCAGATGAACAATTTTGAGATAAAGAAGCAGGTCCCAGTAATCGATAACTTTTATTTAAACATATTTTAATTAGTCATGTCTTTTCCTGATATTTATTTTCTTCGTTTTTTATGTGTATACAAAAACGTAAAATATTTTTTTTTTAAAAACGTAAAATTTCGATTCTTTTTATTCAATAACTGTCTTGAAATTGTCCCCGTTTTCAACGATAAATGTCTCCGAATGTGGGTCAATGTCCCCGAATTTTTGGCCGAATGTCCCCGAATACTGCAAAAGTGAGATAGTCACACTAGGTTTACTATTGAAATTTAATGGTATACCATTGAAATTCAGTGGTTATGATTAATGTTATAGTAGTGTCTTTTTTTTCATTACCATTAAAAATTTAGTGGTAATGCAAATTTTTCCATTATCTTTAAAATTTTCATAACCACTAAATTTTAGTGGCAATGCAATTTTTTCTTCCATTACCATTACATATTAATGTAATTAAAGTTTAACTAGGTGGATAGTGGTAATGATATTTTTAATGCCCTAATAATTAAATGCATTATGCTCATCTATGTCATATACTCACTACCACGCAAAACCGGTTTGAATGCAGATTGCTGCTCTGTACAGCGTTCAAAAATGAACAAATTTTGATTGCTCTACAATATGGATCCGCTCTCACTATCACTGTTATTTAACAGCATTTCATTGAAAGCAACAACAAAACCATTTCGCCGTTCAAACGATCATCGTCTGACCTCAGCCTTAGGCACTGACGACCGCTGCGTTAGTAAACAAAATCTACGTTTAAGATCACTGCCGCCAATGTATCGCCAAAGTGCTGTGTGTGTGTTTATAAGAATACACACATCTATACCTAAGTGCTTTACAAAAACAAATGTAAGAAATTAAACTTATCCCGTTAATCGACAGATATATGATGAGATTTGCCATATGTTTTTTTGAAAATACTGTAATTTTCAAAAAAAAATCCTGTATTTTTAGAGAAAATACTGCTCATATAAAAGGACTAAAAACATATATTTTAAAAAATTTTTATTATAATATTTTTAATATTCCTTATCTTACCAGGTTTTGTTAAGTATTTGTCCATTTGTAATTTGCAAAAGACCAGCGAAAAGAAATTAACAAAAACGATAACAGCAACAATGACAGGAAAAGCAATGCCACATGATCAAATTTTTGAAAGGATGTAAAAAGTAGTAGCAACTTTATTTGCTACTTTTATATAAGTACTTACATACAATTTATAAACATAAAATTTCTATTTTTTTTATTCAACGAAAATTAAAATACTGGAATAAAAAAAACCTGCCCAAATCCTGGGAGAAATATAATCCTGTCTACCTGCTTAAAATACTGCCCAAAACAGGATTAACTGCCCATATGGCAACGCTGTATATGATGCATGCGTGATTGATTTCGCTTTCGTTGAGCTTCATTACGCTTAATGAGTTTGAGCAGTGCAGTTCGGAATTATATTGCAATAATTATTTGCTATTTAGAGCAATAGTGAAAAGTTTTTGGATTATTTTGGAATTATTTCAAGTAAAGTGTAAGACGTTAATGTAATAAAGTTAAAAAATAATTCAATCACATCATGATTTAAATGAATCAGCAAAGCAATCTAAATTGAAAGAAATGTTAACATCGTGGGATATGGTTGAAGTGTACCAGCAGTTTAAAGGTAAGTATTCTATTTTTTATACTAATCATTCATTAAACAGTATGAAAGCGAAATGTTTTTGGTTCTGAAACTATACTGACTTACAGCCTTATTCTGGCAAAATAACAATAGTTAAAAAATTACAACAAACACATACAAATATTAAAAATACTGGGTAACTACAAATTGTTATTTTGCCAGAATAGGTCTGTAAGTCAGTATAGTTTCAGGACACGTATAGGTATATTATGTGCTTGTTGCAATTTTTATACAAAACAAAAATTACAACAAACACACAGAAACTTTAAAAATATTTTTTTGCCAGAATAGGGCAGCTATTCAAATGTTTTTCTTGTGTGGGTCTGTCTGTCTGTTATTTTTGCATAATTTTATTTTATGGCCAATAAATATTGTTTTTTTCTTTTTTTTAATTTCAAATGGTCCAGGGGATAAAAATTGCTAGAATTTTTAAATTTAGTGCAAAATTGTACGTGTGTGGAAGCAAATATGAGGATTATTTCAACTGGCGTTGAATTTGCTTTTTTGTTTTCGTGCTTTTTTAAACGCATTTATTATTGTTTTTAATTTTTATATAATTTTTTATATGTTTTTTATAAAATGCTGTATCTACCTTAGAGTGTGTAATTCCGGGATTTGAAAAACAAGAAAACCAATTTTTTAACTAAAAAAAGTCATATACAAGATATAAAAGTGAAGATGTTTTTTTATATAAAATGGTCCAAAGGAATTAAAAAAACACATTAATTCAATTGTATTCATTAAATGTTAACTTATTTTATATATATATATATATATACCCGTCGTTCGTGTAAAATGAGAAACGACTATCGGTCCAACATGTCGGATGAAAATAAAAAATTTTGATTTTTTCTGCATGTTTCTTTCAACATGTTGGACATGTGAACCAAGTTGAATCGAACTTGGTGCATTTTTACATTCTGTTTTGGTTGTCGCACAGTGAACATCGGCACCGGCCATTCGAAACACTGAATTTTGCATAGAAGTTATTAAATTTTATAAAAGTTTTCCTGAAATATGGAAAGATAAAATTGAAGCATACGAAAATTAAGTGAAAATATTGGTCATAAGAGCAGCCAAAAATTTTTTTCATTTGCTCTGCCATCTAACATTGTTTGATGACATGTTAGATCGTTTGAAAGCCCCTTAGTCAAATTTAAGTGATGCATTTTTGCAATTTGAAGCCTATCCCGAAAATCCCAGGATTTATTTGTAATCCCGTAACTGTCCGGACTGGAAAAAGTCTGGGATTGGAAGCCCTACTTCTGGGTGTATTTCGAATCAAATAAAGAGTTGGGGGTCGTAAATAAAAATTATTCCGTTTTCAGTTTCTTTTCCAACTTTTAAAATTTTTTGAAAAACAAATATTTTAATAAATGTAATTTTAAGATATGGGAATGTATCATTAATATTTGCAAAATTCAGATTTGCAAAATATTTTTCAACGTAACCAATACGGACTGATGTTGAAATTTCGAGCAAAATTGAAAGATTGGATGTCGGAAAATGTTAGTGATTTTTATAAAAATTCAAATAATAAAATCTTCACAAATTCATCTTAAATATTTCAGAATATTGAACATTCTTTTGATGATTCTAACCGCTTTCATGTTATTACGGATGGGATCAAAAGCAACTGTATGACATCCATATCATCTCCAACATCCATCACGTCGCCATCGGTATACGAAGACAAGCAAACACCTGTATTGCAAAATTCAACGTCAACCTTTGTGTTCGTAAGTCAAAATATTAAACCGTATTCCCTTAAACTGATAATCGAGTCCGTACTGTTAACATTTTGAATGTTAAAAATTATAGGCTCATTCGACTAGACACATACAGAATGGCTGATGAACTTTATGTTTTATTTAACTTTTAGAAATTATTTTAGGATTTAAAAAAGTATCTTTCAAAAAAGGGGAAGTTCATTTTGAAATCATATAATAATTATAGCAAATTGACAATACAAATGCGGGAAAGATTAGCCAAAGACATTATTCAATTTTATATGGATAGAACCATTTTCATGCACAATACTGAATTTGAGAAGATTACCAAACAAATTTGTGACACTTTTAAGAACGAAGTAGCGGATTTCTATTATTGCAACACACTAAAATATAAAACTGGCCGACTTTACAATCTGTACAGGAATAACGTGGCTAAATTAAAAAAAAATGGTCTTTTCCAAGAGAGAGTATTGCGAAAAGACAAAATGGTAAGGAATAAACTGATTGAAACCTAGGTTATCATGAATTTATATTTAGACTACGAAATTAAAAAATAATTTTTAAATTTTAGAATTAAATACTGATGACGACACACAAAATTGGTTAAGTGTATATAACGATTCGTGGACAGCAGTCCTTGAAAAATGGTCGGCATCCTGTAAACTTAGGTGCGAACAAATAAAGCAGGCTGGCGACTACATTTCCAAAATAATTCAAGTGTGGCCAAAATACACACAAGGTCTTGGAGCACAATTAGTAAAATTAGATTATATTAGGTTAGTAACATTAAATTAAATTCCATAGTTAAAAAATTTTAGTATGTTTACATGTTACGGTAGTCATTATTTTAGAAATTGTTGAGCACACAATTTGTTTTTTCCTTAGCGTCTAAAAATAAATCCCTAAGTTTTACCAACAGTGTCTTGTGTGAAGTATATTCGAATCTAAAGATACACTCGAAATAGCACAGAACTTTTAATTGTGATATGATTGTCTAAATTTTGGTGGTATTTATAAAAGATCCAAGTATACATTTGATATAAATATATGTATGAATATAATATTTTCAAAACTAATTTCATGTTTACAATCAAATAAATCATATAAAATGGCACCAAATATAAAAGTGATTTTATGCCTGCTCTAAGGTTCGGAAGTCTGTATTAGATCAATGGATTTGTGGCCTAAAGTATTTAGCACGCTATGGCAAGGTTCCGACATGCTGCTTATAGATACACCACAAAAAATTCAATTGAACCAAGGATGCAAGTGCATTCGGCTGACATACGACAGCGGATAACTTTAAAATTACGTTCATAAATATTTATATTAATATAAAGAACTTATTTGGTGCCTTAGTAATAATTATATATTGAAAACATTTTTATTAAATTCTTTAATACGTTCATATATTATTTAAAAATTAAAAAAAAAAACAGCAATTAAAAAATACCACAAATTTTTCCAAAAATTTTTAATAAAAATAAATCAGTATCAGTATTTAATAAAAATAAAAAATTTTGTGAAACAAAAATCCACGGAGATTAAAAAATACCAATCTGAATTTATTTCCCACAAAGGCATTTTTCCCAAAAAGTTGTGAACTATGGTGTGTGTGCAATATAATACATTCAATATATAAACAAATAAGTATTAATTTTTTTCTGAAATATATTTTATTTACAGATTGACATTGATTTTGAATTTTTGTTTCCGCAGAAAGGAACTTTTTTATTCAAAAAATGGGAAAAATTTGAAGCAGCAATTTTACCGATTCTAACATTAAGAATAACATTAAGAAAGATAAGTTTCATTGCGAGTTGTTTCAAAACTTTGAACAATCTTCAATAACAAAAGGTATTTATGTCTTGGAATAAAGTTATATTTGTATCAAATTAACACAATTTTTTTAGAAGATAAAGCTGTTCTAATATTTAAGCTTTTGCACGCTGTTTTGCCTCCAAGTGATAAAAGCAAACATGAAGTAACTAAAAAGACATGGAAGTACAGCATAGCAGACAGCCAAGCAGCATTCGTAAGACCAATTGTTTATGTGAATGACATTGAAATAGAGTTGAATAATAGAAAATCAAAATATTTAGATTATAAAGTTAGTTAACAGCCATTAATATTTGCATTAGATACAATAAATAGTACTGAGTATAATTTTGTATATGACAACATAAAATATAAGTTCGAGAATTTTTTACACGCTTTGTCTACTACTTTTAAGTACATTATGTTTTTAACTTAGAGTACCAAAGTGAATGTAAAAATATTTGGCAATTTATCCAAAGTTTCTTTTTTGAAATAGAGTCAAATTTGTCATCTACCAGTATATCCACTCTACCAACTCAATTAAAATAGTAAAACTGTTTATTTGCTTTATTTGTTCCACAAATTTCCCTGATGTTGATAAATTGAAAATACATTTTAAATATAAACCTATGCTCACAAGCTCTGACACATACAAATGGTCACAACATAACTGCCCTCAAAGTTTCACCAATCTAAGCCGTTTTATTTCACATGCTAAAACTCACAACATACCCCAATTAGATTCAGGTTTTCGTCAAAAGCAGCAATATTTTAATGTTGCCGAAAATATCCCTTCACCATCCATCAGCATGTTTCCATTACCAACAGTAAATGAGCCACAGATTTCTATGAAAGACGTTAAGGAAAAATTATCTAAAAGCATTATAGAGTTCGCAGTTAAACTCAACAGTAATGTTTGGAAATGTATTGGAAAGAACCAATACACTTATTGAAAAAGTAATAAGCAATTTTTCAGAAATTATAAGTTCTACATTTAAGCTAATTGAGATTTTTTTTTAATGAAGCATATTAGTTGCACAATAATCCAAAAAGATGTAGTAGAATTATTTAAATTTTGTTCAAATTCTTTTATAGACGTAAATACTAAATATAAACTAAACAAAACTTTAAAACAATTAGACCTTTTAGAAAACCCTTCAAAATTTACAATTTCAAACCGAATTACTGAAACATCAAAAAATGGTATAGCTACTTGAGATCATGCAATTTCTTCCTGTGTTATGATGCCCTTAGAGATTTCATTAAAAAAACTATTTGAAATACCTAATGTTCTATACAAAACCCTTCAAAATATAAATGATCTGGAAAATGACTAGTGCTTTAACAAATTTTGTGCAGGGTAAGCTATG
The DNA here is from genome assembly GCA_914767935.1 of Coremacera marginata. Classification (NCBI taxonomy): domain Eukaryota; kingdom Metazoa; phylum Arthropoda; class Insecta; order Diptera; family Sciomyzidae; genus Coremacera; species Coremacera marginata. The sequence continues at coordinate 110,916,461 of OU612044.1, read as the reverse complement.
GAAAATAAAAAAAACACAGGTGCGTCGTTGGACACACGAGAGAAGCGAAGCTTTTTTGCAGTTACATAGATTTGATAGCTTAATAATTTTTTCTTTTTAATAAATTAACTTTTAAATTCAAAAATTTAAAATAACATAAAATAAATTACATATATACAGAAAACATATTTACTGCTTCTTTTTTTATTGTTGAATGTCAAATTTCCACGCCAATTACATATACGGGCATATAATGCCAGCGACTCTCCATTTTAACTCTCCACACATGGTTGTGAACTTGGCTGCACTGACTCATGCATGCGTTTGCATAGGGTATAAATTATTATCTAGAGATTGCATCAACTCTGCTAAATGTCTGGCATGTGTTAACAGAGTTATTTCACTTAAAAACATGAAGAAAAAAAACTCTGTTAACCTCTGTTAACACATGCCAGAGATTTAGCAGAGTTGATGCAATCTCTAGATAATAATTTATACTCTATGCCAACAGCACCACAAACGCATTCACTAACCGATGCTGGAGACACCTTGTGGCAAATAAAAGCAAATTTTTGATAGTTGTAGCATAGCAAATACACAATCGTCTATCTATTGATAGATGGTGACGATCTACTTTAGCATAGCTTCTGTTATAATTAGTATTGAATTAACAAATGTTTCTAACAAGTCTGTGTGGCCTAGTGGATAGTGCATTGGACTCTCGTTAAAGAGGATGTGGGTTCGATCCCCCGGGCAGGCCAAAAAATATTTTTAGTATTTAATATTAAAGTAATAAATTTTCATGTTGTAATAAGCACTAGCAACAAAGAAACCTTCAAATTTCCAAGAAAAAATCTGTCGGAAATTTTTCAGATTTCACTCCAAGCAAATCACAGAACGAGGAGTAAAAAGCTTCGCTTCAAAAAACAACAATTTCGGGATAAAACAGTTATTCCATTTTTTTATATTATGGCGATTTAAAAGTAAACGATCCAATTGGAGCACATACTGGCTCACAAACACTTTCAGCTTTTTACTACAATTTTCCAGTACACCTTTAGATAAACATTCAAAGCATGAAAATATTAACTCTGCAATGTTTCTTAAATCAAAATATTTAAAAACATTTGGTGTCAATATTTGTTTACATAAATTAATCGAATCCTTAAAGAAACTTGAAACTGACGGTATTTTATTGGACTTAAATGGTCATTCTAAACGAATTATTTTTGTTCTAGGTTTAATAAAAGAAGATAATAAAGCCCTGAATGAATCTATGCTTTTTACAAAATCTTTTTCACATAATTTTTTCTGTACATTTTGTATATGTTCGAAACAAGAAACACAAATAATGGTTTCTGAAAGAACGGACCGTCTTCGAACTATTCAAAACTATGATGAGCAAATTCTTTTAAATAACTATAAACTTACAGGTATTCAAACCGATTCCATTTTCAATTCCATTCCTTCGTTTCATGTTACTCAGAATTTTTTAGTTCACATAATGCACGATGCTTTTGAAGGAGTTATAAAATATGGCATTTTATACGTTCTGAAACATTACATAAACAAAAAAAATTTTAATCTGGACACTTTTACAACTACAGAATGCAAAATTTTAACTATGGAGAGATTGAGATATGAAATAAATGTGGAATTATAAGACCTGCCCACTTGAATAATAGTAAACTTCATTTAACTGCTCGTAAATCCTACCTACGCGTTACGTTGGTGATTTAGTACCAAAGTCAAGAATATACAAAGTTTGGGTTTATATTCACTCTTTGGAGAACATGGTGGACAAAACACTTCAATATTCATTTTCTGAACAAGATATTCATGATTTGAAAATTTTAATTGAAAAACACAACAGTTTATATCTGAAACTTTTACGGCATCTTGTTCCCAAGCACAACATGCTTACACATTAGGTGTGTTTCCGTACTCACACTGTGTAACTTGTGGGACACTATTTTCTGTTTCCGTACTTTCTGTGCTTAAAATGGGAGAAGAAAAACAAGCATAAAACCGCTCTCTCGAGCACACAAAGTGCACAGAGAGTGCTAGAACTCAAGACTCCGATCAAGCATCAACTTCACAAGCAAATTGACATAATTTTAATTGGCCAATTTACGTTTGACATGTCCGCAGTCAAAATCAGCTGTTTTGTACTTGAAACTTACTAGAAGCTGTTTCCGTACTTTTGCAACTTTTCTCACTTTTCATTTTTACTCTCTCAGTTTGAACTTACACAAATCTTACATAGTGTAGAGTACGAAAACACACCTATTACCCAACTGTTATTTCTTACTCAGGTCCAATCACACATTTATGGTGCATGAGATTTGAATCGAACAATAGAACCGTTAAAAAATTATACAAACGTTTGTGAAAGTTTGCTACCATTATCAGTAACAAAAAAACACGTATTGAAATTTTCCCATTATTTATTAAAAAACAATATTTCATACAATAATTTATCAACATCAGGAAATTCTGTTGAAAAACAAAGCATGAAGTATTATAACGAAGATCTTTAAAAAAAAAAACCATATTACAATTCAATTTGTCGAAGCGGTTTGTCAACTCATAATTTACATATGACAAATAAAGTTAACTACAAAGGAACTGATTTTAAGAATTTTTATTATGTGTTTAAGTCTAATAAATTATATAAGATACTTGACATTATAATAATTCAGTCTACAATAAATTTAGCGCTCGAACAATGTCGAATTGAATTCAATAGCCATTTCAATTGCTTTACAGTATTAAAAGATATGGGAATTTTTTATTTTAAAAAAATTTAAGTTTTTCCTTTTAAACCTTTTCAAAGAAAATCTTTTAAAATGAGATATTTATAATATTTTTTTTATAAAATTATTGCAAAACATATTTAAATAAAACATTTATGAAATATTAAAGTTTTTGGTTAATTTAAAAACGATGTAATAAGTTAGCTTTCTAATACAACATAATCTGATTTATCAAGAAAAACTTTCTAATTTTCAGAACTAATTACATTTTTTTTCATTCAAGGAAAAATCAAAGCATTCTTATATTGAGTAAATTGTTTCTTGGATGAAAATAAATTGTTCTCAATTGTACAAAAACTTATTATCAAAATCGACCAAATTGTTCTCGTTTTCAGCAAATTGTTTACTTGGATCAAGCATATTCTGCTCTTAGTAAGAAAATTGTCTTTCTAATCTCAAGCAAAACATTGTAGTATTGAGAAACTTATTTACTTGAATCAAGTAAATTGTTCTCAATTCAAGGAAAATAAATTTCTCAAATTAAGCAAATTATGCTAGTTTTTATTAAATTTTTTACTTGAGTCAAGCAAATTGTTCTCAATTCAAGGCAACTTAATTTCACAAATCAAGGAAATTATTCTAGATTTTAGCAAATTGTTTAGTTGCATCAAGCAAATTGTTCTCAATTCAAGGAAAATAAATTTCTCAAATCAAGCAAAATATTCAAGTTTTCAGAGAATTGCTTACAAGAATCAAGCAAATTGTTCTCAATTCGAGAAAAATAAATTTCTCAAATATAGCAAATTATTATAGTCTTCAGCAAATTTTTTACTTGAATCAAGAAAATTGTTCTCAATTCAAGGAATATTAATTTCTAAAATCAAGCAAATTATTCTACTTTTCAGCAAATTGTTTACTGGAATCAAGCAAACCTTTCTCACTTCAAGTAAATATAAGACTCGAATGCAGAAAAAATATTACAGCAACTGTTTCTTGAATTGAGTATTTTTTTCTTAACATCATGTGTTTTTAATTTGCTCAATTCTACAAAATTAATGCTTAAATTGAGTAATTAATGCTTGAGTGTAAACTGATAGCCTATTTGCTTGATTCAAGCACAGAATGCTTGATTTTTTCTTTCCGTGTATATGGACTACGCAAGTTTGACCATATATTTCAATTCATCCGTCCTTGGTTGTCATTGGTTGTGATTTAATGAACTACCTACGTTTCAGAAACTGCATTTGCTTGCACAAACTGATACATTCAAAAACACCGTTTTATTTATATGAGAAATTACAGTTTAGTCAACTACAAAAAAGTCGTATGCTTATTATCACTTAATATAACTTTTTGAATTCCTCTAGAATATTCTTCAACTACAAACAAGTCAACTACAAAAAAGTCGTATGCTTATTATCACTAAATATAACTTTTTGAATTCCTCTAGAATATTCTTTGTAAATGCCATAAGGTTGTGGAATAGTCTATCAAATCATATTAAATCGATTGATGAAGTCAAAATGTTTAGACAAGCCATTTTTCCATATTTTGGAAGGTAATGTAATTTGTAAACATTTTTCACCAATTTCTGATTTATCATTCTATTTTCAATTTCAACTATATTTCCATCCTATTCTATATCTTCTTTCTCTTAATTTTTTCCCTTGTTTTTTCTACCAATTTTATATTTATTTAATATTTAGTTACTTTCAGTGTGTTTAGTTTTAATCTTATATTTCATAAGCACTTAATTATTTTAGACTTAAGGCGGTCTTCTCATTCAAAACCCGTTTTTTGGACCCTTTTTAAAAAAATTCTTATTTGAAAACGCAAAGAATAATTGAAAACTTTTTTTATTTATTGTATTACAAAAGGTTCAAAGTAAATAAAAAATTTTTTTTTGCCTCGATTCGTGGGCTGTTCAAAAAGTAATGAGACTTCAAAGTTGGTGGTGAAAAAAAAGGTGTCGTCACGGCGGCCACGATTCCGGGTCTCCGGAGCGTCTGAAATGAAAAAAAAAACGGGGTTATAATCAGTATAGATGTAATTCTCGGGTGAACCTCAAGCTTAATTTTGTGATTTTTTTTGACAAAATGGCGGCCATTCAAAAAAAAAAATTTCAATTTCGGGTTTTTTTTTTGTAGTTTAGTGTAAAAAAAAAATAGTAAAAAATTTTTTAAAATTATGGTCGAGGTTCACCCGAGAATGGTGACAATTCTGCGTCGATTTCATTTTGTTTCATGAAAATCGGTTCAGTTGACCTGGAGATATCATGGCCGCCAGTTCGAAAAACGTGGGTTCGAGATAAACGCGTTTAAAGTTTGAAGTAATTTTTTTGGGAAAAAAAAAAAATCAAAAATGTTTAAATGCAGTTTTAAAGAGCTGACAATTTTCTCTTACAAATATTAGTCGGCGATGCCAGCTCCATACAAGCCACCTTCCTCTTTTTCGTAGAAACTGCTTTCTGCTGCCCTCTCTGCTCTGCGAGCCGTTCTGCCAGCTTTTGATGATGCCGCAGCTCGAGTCTCTGATCGGTTCAATCTGTCTTCATTGCGAGATAGTGCGTATTCGTATGCGTTTTTGCCAATCGCAATACCCATCAAACCCTTAATTTTAAGTATGGGTATAAAACCGTCGTTGAAGAGGCACGTTGCAATGAAATTGGCCACTTCGATGGTGCGTGCGCCTGAGTTGATGTGTTTGGGCGAAAGTGACCAAAGAACAGAATTGTAGGACTCATTGGAATTCTGAGTTTCAGATCCAAGGCATCTTTCAAGCAAATTATCTGCCGACAGCGCTTCGTAAGCTGGTTTTATTACCTCCATCACCTTCTTGTCCATCAGACCTTGCTTCACAAAAAAGGCTGTATCTTCTAAAGTATTTCGAATTTCTAAAAATCCTTTTAGGGGCATATTCACAACTACCCAAGCTATAAATAAGTGCAAAAAAAAAGTTGAAAAAAAAAGTTGCTCAATGAGAAGACCCCTTAAGTACGTATATTATGTACGCTTATTTTTGTAATCATACCAATTGTGTTGTATTATGCCGCGTTTCCATGTGATCTTTCAGTATCTTATCTTATCCCATATCACAAAACACATGCTATAAAGAGCGAGATGCATATATGTACTTTTACCTATAAAAATTTGACATTTGCAAAATATGTAAACAAATCAATTTCTGCAAGTTTACTGATTGCAAGACGTGCTTATTGAAATAACTTCTTGTCTACGTACCCTAAATTGTTTAAATAATTATTATTGTGCAGACAGCATCAGGTGTTAAGGTAATCCAATTCTTGTGCCACAACTGCAGCAGCATCACTGAAATACACACGAAAAAAAAATGTAAAAAAAAAGTTTTAAAAAAGTTTTGGTGAATCTACCAAGCACCAAATTAAAGAAAAAAAGCACTTATGCTTTCCATAAATGCGCTTAGGAACTCTCTGGCCAATTCTACATTGCGATGGTTAAAAAAACCAAGAATGTTTATTTATTTTAAATCATACGCCTTGACCTGATTTGATTTTCTTTCTTTCCAATTGTATTCGTAATTCTGTACTATTTCAATACAACTAATATTGGCGAAAATAAAATTGACAGCTTGACAGCACAAAAACTAAAACTATAAAAATGAATGTCATATTTATAGCATGTGATCAACTTTTATAGCAAAAGTTCAAGAAGTTGAACTTTTTCGATCCCCTAGCATCACAGGGGATATCACATGCTATAAAACTTAAAGAGGTATACCTGTTTCACACTCCCATTCATCAATGCCATAAAGTAGGGCTCACATGCTTTTTCTTTCTTACAAAAAATGTGATACTAGAAGATAATTGAAGATCACATGGAAACGCGGCATTATAAAAGAACTTATTTCTTATTAGGGGCTTTCGCATGGTCCAATAAATTGGATGATACCTTGTACGATAAGTTGGATGGCAAAATTTGATTGAGCGTTCGGATGATTTAATTTAAGAAACAACATCATTATTTGCAAGCTCTCAAGCAGATTACTTCGGTGGAATAAAAAATATTTTTGGTTGTTTTTACAACTGACCAATATTTTTACTTTATTTTCGTTTGCTTCAACTTTTTCTTTCCATATATCAGGAAAACTTTTACAAATTTTAATAAATTCTATTCAAATTTCAATGCTTGGAATAACCGGTGCGATATTTACCGTCCGACGACCAAAACAGAATGAAAAAATTCAGCGAGTTAGATCAACATGCTTTCGCATGTTCCAATTTGTTGGACGATCGCCAGAATAATCAAAAATTTTTTATTTTCATCAACATGTTGGACCGACTCGTTTTTAGCTTACACACGGTACTACTTGTCATCCAACATGCCATATTGGTCCAATTTGTTGGACAATGCGAAAGCCCCAATTGTACAAATGGTGTTTTCATAACCAATAAATTGAATTGAATTGAATATATTATCCACATTTGTTCCTCAATATTTGAATATATAATACATTGAATCAAATGAATCATTTTACATAAATAAAATGTTTTTCTCCTTGTTTTATTTGATTTGCTCTGTATGAAAATTAATTTTATTAGAAAATTATAAACAAGTATACAAAGTTGTTTTAAGTGCACTTGTTATATGTTGGAAGTTGAATTTTTCTTTTTTTTCATAAATTTTATAAATCACAAAAATTTATCACATACAAAATTATGAAAAAATACAAGTCTTTTTTTCAAATAAAATTTATAAAAAAAATATTCGCTTAAGTGACGAAATAACAAGAGAAGGTAAATAAAAATACTTTTCTTAAAAACAATTTTTTCATATTAAAAAGTCGGTTTCGTTATACACGCGAAACCAATTCGAAAAAAATCAAAATAAGCGAATCCGAGAATTTTTGGGGTAGACAAAATTATTTATACAAAAAACAAACATTAAATAATATCGATACTCCCAACGTATAAGTTGGTAACTCGAAAATCGTAGTTTTGAGTTATCACCATTTTAGTGTTGTTTTCGTTATAAAAATAAAACCAAAAGCAAATTTTCCATACAGGTTTCTGCTTATTGTAGAAGAAATGAATGTCTGTCTACTATTAAATCACTGTATTTCCTAAAAACATATTTTATGAGATATTTAGAATTTAAACTTGTTACTTGGACAAAATAAATGCATGAAAGTTGTTCCTTAAGTAACCAACTTGTCTTCTGCAACATTATTATTTTTGTGGTTGCACGTTCAGGTACAAACATTTTAAAAGATTTTTTTAAAATTAAATGTTTGGTATTAAGACTTACAAACGTATTGCATAGAAAAAAAAGCTATCAGTGATTTGTAACTGAGTTTACAATTATATGGAATGAACTTATAGAAAAACAGAAAACCTTACCTTTAAACAAAATAATTAAACAAACAAATAATTAAAATAAACAAATATTTATTTGAAAATAGAACTTAAAAAATCACATTATTCATTGTAAAAAATTAAAAAAAATCACATTATTCATTGTAAAACATTAAAATAGAAAAATAAACAAAAATTTTTGCTTAAAAAGAATCCTCGTCATTGTTTTCGGAACTGCTAGACTCCATGTTTTCACCCTTAAGATTTTTATAAAATCCATGGTATAGTTTTGGAATATAATTTCCTTCGCATAGGCTAACTAAATCTTTTTTCTTTTTTTCGGATATTGGTAAAGGACTATTGAAAAGCTTTGGAACATTTGTATTGTATGGATTTTCAACAATTTTTGTTCTTCCACGTTTGATAGTGGATATTGGTGGCTCATAAAGTTTGTACTCTTGGTAATCTTTTTCGCGGAAGTCGTATTTAAATAACATTATAAAGGGATTATTTTTATTAAAACGTATCTCTCTTATCTTACTTATATATATTTTTGGTGTCTTATTAAAATTTATCTTTTTAGAAAATTCTTCGAAATTCTGAAAGTCGTCAATAACCATTTCAATTGCCCTGTAAGGCTTACCAGAAACCTTGGCGTTGCGAATTATTGAGTACCATTGCATCGGAACAAACACAGTTTTTCCCTTTTTTGCTCTTTCAATGGTGGCATGTACGCTGTCACCTTCGTTCTGGGTGTGCCCTTTTTCAAGAAAACGGTGTTGTACTGACACTGAATATTTTTATGAAATCCACGAATAAAAACAGAAAACTATTTTATTACGATTTTGCCCAGGACAGTTGTCGGACCAAAATCTAAAATCCTTGCATAAATTTGCTTTTTCTTTTATAAAGTCATGAAGGCAGCTTACTACTTCATTTGCTCCCTTTTTAGCAATTGATTCATCCCATAAATAGCAAAAAGCCTCCTTTTCGCTCATATCGAAAACTGTAAAATTAAATGCTGCAAATTTTCTTTTATATTATAAAGCACTGACATCAGCATTTGGGCAAGTTAAAATTTTTTGGAAGTCGTAACATGCACATACAACTCTTCCATTACTCTCCACAGCACATTTCTTGTCATCATCTTTAAGTTTTCGTGCTTCGTCTTTGAAAAATAAGTGGAGATCCTGCTCCTCCTTAGCATTTGCTTTTTCCACCTCATTCAAATTTTCAAAAGAAGTGCATGTGTTACACTGGTCCGCTTTTGGTGAAAAGAACGAAATGTTAAACTCGGTATTAAAAATATCTCGATATTGCCGAAGAGTTGCCTTTTGTAACTCTGCATTTTCAAAGCATTTTTCCTCGTACAACCTGTACATTTTAGCACAGTTTAAGCCTTCTGCGTTGATGTATAATTTAGACGACCGCTTTCGAGTGTAATGCGACTCTACTTGTGGAAACGATTTGATGTGCTCTATAACATTTTGTTTTATTTTTTGTGACAGTTCATTCACTGTTCTTTTAAATTTTCCTCTCATATCTGGTGACAAATACCCAAAGTCTTTATTTGTTTTGGATTGTGCTGTGTCTACCCATTTCCACGTAATTCCGAGTGTATCAAGAAACATTTTTGAACAAACCTCTTGATCTTTACCTGAGGAATCTAAAGGTAGAAAATATTTCCTTGAACATGTTCGCCGTTGGTAAACTTGGCCTAGTTTCATTGATTTTTTGTCAATGGATTTTGAATGTTTTAAAATAAAATTCCATTGTCCTTGTTTGTCGCCAATTTTCCAAAAATTTTCAAATAAAAACCGACGTTTGTCGTTTGAAAAAATGCTGCTACATTTTTTTCGGCACTGCTCACCACATCCAATCTTGAGCTTTTTTGGCTCTACAAGGTTACCTTTTGCATTCACGTAACTCTCACCTGTATTGCACAGTTGCTTAGCTATATTGCGATTCCACTCCTTCGGGAAAGCTAGTCTCTTCTTTCCTACATTTTTTTTACATGATGCTGCTCGAGTTTTTGGAGTAATTGGACTGAACTCCGGGCTTAACTCATCATCACTTTCAGTTAGATCCACGGAATCCCCTGCAACAGATGGCTCATAGCTAGAATCGTCGTTTGTGTCAAAGTCTATATATATCAAAAATGTTAGTCCCATTAAAGAAAATTTTCCATCGATGCTTTATCTTACCACTTGCCGAATAAATGTTTGAGTTTCCTGCTGCATCCAAGTTTGTAAGCGACGCAATTGGTTCCATAAAATCACCATTATCCTCTTCTTTTACTAATTGTGTACCTGGCAATAACTTAACAACTTTGGAGACACTTGAGTCGGCTGTAAAATCACATTCTTTTGAATTCATTTTATTTGTGTCTCTGTCATAGCCTATTCAATTTATTAATTGTTATTGAAAAATATTAGTGAAATAAAACCAAATTACTTTTTTTTTGCGAAGCCATTGCCAGCATTTTCTTTGCAATCGACATTATTCACATTGTTGGTGGACACTTTGATTCAAAATTCAACAACTGATAACAAATGTCAATTTTCCCGCCAAGCAAACCCAGTAAAAAAAACGCAAGACCGCAAACCCAGTAAGCAAAATTCCATGAAAAATGTTGGCAACTGTATTTGCTAACATGAATTAAGCAAAATATTTCAGCATTAGGTTGGTATTTATGACTGCCAACCATAGTTTTTTTCAGGAAAAATTGCCTATAACTTTGTACATGAAGTTGCCAACGCAAACTGTTTTTTTTTTCCCATGCATAAGTTGGTAAATAAAATAATCAACAGAAAGAAATAAAACTGTTTTTGCAATATATTTTTAACTGCAGGTGCCAAGTTTTTGCATGAAGACCTCACACAAATATACCAAAGTTGTAACATTTAAAATAGCTGTCAATCCCTCAAATTTTTAGCTACAGATTCAAAAAATTGCCCGCACATGGAATCCAATGTGGAGATTCAGATAAACACTGTCCCCTTTAAAGTTGGTATCTCGAGCTATCAGCGTATACGTTGGGAGTATCGATATAATAGAACAAAATTTTATAGTCCAAATTTTATCATAGTCCAAATAGTAAAATTAATGAAAAAAAATTTAAGTCTTTTTTATCATACACAATTTAGTCGATCAAGTTTCTTATATGACAAAGTCTTCCCGAAAAATTCTCGTGTGGTCTCAATTCTTGACATGGTTAGTTTAAAATTTATAATTTCATTATGTAGAGTTTTTCCTTCAATATAATAATTTATATAACTTTTCTTTGGTTACTTAAAACATCGAAAATTAATCGTTTGTTTATTTTGTACACATAAAAAGGTTTAATTTGATTTTTAACTATTCACAGGCTATTCACAGTTTAAACGTATATTTACAAAGAGTATTTATTGCTTTTGATTGACTGTCTTATGTTTGTACTAAGTTTTTGATTTCAAAACAAAATTTGAAGCTCAAAAAAAAATTTGTCAATGAAATTCTCAATATAAGAAAAGCCGTTGGCAATTTTTATCAAAATTTATTATTTTTCATACTTCAATACTTCAATTTGTCAATTAATTACCTGCAACTTAATTGAAAATCTTGGAAAGTTGCAAATTTCTAATTGGGAAGTTGAAATAAGAGCATGCAAACTAAAGCAACTAAAAAAATATTAAAATTTTGCTGAACATTTTATTTAATCCAACTTATTTGAAAATATAATAAATTGCATTGAATGAAGCATTTTCCGTTTGAATCGAATAAATTGCATGTAATTAGAAACATTGAAAAAATAAGATTTCATGTTTCCATACTTCAATTTCTCAATTCAATATCTGCAAGTTAATTGAAAACCTTTGAAAAATGCAAATATCTAAATGGGAATTTGTAATAAATTTGGATTTTATAGATGCACGAATATAAATTAAATATTACAACACGTTCTTTTCAGCGGATTTAAATTTGTTTAAGAAAATTTTGTTTTTATTTCATCAAACTTGCTGTTATATGTTATTAAGAAACAAATTTTTCAATTGAGTTGTGGCAGACTGGTTAGCGTGTTTACCATGTAATCCAAATGCCCGAGTTCAAAGGCGGCTCTGGCGGCGCATTATTTTTTGTTATATTTTTTTTTTTTTGATTTAAAAATTTGCTGCTATAAGTTATTCTGCTATTATAAACGGAATTTTACACCTAAATTGATATATTTCCCACATTTATTCCAATTTATTGAAAATAAAATGAAGTTTATATTTCTATTCAGCAACATTTTCTATTTGACATTTTTATATATATTTGATATTTCCCAGCCAACATTGGGAAGATAAAGTGTTCACCTTTCGCCGAGGCGAGGCGAAACCGATGCTTTTGGATGATGTTCCTTTTGTGGGAAAAGAAAGCGATTCGCTATCGTTTCTTCTGGGTGATACATTTTTTTTTTCAAAATCAAAACACCACAGTTTCGCCCTGTTTTCGTCTAGACGAAGAAAAAGCGATATCATTGAGGCATTTTGAAAAATTTCTGCTCAGTAGGAAGACTTCTTTGCTGCTCCTCAGTAAGAATCATTTTTTGCTCTTCTAGAAGATTTCACCACGATGGACTTTTTTCTCCCACGAAAGAGCAGAAAGCGATAAGATAGCGAGCTTAACCATGGTGTAAGAAAACCAGGTGGTAGCGAATTTTTCAGCACACTTTAAATTGCCCCGAATCTGTCAAAGAATTCTGACAGGGAGAGAGCAACTGTTGATTGGTGCCAGTGATTAGTGAACTGTTTTTATTGGCTGCGTTCAGCAGGTACAATTTTTGTGCAACCGGTTCGTGTGTCTGATGAATTATCAGTGTCTGATCACAACATATGAAAATTGTCTGTCTTCGACGCACTTTATTTTTTTGATACCTTTACTCAACGTATTGTTTATTCCCAGTTAAAAGTTTGGCTTTTTTAGAACAAGTGTGCTTTTATAACAAATGAAATAAATAACGCGAAATAAAACGAGAAAACACAATTTTTCCCACTATTTGATCACTTTAAAACAATTGTGTTCACAGAAAATATATCATACAGCACTTAACGTGTTCAACAGGCACACAAAGGAACGTAAACTGATACCTGATCAGAGACACAAGATGTTGTACCCATTATTCAATTATTATTAGGTTGTCCAGATATTTGACGTCAACTCACAAGAATAATAGCTTAAACACATTAACGACGACAGCAACATTGCCGCATGATTCAATTGTTGTTGAATTCAAAAGCGTTGACCAGATATTTGGAGTCTGCTCATAAGAATGTATACTCTTATTTGAAGAGGAGAGCAAAAGAGCAATTTTTCAAAAACATAAAAATCACGCAGTTGCCGGAATATAATTTTTTTTTCATAGTACAAACCACTAAAGATACATTCGACTACTACTTTTTGAACTACTAACTCGTGTTGAACCAAAATATTATGAGCTTTAAAAATGTTATGACGACACTATTTCAGGAGTAAAATAGCACCGCACAATCTCTATGCCATACGGCATACCGACCCCATCGTCATACGGACATCAGACTGCCCCACCATCAGACCAGCCGCATCGCAGACACGTATGACGGCCAAACAAATTAAACCACTATATTATTTCAATACGTATATTCATTCTTACCTACATTCTATAATTAATAAACATGAATTATACTTACCTTATATATATTACTAGCAAGTTAAGCATAAGATATGAATTACATTTATTTCCATCAAACATGAATTATATACATTAAGCATCCCTTGTAAATAGTTTAATTAATAGATTTAAATAATTTTTGGAAATGTGATAGACGACAAAAATCTAAGGTCGGCGTATTCCTTTAAACGTGCTCAATCGGTAGTTTACGGTTTCAAAATTACGTTTTAAAATCAGCGAAAATTTCGTTTTTTTGCTACAATTTCACTATTTTCCATAAAAATATATACAAATTTGGTATCAAACGAAAGGTATTTTAAAGCCACACATGACGGCATCCATTTTGGAGAAATACATTTTTTTGTGGTTGTAATTTTTAACAGTATTTAGTCGATATCATATTGTTTCATTTTCATTTATATTTGATTTAAGAAAATTCTAAAAGTTACCTTTTTTCGTTTTTTTAAATTTTTAAAAAAAGGTTTTTTAAACTAAAAACCTATTTTCATACCATATGGATCTATATTAAGAAAACTCCTTTTCTGTTAATTATTAAGTTTCTATATACTTCCCATGCTTATTTTACGAATAATCATGCTCATTTTGAAAATTTTAAGAGAAACAAATATACTTTTCAGTTATTAACCCTTGGCTGCCGCACCTCGCTCCAGTAATATAGCTTCCACCCTATGGTAACTCATTACCCCAACTAACAAAGGGTTAATAACTGAAAACTATAAAAAATATTTGTTTCTTTTAAAATTTTCAAAATGAGCATGATTATTCGTAAAATGAGCATGGGAAGCATATAGAAACTTAATGATTAACAGAAAAGGAGTTTTCTTAATACAGATCCATATGGCATGAAAATATGTTTTTAGTAATAATTTTTGATTGGAAAAGCATATTGGGATATCTCTTTCAAATAAAATATTTTTGAAGCTATACGCTTTTATAAAAATTATAAAAAAAAACTCTTTTAAAAAAGTTAATTTCATCAAAAAAAATCGAAAGGGTACACCCTTGTTTTTTTATGATAGAAATAGTTAATAAATTTTTGTTTTAAACTGAATCAATTTTTGCTAATAAATGCCATGCCATTAAAGCATGTTTCAAAAGTCATACCTTTTAAATTTCCGATGGTTTTTTCTCATTCCTTCGGGCAAACAAGTTAAAAGCACAAAGTTGTATAGAAGCCCTGTTAAATATAAACTTTTCCGATCATATATTTACACATACGGAAATTTGGAGAAAAAACAAAATTTTTGATACCCATATTGGGGTCTTCATCTCTAAAATAAAATTTTATTTTAAGTAAATATATGCATATTTTAATAAAGAAAATTTTAATATAAAAAGATAAAAATTTAAAAAAACAAAAAAAAAAAGGTACCTTTTAGAATTTTCTTAAATCAAATATAAATGAGAATGAAACAATTTCGAAAATGCGCTCCTTATGATATCAACTAAATACTGTTCAAAATTACAACAACAAAATTACAATGAAATTTATTTCTCCAAAATGGATGTCATCATGTGTGGCTTTAAAATACCTTTCGTTTGATACCAAATTTGTATATATTTTCATAAAAAATAATCATTTTGAAACGCCGACCTTAGATTTTTGTCCTCTATCACATATACAAAAATTATTCAAATCGGTGAGTGACACCTGGGGACCTTTCCTTGTTAGTACAAAGTACATAATACCATAGTAAGTAAGTAACAAATTTGCAAAGCTGGCAGCTATCAGCACTTAGTTTTAAGTTTAATTTGTTTTAATAAATGAGTCGTGTAAGAATAACCAAGCTGAATAGACGTGTTTTACTTTGGATCTCCATCGCAGCTGCTACATCAGCCACTCAGCGAACATCGTTGTTCGGATTACGACAAACAGGTATAGACATTTACCAAGACAGACAATGGCACTCTCCTCTCCCGCCTTGTGAGTACACATCAGGGTCATAGATGGTCTTGTTACCGCTGCCTGTTGTTGCTTGCCATCACTACCCCATGATACAATTATAAGGTAAGCTCACATTTAAATGGCTGCTCAAATAACAAGTTTTGCAACAACAAAGCTGTGAGAACGCTAAACGTCAAATGATAAAGGCAACAACAACAATAAGAAAACTAAAATTCGACCAGCCGATTTTGACACACAGCTTCCATTTTACTCCAACTTAAATAAGCCTACCTTATAATTCTGCCATGCACTACCCTATACGAGTCATTCCCACCACTTTAGCCGACTAATACATTCTCCTCTCCCGCCTTGCCAGTACACATCAGGGTCATAGATGGTCTTATTACCGCTGCCTGTTGTTTGCTTGCCGCCACTACTCTACACGAGACATACCCACCACGGTAGTTAAACAATACATTCTCCTCTCCCGCCTTACGAGTACACATCAGAACATAGATGGTCTTATTACCGCTGCCTGTTGTTGCTTGCCACCATTACTCTATACGAGCCATACCCACCACGTTAGCCGACTAATGCATTTTCCTCTCCCGCCTTGCGAGTACACAGCAGGGTCATAGATGGTCTTATTACCTCTGCCTGTTGTTTGCTCACCACCACCACTCTGCACGAGCGATACCTACAACACCAACTGAACCGCTTGTCAGGGGAAATCAACAGTTACACACGCACACACATACAGACACACATACACACACCAAGAGCGTCTGCCCCAGATTGGGCGGCTTCTTGGTCTGCGTCTGACTCCAGAGGGGCGGCAGCTTCTAAAGGAATGGACACCCTAACAAAAGTTCGCATTAAGACCGAGCCCAGTAAAGTCTTAATTATGGCATACTGGATCATATATTTGTGAAGAACGCTTCAAGGGCTGACGGATGAGGTATTCTGTTACCTGAGTAAGCAGGAGTGAAATCCTGTCGAAATGGCTTTCAGGCTAATGCCACATGCGCCTCCGTCCCGTTAAAACCCTGGCTGGCCTCAAAGTACGTTCTGTGTTTCGTCACCGTTAAGTCGGTGGTGTAGGTACAGATGCAATTTTCCCTGTTTAGCACCGATCTGGCCCTGAACGCATGGCCCCATAAGGGCTTGTGTCAACAGATCACCACCACGCGCCCCAGCACGTGCATGTATAAACGAAATGGCACCTCCAAAAACAGCGCCACAACAAAGCAGCCAACAGGACGAATACCTAGGTTCGCAGAAGGTAACACCGTCGAGACAAAGGGACCTTAAAAACTGTGATCAAAAAGAGGACCCCCTCAAGAGCCTTGGAACAAAAATAGCGGAGCTTACTGGACTGATGGGAAATCAGCGTCATGTAAGCCAAGCAATGAGGGATCTAGTTTGTAATATCGGCATACTACACAAACGAGCAATGAGTCTAAAAGCAGAAGCAATAATGCGCCAAGACAACTCTACTTGCAAAACTACGCAGACTTCACCTGCCTCTGCAACTCAAAAAGCTCGAGAGAATAAAAGACAGCGTGAAACAGAAGACATATTGCCAACTGCAAAAAAAAAACAGGAAGATACCGCCGAAGAAACGTCGACACACCAACTGAAATGCCAGTCGACACACTAGGCGATACACCAAAAAGTCCACAGCTGATACGCCAACCGGAAAGCAAATGGATAAGGGTTGGAAAGGAGTACCAGGGGAAAGAAATCAACCCTGGAAAAGATCCCCCCGAAAAAATTTCTACAAAAAAGAGGAGGTACCAAAAGAGGAAACCTACGCGTCCTGACGCTATTATTATATCCCAAACTGGCAAATCATACATACGCGGATATATTGAAACAACTTAAATCCGAGCCAGAGCTCAAAGAGCTTGGAGCAAGCGTCAACAAAATAAGGAAAACTGCGAAAGGTAAACTGCTGATGGAACTTAAAGGCAAGTCAGATGTCCTCACTGAAAAGCATCGAGCAGGTCACTACACCAGACGAGGTGTGCAGTGCAATAGAAGAGCAGTTTCCAAGCTTTGGAAAAATAGAGCAGACCGCAATAAAATCTTTGCGAGCTATACCCAACGGCACACAAAAGGCGCTTATAAGCCTACCCGCAAAAGCAGCTCAAACGCTCATAAAAGCTGGGAAAATGAGAGTAGGATGGGTAATATGCCGGATACGTGAGCTTACTACTCCTACCAGGTGCTTTAGGTGCCTGGAGTATGGACATGTGGCCAAGCACTGTCGCAATACCGTAGACCGCACTGGAGTCTGTCTTAGATGCGGCAAGAAAGGGCACCTAGCGAAGACGTGCAAGGAAGAACCCAAATGCGCAATTTGCCCAACAGACTGTAAAGGCGGATCTGATCACCCAACGGGTAGCTTTAAGTGTCAGGCGTACCAACGTGCTGTGTGGGAAAAGGTACGATAGGATGATAAAGTGCCTTCAAATTAATTTGAACCACTGTGAAACAGCACAAGATATCCTCGCGCAAACTGCAATAGAAGGAAACGTAGATTTAGCAATAATAAGCGAACCATATAAAGTCCCCAGTAATAATGGGAAATGGGCTGAAGACAGAACTGGGAAAGCGGCAATTTTGACTTGCGGCAACCTGCCTTTTGAGAGAAAAGCCAATCGACAACAAGATGGCTTCGTGGAGGCAACAGTTAAAGGCTTACACTTTTTCAGCTGCTACGCTAGATAACCAGCTAGATAACCTTGTCACAGCGGCACGAGGAAAGTCACCACTTGTCATTGCGGGCGATTTCAATGCCTGGGCAGTAGAATGGGGTAGCAGCAGGACGAACAGCAGAGGCTCGGCACTTTTAGAAGCACTCGCCTGCCTAGATCTTGTGCTCCTCAAAAACGGTGACGCTCACGCCTTTCACAATGGAAGATCTGGCTCAATACTCGATCTCACGTTTACAAGCCGATCACTCTCAAGATTAATGGACTGGAAAGTTACAGACCTCTATACCCACAGCGATCACCAAGCCATCATCTTCAACACGAAAGAAACAGTGTCACGACATGAAAGAATAAGAATCCGCAAGGCGCAACAGAAAGGATGGCAACTTTCCAAAATGGACACAGAAGTGTTCCTATACATGACTGAAAGTATTGAAGCTATAGAAAGCAACACCGAGCAGCAAACCAAATACGTAATGACCTCCATAGAGAATGCATGTGACGCCGCTATGCCCCGACAGAGGAATGGAAACAGAAAACCCCCGTCTACTGGTGGAACGACGATATAGCTACGTTGCGCGCACAATGCCTGCACTACCGTAGGCGACAGATGAGAGCTAGAGGCAGAAATGAATATCCGCAGTGTTGCGTTCAATAGACTGCAAACTAGCTTTATGATCCCATGGTCACTGGAACGGATACAGTTTCATTGTCATTGAAGCTAACCGAGTTCAGGGCCAATGGTTTGTGCAAGCTATGGCCACGAGCAGTCAGTTCATTGCACTAACGACATCAGCATTTTGGAAATACGTGCTTCAGCTGGCGTCGATCAAGCTAGCGGAGTCGTATTTCTTAAGTCGCTGCTGAGTTGAGTGCGGAGCCAAGATTGTTTGTGACCAAGGTGTGTGTGTGTGTGTGTGTGTGTGTATATTGGTTTAGTTCACCTTTTTAGTTAGCATATTTAAGCTTATGTTAAGACAAAAAAGAAGTCAGTTGTTCTAATTGAAATTAAAAGTGGAGTTTGTATTCTATAACATATGAATAAAAGTATCAGAATAAACTTAACTATAATCCAAAATAAAAAACTCTCAAAAGAAGTTGTTTTAATTGAAATGAAAAGTGGAGTGTGTATTTTATAACAGCAGCTAAGAACAGAGTTCAAGGCAAAACGCAAAGAACTACGCAAGGCTATAGCCGGATGTAAAAGCCAATATTTCTGCAAACTAGGAGACGAAGTTTGCTCAACATGAACGTCAGCCACTCAACAGAGAACCACATATTGCAGATACATCCATACCACCAGTAACCTGTCACGAAGTCCTCAATGCTGCTACCACAATCAAAAGCAGTAAAACGCCGGGGCTGGACGGCATACCAAATGCAGCGTTGAAAATGCTGATAAGCAAGAAACCAGAAGTCTTCAGTAACCTTTACACATCATGTCTCAGAGAGGGTATTTTCCCGAGAAGATGGAAACGCCAACGGTTAGTCCTAATCCCAAAAGGAAACAAGCCCCCAGAGGAACCCTCCTCCTATCGGCCCCTGTGCATGCTGGACACATCAGGAAAAGTCTTGGAGAAAATTATCTGCACAAGGCTAAAGTGCCACATCGAGGCAACAAGTGCGTTATCAGATGACCAATACGGTTTTGGGAAAAAACGTAGTACAGTCGACGCAATTGAGAAAGTATGCAACATTGCAAGCCGCGCATTAGAAGGAACAAAATGGAGAGGTGGCAACAAGAAATACTGTGCAGTAGTTACGCTTGACATTAAAAACTCATTGAACTCCGCCAGGTGGGAGCGCATACTGACCGTCCTCACGAGTATCGATACACCAGCCTACCTACTGCGAAACATCGCGAACTACTTTGAGCATAGACTGCTTCTATATGATACGGATGAAGGTCCTAAGCAGTACCATGTAACCGGAGGCGTACCACAGGGATCCGTTCTCAGACCGCTTCTTTGGAACATAATGTACGACGGTATCTTGAGAGTGCAAAAGCCCGAAGGTGTGCATATTATTGGATACGCAGACGATATTGCTATTACGGTAGTTGGTAAAACACTATCTGAAGTTGAGCAAAATTGCAACGTGACAATTCAGCATGTCAAAGAATGGCTGCATGTAGCCGGACTAGAGCTCGCAGACCATAAGACAGAAGTAGTTCTAATGAGCAGCAGGAAAAAAGTGGAAAAGATCCAAATTCAGGTTGGCGAACATACGATCACATCGAGTACATATACAAAGTATCTTGGAGTTCTACTAGACCATAGGCTAAACTTCAGGGATCATCTTAAGTATTCCAGTGATAAAGCGGCTAGATTAGGGGCAGCCTTAGCAAGACTGATGCCAAACGTTGGTGGACGACGACAGCCCATAAGGCAGCTGTTAGCGAGCGTAAATACATCCATCATAATGTATGCCGCACCAATATGGGTAACTGCGACGCATACAAATTCATACATGAAAGAAACCTTGGCAGCATACAGATTGACATCGTTAAGAGTGTGCAGTGCATTCAGAACAGTATCCAACGAAGCATCGAACGTAATATCAGGACGCTGGCCCATAGACATAGTAGCTAAAGAGGCTGCAGCCAGACGAAGTCTTTTAAATTACGAGTCAGAACGTGAAAGCATTTCTGAAATGGAAAATATAAGAAGCCGTAGCCAACAAGAGTGGAAAGAAAGATGGGAATCTTCTACCAAAGGCAGATGGGCGTACACACTAGTCCCGTGCATACAAACATGGATCCAGAGAAGCATGGTGAAGTGAACTACCACCTTACACAGTTCCTAAGCGGACATGGGTGCTTCAGGGAATATCTCTGCAAATACAAACATGTTGAGAATCCTCACTGCCTGTACTGCGCAGATATGGTGGAAAATGCAAAACATGTCTTAATGGAGTGTGTCCGCTTTGAAGAAGCTAGAAGACTCCTAAGGTCACACATGCATGAAGCGATAACTCCCTTAGGTGTGGTAAGATACATGCTTACATCAAAGTATGCATGGGATATATGTACAGACATCATCACTGGAATAATGCAGCAACTGAGGCGGGATGAGCAAGCAGCGAGGGCTATCCACACTGAAGTATAGATGAGTAAATAATACTCACTCCTGCTCTGCGAAGTAATGCCTTGACTGGTGGTACCGTAGGGTCTTAACAGGAACAGCGAAAAGTAAGGAGAGGTTTAGTCAGTATACCATATTGGGGATTCTGACACTATTTGGAAGTACGGGCTTCCATTTGTCTATAAAAGATTCCCTCCTGTCGTCATAAAAAAAAAAAAAAACATACACACACACACACCCGAGCAACAAATATAGAAAGCCAAAGAAGATCACGCGACCAAACAAGGGCAAGGTACAGCCACGACAAATACCATCCAAAAGCTCCTAAAAGCTAGGAGCCGATGGTGAGGCCAACCTTTAACCCAGAATATTACCTAAAATCTCTAATCGGTGCTGCACCCAACGCAGCCCAAAATTCTTGTACAGAACCCTGGACAGCTGCTGAGCTTACCCTGGCTGGAAAATTAGAGGTAACGTCCGGAAGTTCGTTACAAGTGGCGCCCGAGAAGGGACTCTGCAAATCAAACACGCAGAGTACCAGAAAAAAAACCCAGTAAATAAGCGAAGTCATTAACACGCTCCCACAGCGAGCCAACACATTTAAACGCTTCAACTCCAGCAAAAGCATCAAAACGCTCAAAGCAACGCGACAACGCTTTAACAATAAAGCAAGGCGTCAAAACGCTCAGAGCAACGCATCAAAACGCTTGAATAGAGAAGCCACGCATCAAAACGCTTCAACGTATCAAAACGCCTGAACACACAAGCCACGCATCAAAACGCTTTAACGCACCAAAACGCTCAAACGCAAAGCATCAACGCAAAGCATTTTGAGCATTCAGCAACACTTATCACAACGCTTCCTCATAAGCAACGCAACTAAACGCTTCATCACACCGCTTTCACAGAAAGCGATATCAATTAAAAATAAAAGAAAAAAAATCTTTTATAATAATTAACAAAAAACTTATAACAAAAACAAAACCTTACCTTACAAAACCTTAAAACTAAACCTTATATTTAAACGTCTTCTAAATTTAAATCCAAATATTTTCAAAAAAAAAAAAAAAATATATATTTGTAATAAATCAAACTACGAAAGGTCATCTCAAAGAGCATCACAGTCAACACTAAGATAACATTACGAGTCATTGGAAGAAACATTACGTTGCAAATCATCTATTGCAAGGCATCATCGAAAATCATCAAAATGATTGCTAAAACGCCAGGGTTGGGTAACAAGAACTATTCACTAGCTCTACAACGATAAGCAGACAATGAGAAACAAAGGTACGACTGTCAGTCACAAAATATCGAACGACACATAAGCCCAAACGAAACGCAACCACGTAAAGAACACATTTTATGGTTGTAGAAGACGACACCACCATGACCACCCTACGGGCATGTCAACGATGCTCCCAAGAAGGACATGGATCCGCTCAAGGCACGAATCCACGCGTCCTCCCCTGCTGGATATTTTGGCGACTGGACCGACGATCCCTGGATTGCTGTCACAAACAGCTAAATGGGACACCATCGATCACATCTAGGGGCGAAAACAATGCGACCGACGATCCAATGTCGTCCTATCCAGCCATTCCATTGGGACTAGACGAAAATCGTATCGATCGAAAAAGCCACGATCGATACCGGCGCAACGCGCAGTTTCATCAGCGACATGATCGCCAACGAAATCGGCACGGCACAAGAGCTGAAGTCGACAGATAAGCTCATCCGTTTAGCAGACGGCACCTCCAGACACAGCACAGAAGAACTACACGCCCCTGTCCACCTCGGAACCAACGTCTGTGAAGTTCCATTCTTAGTTCTACCAGCGACGGTGGACGATCTCATACCCGGAATCTCATATTATCGATCTCATACTAGGGAACCCAGCTACCGCAGCACAGGGAGACACCAATCCCATTTGCACCGCAACCCCCAGCAAGGGTTCATCCCGACAAAAACTAGCAACAGCAACGACATCGCCCACAAGAATACCCTTACATCGTGCGGTGTGGGACCCAGGAACGAAACCTCAGCGAAATAAAGAAATTCTACACCGGCAACGACTCTAACCGCACATCTAAACACGCATCATAATTCAACCACAGTTTTAACACGCGGCACCACCCGCGTTAAAAACTGGAACCCGCGGCACTACCCCCGTCAACAACTAGGACCCAACTAGGAACCAACAACTAGGAACCGCAGCATGACCTGCGCCATCAACTGAACACGGCAGCAGCACCTGCCTCAAAAACAGTGTGTCTTGCAGCCGTACCTGCACAAACAACTACGAGTATCTTGCAGCCGTACCTGCACAAACAACTACGAGAATCATCGCAGCCATACCTGCGCAAACAACTACAAAACATCAGATCACTCACGAGAGAAACAAGTTCGACATCTGCATGTTACCACCAACAACAGAAACTGCATCAACATATCATATTAAAATGACAAATGCAGGATCGACCCAGCCGAAGAATAGCTCAAAACTCAGCTTTTCCATTCGCAGCACCACCTGCGTCAACAACTAGGACCTGCAGCACCACCTGCGTCAACAACTAGGACCCGCAGCACCACCTGCGTTAACAACTAGGACCCGCAGCACCAACTGCGACAAAAAGTTGGCACTGCAGTAGTACCTGCACGAAAAAGTACAAAACTCTCATAAAATTTCATTAAACTAAAACGTTACAATGTCGTTGCAAGTGGTCAAACTAAAATGTCACAAGGTTGTCAAGCAAGTTCGAACACACACTACTTCCGAACAAACGAACAGGATGGCAACTCTGCACACAAATACTCACTAGAAGAACTGAACAAAAGAAATTTAAATCTGCAGAACAGTCATTATCATTTGAGTTACCAATAGCCAACGACGTAATTTTGAGTATTTTATTAAATACATAACGAAAAGTGAATCTACGCATAAAGTTAAATGCAAAACACTTCAGGTGAGTGCCACAAAGACTTTGCGACTACTGCAAAGTTAACTACGACACATCAGAACATCTCGTATTGCACCCAGCCAACAAGAAGTGTCTCATTTTTATACTTCATCATCGATCTCGCTCAACTGTTTTTCTTAAAACACATCAGCAAAGTACAGCGAGACCGACAAAAATCCAAGTATGGATAAATTTGAAAAGACTAAACGATTGTTCAGCGACCGACATCAGGAGTTGGTAGAAGCGCAAAAAAAGACAGTGCTGTTAGCAGAACCGCTGCCCTTCAAGCCGCCAAACAAGCGTCTGCGCAGCGATGATAAAATTTCATCATCAATGATACACGCCGACATCATCAGCACGATCTGATTGAATGAGACAACATCCAGCCATACCGCTGCAACCCGTGCCATTACGCCATATCAACAGCAACCACCAGCATGCGTCAACTGCAACAAGAACAGCTCACAACCAGAGCCCGAGACAAATCGACACATTCTAGTAACGACGACGTCAACCACCATTGAGTTGTCTAGCGACGATGACAACGATGATACACCAAAGTCATACCTCTTCACGTTTCCACAAGAACCAGGTGACATCACCGTGAATGTCGAAGATTTTAGATGCTTAACTACTGGCAGATTTTTAAATGATAAAATAATGGAATTTTACATATCATGGATCACAAGAATGCTCATACCTAAACAGCACGCAGACGATTTCGTCATCTTGAATTCATTTTTCTATGAGCGACTCATGCAGCCCAAGGCAGTAGCAGGCGACACACTGTTCACACTTGCCCAACGTCGACATGCAGGCGTACAGAAGTGGACACAGCGACACGACATCCTCAGGAAAAGTTTCATTGTCGTACCAATCAACGAAAAGAAACACTGGTTCGTGGCAGTGATTTGTTACCCCCATTTAAATGGACCTCGCTTCTATGATGCGCCACCACAGGTCACTATAGGACCTAAACATCCGGTCAAACAGCCGATCATACTTCTCTTCGACTCGCTAGCCACCACCGACCACTCACGCGTGTTCAGCCCTCTAAGAAGCTACCTAGCTTACGAACTCCAAACCAGACAACCAGGTCATGCAGCACGAAGCTTCACAGCAGAAAATCTACCAGGCTATCGTGTTAAAGTTGCGCAACAAAGCAATCTGACAGACTGTGGCCTTTACGCGTTGCAGTTCATAGAAAGCTTCGTATGCAATCCAATTTTGCACCTGTTAACGCCCATAGACCGCACCACATGGTTCACGGACGCAACAATAAAGAACAAGCGTAGACACATTAGTGAGCTAATACAGAAATTATCTGGCCAACACTTGCCATCTATCCCACTGCCCACATTCGTTCAAGGAACTCAAACGTAACATAACATTCAGCAGGCAACAAGCTCCGATAGCGCCCCGCAGGCGTTAATCACCACATCGGCAACAACCCTGGAACATCAAATACCAACGACAAATGTGTCCTTTGTACCAACAGAAGCACAAGCGACAATTAGCAATCTCAGCGCTCAACCGCCATCATCATGCCCATTTGCGTCACCAGATGTGCTACCAATAGCATTCACTGTGCCATCAGCCGCACAGGAGATAAGCAGCACATACAGCGTCACGCAGGCAATACAAGATGCAACGCCATCAACAACACATACAGGTGGCACGCACATCATGCACCAGCTCACCTCAGCTACACCATGTTTTGTAAAACTTAGGATAACCGATAACTATAGCGACGACAACAACGACAACGACTCCTCAGCTGAATGCATCGGTTGGCTCATAGAGAGAGAGACTAACCGTCAACAGCAAAATGAGGCACTGAATGTAACCACTACAACATTCAGGGGTTCAAGACAACCCACCAGCATCACCTTACCCACCAACGATCCACAACGCATTGATCAACCCTTAACACGCGGCAGCGTCAGTGCGACAAGCAGTACGACTAATGCAACTTCACCACGTGAAGATAAGCACAGCAACAAAGTTACTAAGGCACACTCAGAATGGCCCCTTGAGCTTCAACAAAGAATCGCTGTAGCCAAACAGCAACGAAAACGCATGATGCAACTTAAATTTGCAGTCACCCTAGAAGGTATCCGGTCCAGGACGCCCAGGTCTTCTCTTTACCGAACAAGAGGGGGGGGGGGGTGAGTGTGACGACACTATTTCAGGTGTGAAATAGCACCGCACAATCTCTATGCCATACGGCATACCGACCACATCGTCATACGGACATCAGACTGCCCCATCATCAGACCAGCCGCATCGCAGACAAATTAAACCACTATATTATTTCAATATTCATTCTTATCTACAGTCTATAATTAATAGACATGAATTATACTTACCATATATATATTACTAGCAAGTTAAGCATAAGATATGAATTACATTTATTTTCATCAAACATGAATTATATACATTAAGCATCCCTTGTAAATAGTACTTAGTACAAAGTACATAATAAAGGGTCGGCCAAATAACTTTTTTTTTTTAAAATGGGCGCAAAACATCGAGTGTAGCTTCGGCTGTGTGGCACGTAGCGCCGTCTTGTTGAAACCAAGTGTTGCCAATATCCTCCTCTTCAATTTTTGTGAACAAAAATTCGTTCAACATGGCCCGATAACGATGTCCATTGACTGTAACGGCCACTCCTTGCTCATTGTCCAATTATGCCTCTGGACCAAAATCCGCACCAAACAGTGACTCGTTTTGCGTGCATCGGCTTTTCAATGTATGCGTGCGGGTTTTCTGTGCCCCAAATGCGACAATTTTGCTTGTTTACATACCCGCCAAGATCAAAATGAGCTTCATCTGAAAAGATGATTTTTTTGGCAAAATCGGTATCTTCTGTAAGTCGATCGCAGGCAATATTTCCCAGCGTTGTTCAAGCGTATACACAACCATATATAATTATCTGTCAAATCAGACATGTGCTAAGTGTTACCATTCACGAAATAAGCACTAGTTGAAAAAGAAAAACGTTAGATGGCGGACCCTTTACCATACTAAGTAAGTAACAAATATGCACAGCTGGCAGCAATCAGCACTTAACGCCCGAACACAATGTGCGCGACGAGCGGCAAGCGCCAATTGCCACTTTTCATTTACATGTATTTCTTATGGCACGAATTTTGGAGATTTGTCGCCTGACGTTGCAGTCGGCTACAATTTAATTTTAATTTGACAGGCAGCAAAAATAAGTTTCTGCCATTGTTTACATTTGTTATTACTGGTCGCATTCAGCAAGATGCTGTTGTAAAATTTATGGTGAGTGAGGGATGAGCTCAAACAAAATGAACTTCAGAAATTTAAGTACAACTGAATAATGACATAAGAATCCATAATGAATGTAAGATTGATTTATAAATAAAATTTTTAATTCACATTTAATTTTACAAAATTGATTAATTATTCATTTCAAATATTCATTTTCGTTATTCAGTGGCGAAATGTTATAACTTCGTAACGCGTTGCAACACTTTCGACTGGCGATAATTTCGATAAAAAATCACTTTTCTTTCATATTTTCATACAATTTTGTTATTTTTTATAACATGCTGCCACTTCGAAAATTCGCTTCGGTGTTCGCTTCGAAAGTGAAGTTATAACATGTCGACACAGAATAATGAATGAATTTTTTATTCATATGAATGTCTTTCACAAAGAATGCAACTCACAAAGAATTTCAGAATTTTCAATTATTCTTTTTTTATTCATTATTCATTTTTATTCATTATTCATTTTTTATTTATTATTAATTTTTAATTCATTTGCACCGAATCCATGAATAAAAACATAATCATTTGCCCCGAAGCCATGAATACAAAATTAATCATTTGCACCGAAGCCATGAATAAATATTAATCATGGTTTAAAAAAATTAGTAATGAATAAAAAGTGAATAATGAATAACAAGTGAATACTGAATAAAAAACTAATAATGAATCAATTTTTTGTTCATATGAATACTATACACAAAGAATGTATTTCACAAAGAATTTCAGAATTTTCAATAATTCATTTTTTATCCATTAATCATATTTTATGCACTATTAATTTCATATTAATTATTCATTTTTTATTCATTTTTCATTTTTATTCATTATTAATTTGTTATTCTTTACTAATTTCCTATTCATTATTGATTTTTTTATTCATTAATTGATATAAATAAAACAAATAATTAATGAATTTTTTAAAATTTAATGTGAAATAACATTTTTATTTATGAATGAGTTTTGCATTTATTGAATGGATTCTCATTTCGTCATTCACTCATTCACCTCTCTGAAAATAAAATTAAATTGTACAGCACGGTCTTCCGTTTTGATTATATTTCAGATTTTTAGCTTATGGTTACGTTTTAATTATTTTAATTAATTAGGGCGTTATTTAGCAACCAAACTCTATTGTTTTTTGAAAATATATTTTAAAAACAAAAAAATGTAACTAATTTAAATTTTTAGTTTTAAAAATTTGCCAACGTTTCTCAGATTGTTTGTCTGCTGCATCAGGGCGTCTTTTATCTATATACATAAAAATTAATGTATGTCTGTATGTCTGTTTGTGCTTTATAGGCTGTTTGTGCCAAACCACTGGACCGATTTTCCTGAAATTTTCACAGCGTCTTAATATGACTCTGGAAGGAATATTAGGCTACATAAAGTTGTGCTTGGACAAAGGGGCGTGGCCCCGACAATATAACCCAAAACTTAAAATCGTCATATCTCTAATAGAAATACGTACCACAAAACAAGATTGGGCGGGACCACGCCCATTTTTGGAAAAATTAAAAACTGTAATATCTTCTTAACTACTGGACCGGTCGACATGAAATTTTCACAATAGAACATTGTTACAAAATAATTAGTCCTTGGCTACATAATATTGTGATCAGACGAAGGGGTGGTGCCACGCCTACACAACCGAAAACTTAAAATCCTCATATCTCAGGCAATAATTGGCATAGAATGATGATATTTGCTACATATCATGTTTTCTTAAAAAGGATTTTATGCCACGTAAATAGTGGGCGGGCCACGCCCCTTTCTTTGCTCTAGAAGCTACACCT
Organism: Coremacera marginata; assembly: GCA_914767935.1. Lineage (NCBI taxonomy): Eukaryota > Metazoa > Arthropoda > Insecta > Diptera > Sciomyzidae > Coremacera > Coremacera marginata. The sequence continues at coordinate 110,886,968 of OU612044.1, read as the reverse complement.
CTACACCCACTAAAAACATTGTATATCCTAAAGCATTGCAATAAATAATTCAGAATCAAATAAATAAATTTTTATTAATATCTAAATACTTTTTATTTTATCACTTTAGGGGTAGCGAAGCACACCGGGTTCAGCTAGTTAACTATAAAACTATTAAAGACGCCCTATCATTTAAAAATTAAAATTTGTGAAATTTATTTGTGTCTTAAATCTTTTTTAAAAAAACAATAAATTCTGGTTGTTAAATAGCGCCTTAATATATTAAAATGAAATTGAATGTCTTTCCTTTTTAGCTCAGTGTTTTAATTCTAAACGGCTACTGTTGAGTCGGCTGAATGCAGCCATTGTTTTTTGTTTACTATTGTTTAGCTGTTGAAGTGCTCGTATTTTTGTTTACTTTGTAAAAGAAGTTTATTTTGTTAAAGTTTTGAAGGTAAGGTCATAAATTATAAGATAAAGAATTTAATACGTATTATGTTGCCTCTATTGCAATATGGACTTAGATAAACAAATAGTTGAAAAGCAGCTGAGCAGTTTGCTGCTGTCGCGTTTATTATAATCAAGTCGCTCAACATTTCTCTACAAGGACAGAGTGGAGACATGCTGCTTGCCGGTCGTCGCGCACATTGTGTTCGGCCTATTAGTCTTAAGTTTCATTTATTTTAATAAATGAGTCGTGTAAGAATCACCAAGCTGAATAAACGTGTTTTACTTTGGATCTCCATCGCAGCTGCTGCATCAGCCACTCACCGAACATCGTTGTTCGGATTACGACAAACAGGTTTAGACATTTACCAAGACAGAAAATGGCACTCTCCTCTCCCGCCTTGTGAGTACACATCAGGGTCATAGGTGGTCTTATTACCGCTGCCTGTTTTTTGCTTGCCGCCACTACTCTACACGAAACATACCCACCACGGTAGTTAAACAATACATTCTCCTCTCCCGCCTTGCGAGTACTCATCAGGGTCATAGATGGTCTCATTACCGCTGCCTGTTGTTGCTTGCCATTACTACTCTATACGAGTCATTCTCACCACGTTAGCCGACTAATACATTCTTCTCTCCCGCGTTGCCAGTACACATCAGGGTCATAGATGGTCTTATTACCGCTGCCTGTTTTTTGCTTGCCGCCACTACTCTACACGAAACATACCCACCACGGTAGTTAAACGATACATTCTCCTCTCCCGCCTTGCGAGTACTCATCAGGGTCATAGATGGTCTCATTACCGCTGCCTGTTGTTGCTTGCCACCATTACTCTATACGAGCCATACCCACCATGTTAGCCGACTAATATATTTTCCTCTCCCGCCTTGCGAATACACATCAGGGTCATAGATAGTCTTATTACCTCTGACTGTTATTTGTTCACCACCACCACTCTGCACGAGCGATACCTACAACAACAACTGAACCGCTTGTCAGGGGGAATCAACAGTTACACACGCACACATATACACACACACACCCGAGCAACAAATGTAGAAAGCCAAAGAAGATCACGCGACCAAACAATGGCAAGGTACAGCCACGACAAATACCATCCAAAAGCCCTCCCAAAGCTAGGATCCGATGGTGAGGCCAACCTTTAACCCAGAATATTAGCTAAAATCTCCAATCGGTGCTGCACCCAACGCAGCCCAAAATTCTTGTACAGAACCCTTGACAGCCGCTGAGCTTACCCTGGCTGGAAAATTAGAGGTAACGTCCGGAGGCTCGTTACAATGTTATGGGCACATTTTTGACGTAAAATAATGTTGAAACGTCTGAATGTTGTACACTCTAAAAACAGCATGTAAAATTAACGTTTAAGAAGTAGTATTTTTAAGAGTGAAATTACTATTTTTTCACATATTTACGCATTTAATATTTATTTTCATGACTTACGCATTAAAATCGTAAAATTACGAGCATTTACAAATAAGAAATGCACTCTCTTTGCGGGATTACACACCACATTAGTAAGCTCACTAACAATTTTGTAATCTTACTAGTGAGCTTTGCGACGCCATTACGCCAAGTTGTGTTCATTCCTGTTGTCTGTTTGGCAGCGTTCTGGTCATATTTTTAAGAAAAAGTTATAAGAAGTGTTGAAAAATATAAATTTTGAACAAATATGCTCCAAAAAATAAATTAAATTAGTGTAAATTAATTTATGGTGTAAAATAGTAATTAATAGTAAAATGAGTTTATTAGGAAAAATGTTTAATTGCAATATATGTGGAAGTGGTTTTAGACAAGTGAAAATTTATGAGAGGCACCTTATTATTCATAGAGAAACGAAAAATGTTTATTTTAACTTCAACTTCAAACAGTCGCAAAATAAGTTAAAATTATTTCTGTTAAGCACGAGCAAAAAGCCTTAAATAATACTTCAGAGTGTAAGCTTCCGGATGAGATGGAGATAGTTTTAAGTTATATAAAACATTTTGGTGAATATCCAGAGTACTTTTTAAAAATTTCGAGTTAAATTAATTAAGATACGTATTTTTTTCGTATTTTCCAGATGGGAACAACTTTGGAAAACATAATCAAGACGATACCAACGGACAGACCCTTTAGAAGTTTTACCAGTAATTGTCTTTAAATACTTATTTGGTAGAATCCTATAAAAATCAACGAAGTTTATAAGTATTTACATATTTATTAATTTTTCAGAATGTGATGTACAAGGCATGACTAACGCGTATATATTTTTTTTTTAATTCCTCGTGGCTGAAAACTTGGCTGAAAATAACTTTTTGGAAATGCTGACACAAGTCATTAATTATTTGTGTTTAATATAATGTACAAACAATGGAATTTTTTGTTCATTTCTGCTATAAGTACTACCCAAATTGCACACGTGGTGGCAAAAAAGAACATTAATAATTTGCAAAAGGTTAACAACCTAATATAAAAAATAACTAATATTCAATAATCCTATTGCATTGCTTATTATAACACTGGTCGATTAAATTTTAGAGCGTTAACCATACCCAACGCATCAATGACCTTTGCAAAAGTATGGTCTGCTTTCTGCTTAAGCAGGTCAAATTTTGACGATCAGTTTTATTAGTATTTACGATTTGGAATAAACAATTATTAATTTATTTTCATTAAATTTTTTATTTTAATCAATTTAATATTAATTTTTTGAGTTCTTAATAAGCCTTGTGGTTATTTAATTCAGCGGATGAATAAAATTAAAACTTTAATGAAATATAAAATCAACATCTCTTAATAATGTGAGTGATATCAAATGTGAGTGATATACATTGATTTTGAGGTCAAATATTTAGATTGGAATACGAAGTTTGAATACATTTATTTATTTATTTATATTTGGGGTATTTTACTGAAATAACTAAAAAACCATTTTTTATTCTAAATATTATTTAAAAATAATTAATATATAATTATTTAATAATAATAATAAATAATTATTAAATATTATTTATAATCAATTGTTATTAAATATAATTTATAATAAATATTGATATAATCGAAACGCCACTGCTTTATCATGTAGGATTGCACACGCAATGTGTAATTTCTATATAAAATCAAACATTCACTGTGTACATTTTCGAATGCGAGTGTGTAATTATTAAAACATTTCGGTAGTAACTTTTACACCTTTCAAACGTAATTTTACGTAGTGTGTGAAAATGCACGTATTAAGCGAGGCAACTTTTCTGCTTGCTTAACTGTAGTAAGATTACACGATTTTTGTTTAGAGTGTACACATTGCATACAGAGTTTGTATGAAATTACATTACATATGTATATGTTTTTTTATATTTGAACTAAAATAAGTTATAAATTATATAGTCAGTTTAAATATCAAATTTATTGGAAAAATATTTTTAAAACAGCTTAAAATAGTTTCTTTAACCAAAAGTATAAAAATTATGGTTTTTACATTTATATTATGAAAAATCAAAAATTTTGACTTTTTTCCTTTTTTGACAAAATAACATGATTCGGGATATAAACTCTTTCGGGAAGACCACACAACAATAGTTGTTATATCTTATCATGTATTGATGCTTCAGTTGCTGCTGACGTTCTTATGCTTGTTGTTTTAGTTCGTGCCGAAATCACAAACGCAACATCGTGTTGTTTCTTGGAATGAATCGTATTACGATTAATTCTCAGTAACGGCTTGTATTGTTGTTGTTATTAATACGTATGTAAAATTTACATTTATATATCAGTTTCTTTCATTTTTGTCGTTTGTTATTGTTAATGTTTATCTTCAGCGAGATTAATACAATAAACAATACAGATGTATTACAGAAATGTGCTGTAGAGCCTGTAGGAAAATCAAATAATTTAAAAGTAGTTGAAAAAGTAGTTTTTTGTCAAACACAACTAGTTGAAATTCTGACTTTTTTCCATAGAACGAACTAACATATTTTGTATGGTGATGTCCGCTAAATAAGTCAATTGACTTTCGTCTGCATATATTTTGAACTACTTTTTAAATTAGTTAAATTTTAATTATTTTTTAACTACTTTAAAATAAATCAATCGAAAACTAGTTGAATATAAAAGATGAATATAAAAGCATAAAAATTTTAAATTTCTATACATCAAAGAGATCATTTATTTAGCTGAGTATAAGTTAACACAAGATTCTGTCGAAATCGCTTAGAAGACAAAATCTGTGCTACATTCAAAAGTACGTGACTTTTGATAAATTTGCCAGCTGCATGGTTTTTAACGTGGGAGGATCCACTATGTAGAAAACCAGCAGCAACAACAACAATAACAATAGCCAAAATATGAGGCAAAGAGAGCACCAACGACAGCAACAATATCAACAGTAGTAACAACAACAGCAACAACAACAACTACATCAACTACATCATCATCTTCAATGTGCCCAGAATAGGTATAACTTAGGGTAACTTTCAATTAGTAGGTTAGTTTTTAAGTGAATGTTTAATAAAGAAGTGGCACATAGTGCCTAAAATAAAAATTCGTTTTTAAACTTTAACTGGCGCCCAACGAAAACTGAAGTTCTTATAAAGAATAAACTTAAAACTGACAACAAATTAATTAAATGTGCTCTAAAGAAGCTAAGGATAAACAATTAATAAAAGAAAAACTGAAAGAAAATTAATGTGCTAAAATACCATAAGGCAAATAAAAACAAACTGAAAGAAAATTTAATGTGCTTTGAAAGAACTAAGGACAAACAATCAATTAAAATACAATAAGACAAATAAACAACGAAGGAGAACTTTACGAGAGTTACACGATCGACATAGCAAAGGAAGAAGAACACAGCAAACAAAGTAAAAAAAGAAAATCAAGAGATAAGGAAATAAACTGTTAATATGATTATGTTTATGTAAGTACTCAGTGATCTGTTTTTTTTTTTTTTCTTCTTTGTGAGGTTACATATTGAATTAAATTATTTAAAGTTTTTTGTAAGAATAAACTATAAAAAATAGAAATTATAAAAAAATAAAATTTTAAAATTATTTTTTTTCTTTTTTAAAAAAAAATGTCCGACGAACAACTAAGAATAATAATTTCTGCTGCTGTTACCACAGCTAAATCAGGACTTTAGAAACACCAGCTAGGGTAGAACAATATAAACCAGTTGAGATAAATCCGGCTGTGAAATGCGAAGAATCTCTCGATATCGTAAAATCACTACCTGAATTCAATGGCGACAGGACACGCTATGTTAGTTGGAGACAAGCTGCCTTTGCAGCTTATAAGCTTTTTGATAAATATGAAAGTAGCTCGAGGCACTACCAAGCGGTAGCAATTATGCGAAATAAAATTGTAGGCCCGGCTGATCAGGTATTATCATCATTCAACACAATCCTTAATTTCAACGCAATTATTGCGCGTTTAGACTTTACATACGCTGACAAAAGACCCATTTATTTAATTGAACAAGAGATGTCGACTCTCCGTCAAGGAAAGCTTTCAATTGTAGAATTTTATGATGAAGTGGAAAAAAAATTAACACTTATTGTAAATAAAACTATAATGTCACACGAGGGTAATAATGATCTCATTTTGTCATTATGCCAGAAGTATAGGCAAGATGCTCTCAGGGTATTCATATCAGGATTACGTAGGCCCATGAGCGACATAATGTTTTCGTCACAGCCTGTGGATGTGCCCAGCGCTTTGGCGTTAGCGCAAGAATTGGAGGCTAACCATGCCCGATACTCATTCGCGAATTCTTTTAGCAATAGAAATGAAGTTAATCAGACAGGACATAATAACAGAAGATCCTTTGAGCCGCAATATTCTCCTCACTATAGGCAAGTTAACGGACACCCTCAGAATAATCCTACCCCCATGGATGTTGATCCTTCTACTTCAAATTTGAGACAGAGAAATAGTTTCAATCCAAACTGGAGGATCGCACAGGACTCCTCCGAAACTCGTCAATCATATCAGAGGCCGTTGCCTAATAATAATCAAAGAGAGGCATTTAAAAGACAGCGTGACAGCGATAGGCAGACTCTCCCTAAAATTCAAAGAATAAACCATATAAATCAAAATACCGATGAAGAACATTTTAGTAATGACAAAGCCCAAAGCGAGTTTTTTGAAGAAATTAATTTTTTAGGAGAAAATCGCTCCTGCCATATGTAAGCCGAGAGCTGGCAGGGCGATCAATAAAGCTTTTAATTGATACAGGTGCGGGAAAAAATTTTATGAAACATAATACAAATCTTAAAGGATTAAAGGAAATCGATAAACCATTTAGAGTACAATCAATTCATGGCACCGCCGAGATATATGAAAAATGTTGTGTTAATATTTTCGGAAGAAATACACATTTTTATATCCTTTCTGAATTAAAAACATTTGATGGCATAATAGGGTTTGATTTTATGAAGGAAATCGAAGCTAAATTGGACTTAAAAACAGGAATATTGCATTACAAGGGTGGTCAAGAGAAGTTGCAATATTACAACTGTAAGGATGTTAATAACGTAGTATTACGTGAAAATCCTACAGTTAAACCCAATGAGAGCGACATGATTTCACTAATCTTAGAGAAACACTCAAAGGTCTTTGCTAATCCAAATGAAGCATTGCCATTTAATACTAACGTGGTTGCTACAATAAGAACTGTCAACAATGAGCCAGTGTATTCCAAATCGTATCCTTACCCAATTGCTGCTTCCAAATTTATAAATGAAGAAATTGCTAATTTATTGCGAGATGGCATTATTCGCCCTTCTAAATCACCATACAACAATCCTATATGGGTTGTGGATAAGAAAGGGGTTGATGAGAATGGGCAAAAGAAAATGCGAATGGTGATCGATTTTAGAAAGCTGAATAGCAAAACAATTTGTGACAAATATCCCATCCCCGATACTTCTGTTATTTTGACAAATATGGGAAAGTCAGCTTTATTTACAACTTTAGATTTAAAATCTGGATTTCACCAGATTAAGTTAGCGGAAAAAGATAGGGAAAAGACAGCTTTTTCCATAAATAATGGGAAGTATGAATTTTGTAGACTTCCCTTTGGACTTAAGAATGCCCCTGGCATTTTTCAGAGAACAATTGATGATGTTCTCAGAGATGAAATCGGAAAATGCTGCCATGTTTACATCGATGATGTAATAATTTTTTCAAGTAATGAGGAACAACACTACAGGGACATAAAACGAATTTTAACAAAGTTGTTTCAGGCAAATATGAGAGTTTCAATGGAAAAGTCGAAATTTTTGAAAGAAGAAGTTGAATTTTTGGGGTTTATTGATTCAAAGGAAGGAATCAAAACATGTCCTGACAAGATCAATGATATAATAAATTATAGAACTCCTTGTACTCTTCGTGGTTTACGATCGTTCTTAGGACTATCAGGATACTATAGAAGGTTTGTTAAAGACTACGCTTCTATAGTAAAACCTCTTACAAAATATTTGAGAGGAGAAAATGGCCACATAGGGGCTAATAAATCGAAAAATATTAAAATTAAATTAGATAGTGACGCAATACTGGCTTTTGAGAAAGTTAAAAGAATTTTATCCTCCGAAGAAGTTCTTCTTTTATACCCTGATTACGGTAAACCTTTTGATCTAACAACTGATGCATCGGCTCACGCTCTGGGTGCAGTATTATCGCAGGGAGGTAGACCAATAACAATGATTTCCAGAACATTGTCATCTGCTGAAGAAAATTATGCAACAAACGAAAGAGAACTTTTAGCAATTGTATGGGCACTTCAAAAGCTGCGAAATTATTTATACGGTGTGAGGCAGCTGAACATTTTCACAGACCATCAGCCCTTAACTTTTGCTGTTTCAGACAAAAATCCAAATACAAAAATAAAGCGTTGGCGAGCATTTGTTGAGGAGTTTTCGCCCCAATTTTTTTACAAGCCTGGAAACGATAATCTCGTTGCCGATGCGTTATCTCGACAACACATTAATGCAATAGAGCATTCAGAAAATTCAATATCCAATACGATGCATAGCGAAGAATCTTTATCGGAAGTAATTCCAATAGTAGCAAACCCTGTGAACTCATTTAGAAATCAGATTATTTTAGAAAAAGGTAAAAGTTCGACAAAAGTTACGAAGATAGTATTTAAATCGAAGATAAGACACCATATTACATTCAAAAACTTACAGGATCTAATGGACTTAATTGGGGAATGTATTAATCCTGATGTTGTAAATGGTATATTGTGTGATTTGCCGATTTTAGGGCAAATCCAAGATGAAGTCGTTAGGAAATTTCCATCTGTAAAATTTCGTTATACTACGAAACAAGTTAATGATATTTTCAATGAAGATGATCAGAATGAAATACTTGCAATGGAACATAATAGAGCGCATCGTTCTGATCGAGAAAATATTAAGCAAGTTTTGAATGATTATTATTTTCCAGATATGCGAAAAAAATTGAAAGAGATAGCTTTGAATTGTAAAATTTGTAAGGAAGCCAAATATCAGCGGCATCCGGTTAATCCAAATAGGGAAAACTCCGATACCATCTCGTCCTGGTGAAATGATACATATTGATATATATTCCACCGATAAGCATCACTTTTTAACTTGCGTGGACAAATTCTCAAAATTTGCTATAGTTATTCCTATTGAAAGTAGAGCCATTGTTGACGTTAAACGAGCGTTATTACAAATTCTTAATTGTTTCAATAAAACAGAAAATGTTACATTCGATAATGAAAAATCATTAAATTCCCAAACAGTAAAGTTTCTTCTTAGAGACCATTTCGGTGCAAACATCTTCACAACTCCTCCTTTCCATAGTACAACCAATGGACAGGTGGAGAGGTTTCATAGTACCCTTACAGAAATTGCAAGATGTACTAAGCTTGATCAAGCAATAAGTGATACAAATGAGTTAATACTTCTTGCAACGTCAAAATACAATAGATCGATTCATTCTGTTACCGGTTGGAAGCCAATCGAATTAATATTTTCTATGCCTACTGCCCTTAAAACAGAAATTAAATCCAAAATCATTAAAGCACAGGAAATAGAGCTAAAAAGAAATAATAAAAACAAAAGGACTAGAAATTTCAAACCAGGAGACAAAGACCAATAAGAGAATAGGTAATAAGTTTACTAAGGTATTTATAGAAAAAACGGTTCAGAAGGATTTAGGCTCCACTGTTTTAATTGACAACAGGAAGGTTCACAAGTGCAACCTTAGGTAATAAGGTTTATTTTAATTAATAATAATCTGTTGAGGTAGAACGTATTTTTTATTTTTTTTTTTATTTTTTTATTTTTCAGATTACTATTCATGTTAGTAAGTGCTCAGGGATCGAACAGTAAAATAACTGATTTTTCAAAATCAAATTTCATACCAATTACCGATGGAAAAGTAGCAATTTGGGAAAGCTATGACTATATTGTACATTGTACAAATTTAACAACTTATAGTAATGTTGTAAGTGAGACCACAGACATACTCCACCTTTTTCCACAATCACATATGCAGAAACTCCTTCAATCGGACGTTGATCAGATTTTCCGACTACTTGATACCCTACAAATCCACCATAGGCATGCCCGTAGTATAAATATAATTGGCACTGCACTTAAGTACATCGCCGGCACCCCTGATTTTGACGATTTTAATGAGGTAAAAATTAAGGAAAATCAACTCATTGAAGCCAATGAGCGACAGTATTCCATCAACACCCAAATACAGGAACAGGTAAATAAACTTACTGAGACAGTAAATAAGATTTTGAAAAACACCAAGGAAACTGAAATTGACACTGGACACTTATTTGAGTTACTGATGGCTAGGAACAGAGCAGTTATTACGGACTTGGACAATGTAATTTACTCTATAATATTAGGCAAAATAAATATAGTTAATCCTGTTATCTTAGACTCTAAAGAAATTTCGCAAATAATGATCACTGAGTACGTAAATGTTAGTATAAGTGATATAATAAGTAATTCTAAGCTTAAGATTTTACAAAATGAATATGTAATTTATTTTATAATAAAATTTCCAAGAATTAAAAAATTATGTAGTTTAGTTAGGGTATTTCCGGTGGCACAAGGTAACAAAACAATTTTTTTGGAAACTGATACGGTTGCGGATTGTGGAGATTCAATAATTCCAGTAAAAAATTGTACAGCTGCACTAACAGCCAGTTTCTGCGAAATAGCAACGGATACCGTATGCGTGCATCAGCTTTTCAACAATCATAAAGCATCATGTAAGACAATATTTAATCAACTTCCCCCACTTGTTGAAATAGACAGTGGCCTTATCATCATTAATGACCAAACTGTAGAAGTTTTGGAAGCGAACAATTCTTCAGTTACTGTATCTGGCACCTTTCTTATAACTTTTGAAAAAATGGTACGCATAAATAGCAGAGTTTTCTTAAATAACAAAACAACTGCAATGCTTCAACCTGGAGTCCCATCGACCCAGTTTGTTAACTTTACGGAGCATTTGGAAATTTTAAGTTTGCCTTACTTACATAGAGTTCATCTTAATAATCGCAATCACTTAGAGAAGCTGCATGAGGTCATTCAAACGCGTTCAATTCAAGCAACAACGATACTAACTATCATAGTGATAATTATTGTTATAATTTTTCTATACCGAAGATGGCAAACTCACAAGAAAAAAACCAATGAAGTTAAAAGGGTAGCATAATTTATTAAAGCGGCCGCGGACGGCCTAGACTTAGAAGGGGGGCAGTTAACACAAGATTCTGTCGAAATCGCTTAGAAGACAAAATCTGTGCTACATTCAAAAGTACGTGACTTTTGATAAATTTGCCAGCTGCATGGTTTTTAACGTGGGAGGATCCACTATGTAGAAAACCAGCAGCAACAACAACAATAACAATAGCCAACATATGAGGCAAAGAGAGCACCAACGACAGCAACAATATCAACAGTAGTAACAACAACAGCAACAACAACTACATCAACTACATCATCATCTTCAATGTGCCCAGAATAGGTATAACTTAGGGTAACTTTCAATTAGTAGGTTAGTTTTTAAGTGAATGTTTAATAAAGAAGTGGCACATAGTGCCTAAAATTAAAATTCGTTTTTAAACTTTAACTTATATATATAAAAAATGTATACATAAATTCATCACGTGAATGCAGTCGCAATGAAGTGATGCGTCTTTACTACTGAAGTGATGAGGTGTTTGCTGAATGGTTAAGCAATGCATCAATTTCCGTACAGAGTCCAAATTTTCCAATGTTTGCTAAACACTACCAGTTTGTAATTTGAATATCTTAAATAATAAAGAATTTTTAATCGTTTCACAGGGTTTTGAGGCAGTCTATCAGTTTTAAAATGTGTTTACCAGGTCTGTCTTGCGGCTCAATGTCGTAAATAACAAAATATGTCTTTATGAAACAAAATGTTAGTGAAGCCTATAGTCAATAATATTTGATGAAATAACATGGTTAAATATATATATAAACTTGTAATGTAATACAAATTTGCAATTAACATATGTCAAAATCAGAGTAGTTGGCACCTTAATATAATTCAAAATAGTTCATATACTAGTTCATTTTCAACTAGTTTTTTAAATAGTTGTTTTTAAAAACAAGTTACTTTCTTCCTATAGGGTAGCTACAAAAAATTGTATTACTACTATGCAGGTTTACATATACAGAGACTGCGCATGGTCATTGTGCTATGAAAACTCCATTGATTTTTTAAGTTTCATAGTAAATTCGAATTATCTATTAAATTAATTTTCTATTTATTACATATTAAAAATATATTTTGTTGTTAAAATTTAAAATTTTCAAAATAATTTAAGATGTGTATAGTTTATGTGTAAGTTCTTTACTCGGGAAAAATAAAGAATACATATTTTTCCGAAATATTTATTTCCATTTACCTAACATAAGATTGAATTAAATTTATCACCAAATATATCAAACAAAAAATTTTACGTCTACGATAATATCGAACTGTATCTTTTGTTTACATAAAATAAGGGTATGTCAAATACCTGGATAACCTTATAATGGCTGCATTCTATCCGAAAGAGCGCCCAGGTGGCGAAGCAGCATAAAGTGATACTTTCTACTGAATTATTTTTTTTTCGAAACGTCAAAAGGCAAACAGCTGTTCATCAATTAATGCTTTTTGTTTCAAATTTATTTTTATTATGTTCTGTGCACACGTTACCAATAGATTTAATTAAAAGCACTATTAAGCAATTTAATAATTAATAAATTTAATATTTGGCATTGTTTTCTGTAAAAACAAAGTGAGCGTAAGCCGCTCAACTGAAGTGGCATAAAATATTTTCGCTACCTAAGATGGCGACCGCTCAGGGAACATGTTGTGTAGCAATTTATGCTACATACAATTCAGCCCGAAAGTTGTTCAACAGCTACGTAGCAAACTTTCCGCTGAATGTAGCCAATGATTGTACCATGGTTGTACCTGCTGAACGCAGCTATTTATTTCTGCTGTTTTTGACAGATGCGGAGACAATTTTTGAGAGGTGAAAAATTTGCTAACACCTGGTTTTCTTACACCATGAGCTCGACGGCGAAAAATTGTTCTTGAAAAAGATTCGTTTTCTGCTCTTCCACGATACAAAATGCTGGCTGGGTCATATTTGATTTTCATAGAAATATTGAAAAATACAAATAACTGAATCTTGCAAATATCTAATTTAAATATTGAAATTAACGCATGCAACAAGCAACCTAGGCAAAAAATGTGGTGAAAAAAGATTTTATTTATTCCATTTTATTTGGAAATACAATAAATTCAATTAAATTCAGATAATTAAAAACATTGCAAAAACAACATTTCATATTTTCATACTTCAACTTCTCAACTCAATACATGCAAGTTGATTGAAATCCTTTGAAACCTTAAAATATCTAATTGGGAAATTGAAATAAATCTATGCACGCAAAAGCAGCTAAAAAATGTAACATTGTACTGAAAAAATTCATTTACCCAATTTTATTTGAAAATATCATGAATTGGATTAAATAAAAAACTTTTTATTTGACCTAAAAAAAATTTAATTTACATAGAAATAGTGAAAAAAATTATATCATATTTTCATACAAATACCGGAATCTTGCAAATATCTGGCGTATTGAAAGAAATGCATGCAATGAAAATGCAAGTCTAGCAAAAAACGTAAACATTGTGCAGGAAAAACATATAAATGAATAATGGCGGCTGCACAAATATCGGCAGCACTTCTGCGCAGATTGCTTCTGCGCAACTGCTTCTGCGAACATTTAATTTCGAAAACAAAATAGTTCGAAAACAGAAAATAATTCCAAAATCTTCGGCTTACTTGCTATATTTGCAATGAGTTTATTCTGAAGAGCGAATTGAATAATCAACTCTTTGATTATTTGGCAACCCATTAATAACAGCTCCATGAACCATAGTTTGGTTTATATTTTGGTTTTCATAGCTGCAATAACAAGTCGAAAGATTATTTATTTACAAGTTTATACTCTCCTCCGTTTCCTTAATTAGGTTTGAGTTTTCTTTCATAAAAATCAATTTTTTGGGTAGACAGAACCGCGTAGATGAATATTTTTTATTTTCCCAAATAACATTTTCATCGCACCAATTTAAAAATTTTAAGGGAACTAATTCAACAACAACTAAAAATTTGTCCGTTGATCCCCATTCCCCACTTGCATTTTAATACTAAATTACTTTCTGTTTTAATTTTATATGCCTCTATTAAGCTTTGTGCCGTTTTGTTAAGGAAAGCCTGTTATTCAATTCCTACAAATGTTTCATTCACTAAAATGGGATTTGGTAGAAAGTTTTGCTTTGGAGTTATAAGTGCATTATATGAAGTGAAACAATTGTTATGAACTGAGTGTGACAAACCGCCACCTCGTCACTACACTATAAACGTCAAAATAAACGAACGAATTGGTGCTTACCTGACAGCGCGGGTCTGCATATCTTGCTATGCTACAGTTTAGCTCAGGGAAAATGGATGTGGGATTTGCTGTCAGGCAAAACAAAAAAAAAAAAAAAATGTATGTAGACGGAAAACGGAAGCTGTGAAACAAGAAAAAACAATAGAAAGAACCAGCCAACCGCACTCCATGAATCAGTACCTTAGATCGAGGGAAAGAGGTGTAGGTTTCCCTCGGTCTCTACCCACCCTACCGTATAATGAATAATATTACTTATATTCATTAACCCTTAATAGACCATCAAGTCTAATTGTCCCTGTCCTCCTTACCTTTCATCACAAATAAGAACACCAAAATGTTTAAGGGTACATTTTATACAATATCTATATTTATCATATATATACCTACATTACCTGTGATTCTACAAGACAAAATATATATTTTTAAATACTTTAAATTAAAATAAACAAAATGCTTTTTTAAATGCTTTATCTTATTAAAAAATAGAAAAAGAAAATTCCTTTAAATGTTAAGCTACGTAAACAAAATTACATTATGTATTATTTCTTTTAATTTCAAAATAATTTCCATTTTTAAATGTCTGTCCTTATGTTAAAAATAATTTCCGTTTTTAAAGTCTATTTTTACTTTAAATATCATTTTCAAAACAAATTTTTTGTTTTTTTTTTTTTTTAAATTTTTATATTTGATTCAAAAATAATCTCCATTTATAAGTTTGTATCTTTAATTTAATTTTTGTTATGGCTTAATTTAAAATGTTGATAAGTTCCAAGCTATTTTTTTTCTTTTATTAAAATTTGGTTAAAGGTTGGTTTCAATTTATTTTGATTGATGAAGATAACCTGATATTAAAAAAAAATACTTCATTCTAGCAGTTATGAATTAAAGGGCAGTATAACTCTTAAAACCCTAAAAAAACACTAAAAAATACTTTAGATCATCCCTTTGTTACCAAGGGCCTAAACTGTTATGAATTCATCCGCATTTCATTAGAAAAATAAAAATTCTTTTATTGTATTTTATTGTTATTTTATTCAATTTAAATAAAAGTTATTTTATTTTATTTTTGTGTTTTTTAATTTTTATTTAATCCAAATAAGATTCCTTTGTTTTAGTTTATTCTTATTTAATCCAAATAAAATATTTTTAACTAATTTTATTTTTATTTAACTTATAAACAATTCTTTTCTTTAATTTTGCTTTTATTTCATTCCGTGTAAATAAAAGTTATTTTATTATATTTTTAACTTATTATTCTTTTTACTTTATTCTTTATAAATAAAAGAAATATGCTATTTTCCATTTTATGAATTCCGATATTAGTATATATCTTTCAATATGTCCGTGTATCTAGAATATTTCTTGGTAATAAGTAAATATGACTATTATTATTCTTCTTATTGAATACAACTCGTTTGAGACATTGGTGTGCTGTGTTAAATCAATATAAATAATCGAATATGGATAAAATCAAACATCGTTTGTCGCTGTATATATAATATTGTTACCTCATGATTTATTTAAATCAAAGATTGCTAAATAGTTAATTAAGATACTATTTGTATATATGTATATTAAACATAGTTATAAAGATCATCAAAATCATGTATTACAAAAAAAAAAAACATTTATTAATGAATATATATAAATACCGGACTATTACACCACTAATCAGTAGCTTAAATAATAGCTCTTGGAACACTTTCAGTTCTACAGAACCTGATTCTTAGGCGATCCATACGCAATGCAATCCAATCGTCAATTGAGGCCTTTTAACTGAAGTGGATCTTGGCCACACACTGTAAAATTTGAATGGAAGGATTTTCTTTAACAATAGTATTGCTATTTTTTTATTTTTTAATCAATCTTGATTGTTCATCAAACAACTCGACAACTGCCAAACTGATCAATGGGCAAGGACATACACGTTTAGATTTAAACAACAACCGACTGAGTTGACGATTGGATTGCACTGCGTATGGCTCGCATCAAACTATACATTGTTTTGTATATTTCTGTTGCTTTTATTTTGAAAAAAGATTTTCCCCCATTTAAAGTATTTATTTGTTGTTTTTCTTTTTTGTTTTAGTTGAATAGAGCTCTACTTGCTAATGTTTTTGGGTGTTGTTAGCACGCTGGGTTGCTGCTGATACTGTAGTGTTGGCGCTCACACAGGCAACGTGTTGTGAGCTGCAAGTGCTGCTGCATTTAATATTGTTGCCGCACTGGCGCTGCAATGTGTGCACTGGGATCGCTGGCGCTGCAAGGTGTGTACTGGAATCGCCGGAGCGGCTGTGGACAAATGACAAGGGGGGATGTGGCTGGCGCTGAGCTGATGTGGTTGTTGGGGTAGCACCGCTGGTGTTGTCAGTGGCTGCTGGTGCGCCGCGGCTATTGCTGTTGTGGTGCGCCACTTATATGTGGTCGCTTGTGCTACTGTAGTGCTTAAGTGCAGCTGCTGTAGCTACTACAGCTGCTAATAGCGCTGCTGCTGCAGTTTCCGCCGTTGTTGCAGTTTGATGCTGTGGTTATGGCTTCTGACTAGCGCTCTCGCCGCTTGAACATGTCTTTTAAATAGCATGCACCAGTTAAAAATTTGATTGCTTGTTGTACTTATGGTCGCTTTATTCGCACTTGCCGTTTTTTTATTTTTTTTTTATTTATTGTATGTTCCTGATGCAGCTGCTGTTGTGCTGGTGCTGCTGCTGTATGGGCGAAGTGAAGATGTTTGGCTACAATAGGGGCTGTTTCGGCTGGTTCTGATGTTGTGGGTGCCACGGAGAAGGCCACTGGGTAGGCGCATATAAGGTCGCCATGTAGGCCCAGATGATGTCGCTGATGGGCGCGACTGAAAAAAAAAATTATTTCTAATTCACCAGCCTACAGTCTTGACCGAGCACTTACCGGTGCGTTGAAGGCTGCAACTACTGTCATGGTCCAACTGAATGGCGCTGCAGCTGTACGTTGCTGCTTTGCGATTGGGGCTGCTATCGTTGTTGGTTTCCGTTGTGTGACCACTTGCTTGGTGCTGTTGGTTGCTTCCGTCTCTCACGCTAGCCGAAATCCAAAAGGCCAGAAAATCAAACGGAATTGTCGGAAGTTCGGCATGCATATGCCACGTTGTCCAATTTAATTTCCTGTTTCTAAGATGTCAAATGTGATGCGTTCCGAAAGTTTACATTTGGACAAAGGTATATCAAATTTAAAACACAAATTAGATCCGAACCCGCGCACAAATATTTTATTTCCCTAATGGAAAAGGTGGCGGCCGTTGCGTAGTGGGGAGAGTGTGTGGCTCATACGCCAGAGAACCCAGATTCGAATCCCCCATCTGACACAGAAAGTTTTTTCAATTGAATAAATTTTTCTGTTCGGTTGTCACCTCTCTGTAGACAATGGCAAGCCTCAGAGAGTAAAAAACTACCATGAAAAGCTTCTTGAGAACATAAGCCGTTCGGAGTTGACATAAAGCTGGTAGGTCCACTTCTCGATCATTTGTGTTCAAACATTTCACAACACACACAACACAATTGATCATAAGAAGCTCGGTCGAAGTCCTTTCATGGGCTGAAGTAGCCATTTGGTTTTTTTATTTTTTTTTTTTTTTTTTAATGGAAAAGATAGCAGCGGACAGAGTCAACAATGAGTCGCTGTCAAGTCAATAAAAATGTGTCATCAAACAGAATGGCAATGTCACAAGCAAAATTGTGAAGAAAAAGAGAAAAAATATAAAGGCAACAATTTTATTTTGACCGTTGCAACTTCGAATTCTAGACTCAATTTTGAATTTTAATTCGAATTCAATTGAAATTTAATTGCATACATGAAACCAACATCCTCTTCCGCTTGAGCAGCTATGGACTCCATGATACCTATTCAAATTTGAGTTTATAATCAAATTCAAACTTCAGCCCAGAAACGAAGATAAAACTCCACCGCCATGACAGTGGTTGCTTATCTGCCGAAATGACAAGATCAGTTCACACTTTTTGGACTTTTCATCCGAAAAGTCGCATACGATACGTCTTGCAAGTTTTGGCCTTCCCCACATGAGTTACCAACTGATCTCATCATATTATATTTCCTCACTATAGCTTTGTGAAGAGAAATTTATGTGGTCTCTGCACATTTTGACACTTTATTAGCTGCTCTTTGCAGTTCTTTTGGGGAGTTCTCTTTAACTAGTTCTTCTACTCTTCTTCTTTTTGTTCTTTCAAATCCATCTTCGTACAAAGTTCTTGGTCTGCCTCTACCTCTACTAGTGATTGGCTCCTAAATTTATAATAGAGGTAAAACAATATGAACAACAAATCAAACAATAAAGCATTTAAGAACTTACAACGCATAAGTAATCTTCGTCATACATAAAAAATGGATCAAGAAGGCGAATATGTTTTCCTTGAAAATTAGCTTTAATCCTAAATGATTTCGACCAATTAGTACTAAAAGAAAGAAGTATAAGCTTTACTTTTTCTTTTTGTTTTTCTCCCAGTTTGTTTTTAAAAATTTGCTCAACAAATATTTGCACTTTATTAAAAACATTCTGTTTTCTATTACTGTGAGTTTGCAGCCAGGCATCAAAAGTTGCACGAATTTGTTCGCGGTTCGGCACTGAAAAAGTAAAATTATTTCAAAACGAGCAGGTTTATTCAGCTACAAATTTGATATGTTAATGTACATACTTTTTAAAACAATATATCAAAAAATTAAATGCTGTTTTCTTTTTAAAAATTTTAATATGGGTAAGTTTTGGAAATTAATTCAGTTTTTCTTTTGATACTGGCTTCTTATAACGGTAAAAACTATGCGTCATAAATAAAGCTCTAATTTTGGCATTGCCAGGAGGAAAATATTGCAATTTCTTAAATTCTACAAATTCTACAAAACATTAAATAAATATGCATCTCAAGTGCTTAATTTTTCAACTCATATTGACTACATTTGAGTATACTTTCTATAAGCACATTTTAAAAATATCTTTACTGGAGTTATATTAATAAGACCTCATAATCAGATTTACAAAATTTTGAGTTTCGAGCTTTTGTATTTTTGTTCGTCACACTGTGCGCTGTGGTGAAAATATTTTACAAAAAACTCGAAAACCTCCGATTTGCAAGAACATTTTTACAAAAGGGTTTTCAGATACGGTGAGCATTTTGGATTTTTTTTTCTGTGCTTTCTTAAACACCAGAGGGTACTGTAGTACAAATCTCTTAAGAAATAGTGAAACAGTCCAAAACCGCTCATCTGATTTGGATGAAAATTTGTGTATAGGAATTTTCGAGTATGCAAAAAGTTTTCATTCCATTTCATTTCATTTATTTTTTAATTAGTCAAAAAATTTACAAATTTCTAAATGACTAATCTTAGATTTTAAGTTATGATATATATATATACACACATAATTTAACTTATAAATAAACAGAGTTAAAATATAATTATACATAAACAGAGGGCGCTGTACTACAAAATACAGTAAGGCGTAGCAAAGTGCAAAGAGTGATAAATATCTTCTTTTTTCTTTATGTGTATTATATTAAACTTTTTTTTTTGGCATATCAGATCAGCTGATGCCGAATTCTATGGTATTTGAGTACTCATCAACACATGCGCAAGTCAGTTGCGTCGTAAGTTGGCGTTGTTTAAACATTTCAATTTCTATTTTTAGTGCTTATATAATTTTTATCCAGTAAAAAAATACTTACAATATAACGGCTTATTTGTAAAAAATTTAGTAGAAAATTGATCAAAAACAGGGTAAAAATTGAAGATACGTAAAAATAACATTTGCAAGATATATTTACCATTAAAATATCTGCATATATCCTCGGCTAATATTGCCAATCTCTACCGAACAGCCTACAACATGCATTTTTCAAATTAATATATGTAAATATGTACTCATTTGTAAAAATTTCTTGACGTTTATTAATTAAAAAAATTTACCGTTGGCCACTCAAAAAATAGCAAGAAAAAATGATCAGAAATTCAAAGTCTTGACTTTCGATGCAAGTTACTCTGCTATTTTTGAATACATTTAACTTAATTCTTTTTTGTCTGAAACGTCAATAAAAGTACTTTATAAAATTATAATAGCAGTTAGTTTAGTATTTGTAGTTTTTACTTTTTTTTCAAGAAACGTCTATAGTATTTAATTTTTTCTTAAAAAATTCCTTAAAAAATTTGTTTCAAAAATAATTTAAGTTCAAAACTGTATTTTTGCCTCCCTTTCATATGTCCTTGATTGGCAAAAGTTGTTTCAGTTTAACAAAAAATTTCTATCTACATTAAAAAAACTCATTTTCCATTTCAAATTCTCTATTTCGTGCACTTGCCTACATCCTCCTACCTATTGTGAACATCTTTGTGTCCATAAGTTCTTTCAATTATTTTTTTGATTTTAGCAAGTTCTAATTTATTCTTAGGAAATACTTAGAACGCGTATCAGTGAATTATAAATATTGTGAAGCCTTAAGCCGTCAAAAGAAAGCATTTATACATGAGACAATTTACATAAATGCTTACCAAAAATTGGTTTTTTAAAATTGTCCAATCTACCTAATAAAATATAAAATGTAAAAATATACTTTTGCAAGCTATCGGCACGCACATACAAATCACGATTTCCCTAACTGTTTCTCATAATCTTCAGATATTGAAGCTACGTTTTGCTCATTTCGCCGAAGTTACCGGTTTGAAAGATTCACACAAAATTATTTCTCAGTTTTATGAAAAGCTTTTTTTCAAATCGATGAATGAATTTAAAAGAGTATTGGAAAAAATCTGTTGTAACGTGTTCTCTTCTCTAAGAGAAAAATCTTTCGCACGGGGAATTTTTAATATGATTATAATTATTTAGGCGGCCGTGTCGCAGAGGGTAGAGTGTGTGGTCCATACGCCAAAGAACCCTGGATCGATTCCCACCTGGCACAGAAAGTTTTTTCATTTGAATTCATTTTTCTGTTCGGCCGTCACCTCTCTGCAGACAATGGCAAACCTCAGAGAGTAAAATCTGCCATGAAAAGCTTCTTGAGGACATAAACCGTTCGAAGTCGGCATAAACCATGTAGGTCCAGTTCTCGATCATTTGTGTGCAAACATTTCACAACACACACAACACAATTGATCATAAGAAGCTCGGTCAAAGTCCTTTCAAGGGCGGAAATGGCCATTTCGTTTTTTTTTTTTTTATATTTATTTATGGTTGGAGGTTGAGGTAATGGAATTAAAAAATTATGAAATATTATCGTTAATACTATGAAAATTTAATAATATTTCAATATTTAAAAACCACACGTCTGGTGAATTGATCCAGAATGTGGGTAAATGGGTTGAATTATGCTTGATTGGTAGGTCGGCAATGTGTGTATTCTGAAATATGTATTTTGGTTTTGAAATTTGTATGTGTGTTCTCCGTTAAAAAAAAAAACAAAACGAAATGGCCATCTCAGCCCTTGAAAGGACTTTGACTGAGCTTCTTATGATCAACTGTTTTGT
The DNA here is from genome assembly GCA_914767935.1 of Coremacera marginata. Lineage (NCBI taxonomy): Eukaryota > Metazoa > Arthropoda > Insecta > Diptera > Sciomyzidae > Coremacera > Coremacera marginata. The sequence continues at coordinate 110,865,068 of OU612044.1, read as the reverse complement.
GTGTGATGTGAATTGTTTGCACACAAATGATCGAGAACTGGACCTACATGTTTTACGCCGACTCCGAACGGCTTATGTTCTCAAGAAGCTTTTCATGTCAGTTTTTACTCTCTGAGGTTTGCCATTGTCTGCAGAGAGGTGACGGCCGAACAGAAAAATTAATTCAATTGAAAAAATTTTCTGTGTCAGATGGAGGATGTTCTTCGTTATTCAAATTAAATGTTGGTCTAGATGGATTTGATGGAGGTTTTTGGAAAGTATTGTCTTCTGTTGTGTCATTATTGGTACTGATTTGCAATGGATTGTTTTTCGTAGGTTATCTTGCTAATACAGGGTTGCCCATATTCGACGGACCCATCTGGCAACGCCATAACTTTTGACAGAGATGTCAGATCGCTTAATGACATACCGCGTTTGAAGCGTCAGTCCAAGCAGATTTTTACCATGGAACAATACACGCCACGCGAGCGCTCTGAAATAGTTGAAATTTACATTCAACAGAAGAAGTCAATTGTGAAAACTCAACGTGCTTTTAAAATATTAAAAAATGTGAGAAGTGCGCCTTCTAAGAACACCATTAAGCGTTTATTGCCGTATTTACGCCACTGAAAATCCTCAGGAGATTCAAGAAGTGCCTCTTCATGACGAAAAAGTCACAGTTGGGTGCGGCGTTAGTGCGAAAACGGTCATTGGGCCGTTTTTCTTCCAAAATGAAAATGGCCATGCTGTTACCATCAACCAGGAGCGTTATCGCGGCATGATGACCAATTTTGTGATGCCAATTATTCGTCGAAAGCGTATAAGTCAGTTCTGGTTTCAACAAGACGGCGCTCCACCGCACACAAGTCGCATAACAATCGATTTTCTGAAGAATTTGTTTCCGGGCCGTTTGATGTCGAAAAGTGGTGATTTGGACTGGCCACCGCGTTCGCCCGATTTGACGCCGCCTGACTTCTTCTTGTGTGGATATTTGAAGTCAAAGGTTTACGTTAACAAGCCAAGGACCGTAGAAGAGCTCAAGGACAACATTCGTGAAGAAATAGCCGCTATTCCGGCCGAAATGTTGGCGAAAACGATGGAAAATGCTGCAAAAAGGGCACAATACGCCATCAACGCCAGAGGCGGCCATTTGAGAGATATCATATTCAAAAATTGATGTAAACAAATCTACTTGGAACAAATTAAATGATTAAGATTGCCAACCGCCAAATTTTTATTTTTTTCTTTGATTTTTTTAACAAAAACATGGGTCCGTCGAATATGGGCAGCCCTGTACCTAAAGTATTTAATTCATGTTAACTGGGCGGGAGGTTCACAAATAATTAAATTTTTGAAATAAATTATTTTAAATTTAATTAAATTAATTCATTTTAATTAAATTAGATTAAATCAAAAAATAATTGAATTTAATATATCACAGTACAACACGAAAAAAATAACCATATATGGACACCTCTACGTGATAAAAGACAAAAAAAAAAGACCCCTGTCTCGCAGTTTTGCCTAAAGTCCTCCAGGTTTTTTTTTATGGGCCCCCAAAGAAGTGGGGCCTCGGTGTCATTTTTGGAAAAAAGTGATCATTTTCTCAAGCTCATATCTTGCAAACCGTTCGGAATTTCGATTTATTCTGAGGCAAAGTTGTAGCTCTTGTCATAAAGAACAAAAATTGTGAACATATAAAATCAAAAAACTTCATCTTCAAGGTCAAAATCGCAAAAAAAAATTAAAAAATGAGCGAAAAATGGCCCAAAAAGCGTTTTTTTTATTTTCCGCTTTTACGAACAAATTTACTTTATGAAAAATGCGCCAATTTCCTTTGGCCTGGTAGGGCCTACAGCGCTGATTAAGACCCTTAAGATTTTTTAAGGAGGCCGATCCAACTTCTTGAAATATAGGCCTTTATAGCTTGAGTATATAATCGCTTATATCTCACCCATTTCTTATCCGATCTGGTTGAGATGGGTATCCTTGAGAAGACCTTTGAAAACGCTATAAATCTGTATATAAATATGTTAATTTTTATTAACTCATTGGGGCAAATTAAAAAAAAAAAAATGTTTTAACCTCACTTTTATAATAAAAATCTGGTTTTCTCAAAAAACAGCCCTAGTAAAGATATTTCTGCCTAGACTCAGTAAAAGACAACACTTCAAGCTTTTTTTTAAGGTAGAATACTCCGCATTAGACAGGAGATAGTGAGGTTTTTCTAACAAATGTACTTTCTGGGAGCCAAAATTTCGCAAAAAACGCTTAAAAAAAAAAGAAAATAAGCGATTTCTTAAAAAAAAATGTTGATTTCAAAACTTTGAACGTAAATAATTGTCAGTCAGGAGGCCGAGTGTGTGAGTGCACTGTACCTTCACCGATAGTAAGTGCATTCTAATAAAAATTCTCAAGCTGGTGGGTAAGTTCCCGTGCCCAAACTATCAAACAAGTACCTGGAAGCAAACATCTGCATTGAATTCACATAAAAACAACCCAAAATATAAAAAAATTACCTGAAAACACATTGTAGCTGTTGTCATAAAGATAAAATTGTGAACATATAAAATCAAAAAAAATTGTATAAAAAAACCACCTGGAAGCAAACATCTGCATTGAATTCACATTGCAGCTATTGTCATGTCTAATGTCTTGTATATTTAATTAACGCTCAAAAATTAAATATGCCTGGCCAGAACCATGTGTTTGTCCAAGGGTTAACACCGTTTAGGTAGCGCTTAGGTATCACGCAATCACGCACCGACCGCAGCAGTAAGCTCAGCACACGCAACAAGGGACGACAAGGAACAACACAATATAAAAGCGACACGACACCATTACACAGCGCGATGCCAACGAGAGCTCAGCGGTGAAAGTGAAAAAGTGAAAGTAAAAAAGTGAAAGTGCTACAGCATAATTCGCACACAACATTGACAACTGACAATTTCAATATGCAGTGTGAAAATATTGATTTATTTTGCTACGTTTTCGGTCATCAAATCAGAAAAAAAAGTTCTACAAAATTTCAAAAGGAAAAGAATCTTTTAACTAGTGAATTCAAGAGAGCATATAAGTTGTTTTTCGACCAAGAAGACTTGACCGTTGAAAATTACACACCTAATACAGTGTGTCGCCAATGTTATAACTATCTCATGGCATGGTGGAGTGGAGGCAAACATAGTATGAAGTATTGTAAGCCGGTAAACTGGATTAATCTCCCAGGTGATCATGATGAAACCAGTTGCTATGCATGCGTAAATTACACATGTGGTCTAAATCGATATGCTGAGAGGAACAAAACTTCTAAAGCAACTCTAACAGCCACACTACCAGTGCTTGCACCTGAAAATTTTGTATCACCAAGGCCACCAAATCCAGATCGTAGTACAGAATGTACAGGAATGACTAGAGCAAGTGGTGTTACTTATGAAGATCCATTTGATACCGATTATGAGCCCCAACAGGGAAGAGATGCACCTCAACTAATAACACAAATGGAAATGGATTTCAAGTAACTATATTGGGACTAACGCGGCGACTTGCCATATTTTTGACAGCGTTTTTAAAGCAAAGAAAACTCACACATGGTAATGTGAACTCTACGGCGTACTGCAAACGGCAAGCTGAATTTCAGAGCCTATACACTCTAAATGATGACAATTCGTTCGCTTACTGCAACGATGTAAAAGCTTTGGTGGTAAAATGGGAATGAACTACATCGCTAGTGAGTGGAGATTATTTGTTGATGGTTCTGTTTCAAGCTTGAAAGCAGTGTTGTTGCATGTGTCGAACCGAAAACCTTCCATTCCGCTAGCAATGAGTATTTACATGAAAGGAAGCTATGAAACATTGAAAGATATAATGGAAAAAATCAAATACTACGAAAATAAAAGGTCATCAACATTTTGCAAGGGATCATCGATAAGGGCGGTTTTCCAAAATTCTTTTCTTTTCTTTGTAATTGGGATTCGCGCTCACCTCTGAATCAATACCAATGTAATTCGTGGAGACCAAGAGGAAGTGTGGAGGAACAAATGAAACAACATAAACTGAGGAATGCACCTTTAATAGACGCGGAACCGGAAGCAAGAGAATGGGTGAAAGAAATGCTGTATTATTTTGAGAAAATCGGCACATCGATGACATTAAAGCTGCATTTTCTTCATTTTCATTTTGACGATTTTATCAAACAACTCCCTACCGAATCCGATGAGCAAGGAGAACGGTTTCACCAAACCACAATGCCCATGGAAAAACGGTACAAAGGCAAAAAACTCGACGCATTGCTTGCAGAGGTAATATCAATTTTATTGATGCATTGTTTTGCATTCCTTTTTTGATTTCTTTTCTAATTTATTTCAGATATTTTGGTGGAGTCACAAGATCACCCTGTATGATGTTAATGAAGTATCTGAAGAAGAATAAGCTGATGATGTAGAGCAGTCTGGAAGTAAAGTGTCTCTGTACACCATAAGTTCTGAATCAGAGTCAGATTCGGACGATTCGGACGATTCGGACGACGATTTGGATCCACAACTTAAGAGAGTGCGATTTGCAAGTCCAGGGCCATCAACATTTTAAACATAATACGAATATTTTTTTTATAATTTTTGTAATAGATAGCATAGTATTGTAGTGCCATCCCTGCTGAGACTACTAATCCCTACAACACTGAATCATTATTACTAAATATCCATGCTACTACTCTTTGTTACAACCCTAACTCTAAATGTAAACCTATACCACCTAAGAACTAAGATTAATAAAATCAGTAATAGTATAACAATGTAACCTGCAACATGCCTTTTCACTTACGGGAGAAGGCTTTATAGTATCTCAATGTTGAAGTAAAGAAAAAACAAATGAAATTAAAAAATTTTGGGGAAAGTTTTCACTTTAGCGGCTACCTAAGCGCTACCTAAACGGTATTAAGAGTCATTCCTACGAAGTTAATATGTTCCAAAGAGTCGTTATTGAGATCTTAGGTTCATTTTTGTAGTTGATTGTTTCCTTGAATTTTGAACGGTTTGCTTACCTATGGACCTGAACAGGGGAAAAAAGGTAAAAAAAAAATTGAATTTTTTAAAGTTTTTTGCGATTTTGACCTTGAAGATGAAGTTTTTTTTTATTTTATATGTTAACAATTTTTTTCTTTATGACAAGAGCTAGAACTTTGCCTCAGAGAGTAAATCAAAATACCGAACGGTTTGCAAGATATGAGCTTGAGAAAATGATCACTTTTTTCCAAAAATGACACCCCACTTCTTTGGGGCCCATAAAAAAAAAACTGGAGGACTTTGGGCAAAACTGGGAGACAGGTGTCTTTTTGTTTTGGTCTTTTATCACGTAGTGGTGTCCGTATATGGTTATTTTGCCATGACTTAAAAAATTACACACTGTGTATTTAATAAATGTTTAATAATAGTTGATAAGAGTAGTCATAATTGCTATTGTGATAACTATGATGTTAAATAAAATTAATAATGAAATTATAACTTATCTTCAAAATAGTTGCCGTTGATGTTGTTGCTGTTGTATCCTCAGTGTAGTAGTATTCGTAGATAGTGCATCAGCCAGTGTTTTGCAAGGAATTATCTGCTATATCAATGTTGTTTTAGTTTTGGCTACCAAGATTACCATTTAATATATAAAGATTCTCGGTGTTCTCTGAAGGTTTTGTAGCATCAATATAATTATTAGCTTCCAAAGCCTGACTTAGTTGTGATTTGCTTTTGTTAAGATTACCATTTAATATACAGGGTGTCCCGCAGTTGTGTGCAACTATTTACGGAGCTGAAAGGTTATATCGAGCTGAGCAAAAAATCGTACTGGAGGGGGGGTCTATTTTCACATTCTTAGGAGCTACAGGGTTAATTAATATTTCACGACTTTGATTTACGTTATTGTTTCTAGCAGAAAAACTAACTTATATAAAACTTAGTTTGATACCTCATTTTAAAGGCAATAAAATCATCTTTCTAACAGCATATCAACAAACCTCACCAACTTAACCGTTACCGAGCTGTGCTCGTATGAAGATGGAATCAATCGATTGAAGCTACCAAATTTCAATTTTGAGTGCAAATTTCTCAGAACTTCGCGTAATAAATGAATTTGTTTTTAGGATCAATTTTGTAATTTATTTAATTTTTTTTTCAATGACACCAAAAACATAAACATATCTTAAAAAATAAAAAAGTTGGCTGTACTAAAAAAATTATACTTATTAGAAAACAATGATACTATATACTGCATAACTAATTGTAATGCCATTATTTATCATTATTTTCAAATAAGTGTAATTCTTTAGTACATCCAACTTTTTTGTTTTTAAAGATATGTTTATGTTTTTGGTGTCATTGAAAAGAAAATAAAATAAATTACAAAATAGGTTCAAAAAAAAAAAATTACATGTATTACGCAAAATTCTGAGAAATTTGCACTCAAAGTTGAAATTTGGTAGTTTCAACCGATTGATTTCATCTTCACATGAGTACAGCTCGTTGGTGAAGTTTGTTGATATACCGTTGGAAAGGTGATTTCATTGCCTTTAAAATGAACTATCAAAATAAGTTTTACGTAAGTTAGTTTTTCTGCAAGAAACAATAACGTGAATCAAAGTCGTGAAAAATTAATTAACCGTGTAGCTCCTAAGAGTGTGAAAATAGACCCACCCCCTCCCATACGATTTTTTGCTCAGCTCGACATAACCTTTCAGCTCCATAAATAATTGCACTCAATTGCGGGACACCCTGTATAAAGATTCGTGATGTTCTCTAAAGGTTTTGTAGCATCAATATAATTAGTAGCTTCCAAGACCTGACTTGGTTGTGATTTGCTTTTGTTGTTGAAGCCTCCGACTTCAAAAAGGAGGAGGTTCTTTAAATAGGCAGGATCGCCAATATGTTGTGCGATGTATCTTATTTTTATGCAACCAATTTTATTCATATTTTTTATCTATATTTTAATACTCAAACAAACAAGTTTGTGCTCCATTTTTAGTTGTGTTAACTTCACGATATTCACATAAAAATTATATCGATAGAAAGGTCGAAAGGTTAATTTCGAGTAAATGTGCACAATATAAGTTTTATTTGAATATATTGTCATTAAGATACGTAAATCTAAGCAAATGTAAAAACCCTTTTTTCCCAATGGGACAATGAGAAAGCACCAACAAAATACATAGCGGTGTATCTTACACCTCTATTAAACATCGTTGCTGTAGCATACACGAGCAAGAGTAGGATGCGAGAGATTCGCAGACACTTCAAAAGAGCCGTGCATCATTATTGTTAGTGCTTTATCTTAATTTTTTCTCAACAAAATAAATTTGCCTCCGCGTCATCATCAATAAAACTGTTAAACTGCTGTTTGCTTCATATTAAACATGCAAAGGCATTTATAATTGTTTATTTTGTTCAATACTTCTCTTCAAGCTATGGGTTGGTACGTTCAGCACAAAAACAAAAGAAAAGCCGATTTTGATATGGCCGAATTTCGGCCACAGGCGATACTAGTATGTATTATAAGTCTTTATATTTTGTAAGAATAATTTGAATAATGAAAATTTTGAGAAAAGAAAAACAAAATCCACTTCTTTTCCGCAGAATTTCACATAAAATAAGGCTATGCAAAAATAAATCCGATAAAATACAAAATGAAGTGTGTAGCGAAGCAAATTTGTGTATTTTTCTTAAATTTAAATAAAAAATGTGTGTTTCTATCATTTTTAATTAACTAAAACTCCATTTGTTAATTTGTTTTTTTCACAAAAATTAATTGTACGTAAAAATACCTTTCCCCTAAACCCAAGATCATTGAAATCGGTTAAGAACTCGATAAATGGCGGCAATTTTTTTTTTCTTCGTCAAACATTCATTCCCATATATCTGTTTGGTCTCAAATCTCAACCGATTTTGGTCATCCACTTCGTTGGAAAGACAATATGATGAGCAACATGTTGTTATAAAGAACTTTGAAAAATACAAAAGTGGCACCAAATAACGCTGCACTAAAGTGTCCTTCGAAAATTTAAGTTGTTTTTTTTATAGCTTACCCTCTTAATTTTTACGTATGATGTTAAAATAAATGTAAATAAAATTTGGTGTACATAGGACCACGAGAACCAGTGCCGATATGGATCGGAAAATGTCAGACTTGGCGATATGGGAAAAAAGTGCTAATTTTTTTCAAAAAACCCAAATAACTTTTGTATAAGTGTAAATTTTCAAAATGCTGGTTCACAGCTCATTTCCAATTTAATATTACTTTAAAAAGGTCTTTAACTTGGTCGTTATTCAATTACATAATTTTTGTATCTATTAAGGTATAGTTAAGGAAAACATTTTCACAAGATTTCATTTAAATTTTTTCTAATTTGGATTTTTTTTGATTTTTTTTTAATACAACAAGAAAAAAAGTCTTTTTTTTTTGAACAGTATAAATTACAACTCTGGTAGATTTCTAATAGCTTATTTTAAAGAAATCTAGTATAAAAAAATCTCGTGCCACAATTGTTGTGGTCGAACTCCTCCGAAACGGCTCGACCGACTTTAATGAATTATTTTTTATATTTGGTAGGTACGAGTATGAGAATAGGTTGTTAAGTACTTTTCACCCTCCTATGCAAAACGGGAGTGGCTCCACCCATGTAAGCCACACTTTTGATATCGAATTGCTATGGAAGTAAAAGTCACAGAATATTGAAACTCAAAATGGAGTTACCACTTGTTGAATTTTTTCTAATAGAAGACTTGGACGGACAATGGACAAGGGGTGTGGCTCCTTCCATAACAGCCAAATTTTTGATAAGGAATAGCTTTGGAAGTAAAAATTACAGAACATTGAAACTCAAAATGGAGTTACTAGTTATTGATGCCTTGCTAATAGAAAACTTGGACGGGCATTGGACAAGAGGGTATGTGTAGGATTGCCAGATTTGGAAAGCTCAATATCTGGACATTTTGAAAAAATTACTCGATTTGACACACCTCCCCGGGACAAAAACAAAAAAACACTTTAAAATTAAAGACTGGTTTGTTTTTATGTAAATAATTATTAAATAGATACATGTATGTCATCTATGCATATGTGTATAAATATGTTTGAGCGGTCTCATTTTATCACATTTGGAATATGAATTTAAATTACACAAACAAGTTGATAACTGATTGCCACATATATTCCGTGTTTGATTTTGCAGCATTAATTAATTGACAAGCCTTTGGCGAATCTAAAAATGATTTGAAACTAAAACAATTTTCTTCATAATTTAATCTGATAATTAATTCTGCCTTAATCAAATAGAAAGACATTCGGTTCCTATCTTTTGAACATAAATTATTTAAGAGACTAAACATTTTTTCACAATATGCATTGGCTACAGTTATTTAACGCCACTTATGTTGAGTTATTTGTTTAATTTTTTTAAAAATGTATTTAGATCATACGTGTGGGTCTTCGTAGAAATCGAAAAGTTTTCTACAAATACCAAAATCCGCCTTAAAATACTGAACGGCGTAGGGATAGGTTTTAATATTTCCAATATTTGACGCATCGATGCTTACTGAAAAGTATCAATTGTATTTAAGATCCATTGCCAATTGTTCCTGAGCATGTGGCCCTACTAGAAAGTTGATTGATGCAGATTTAGTCCGTTCACATGAAATTTTTGCTGCAATTTTGCTATCGCTATAAACATTACTATATATTTTCAACTGACAGTCATGGATGTTATAGCTGAGCCCATGTATAACATTATGGAAAACACTCAACTCCGCTTTAGTGACCAGTGAATCCTCTTTTGTATCCTTCCGCACCATGAAGCCGTCGATGTTACCTGACACCTATTCAGAAAGTCTGAACTTTATTGAAAAAAAAAAAAAAAACGAAATGGCCATCTCAGTCTTGAAAGGACTTTGACCGAGCTTCTTGGACTTCTTACAGCTTCTATTAATTGTTTATGCTGTTTGGTCACATTAAGCTTCCGTATAGCTCGAGTGCCTTCATATTTAATGGATATGTCTACTTGGCACATTTTTCAATGAACTATGTGCTCATCCTTCTTTTGCATTCATTTGGAAAACTCTGCATCTCTAATGCATTTATCTGCAAACGTTGTGTGTCTCTTTTTTTTTGACGGACCTGCCAGTTCTTAATCGTTCTGCTGAGATAAAGCCATTTCCTTTACATTTCTAGAATACTAAAAAACTTTCTAATGAGATGGGTAAATTAATAAAATATCATATAGTCATTACAAGTAAGCTTTTAGGTACAAAGCCACAAAATTTAAAAGATTGAAATTCACAAACGGAACGAAAGTGGCTAAAAAAAACTGTCAAAAACAAGTGCTGCAATTTCGATAAAAATTAAGGTACTGCTATACTGTTTCATTTAATGCACAACCAGTCAGGGATATTTTCACTAATAGTTGCTTAATCGTGCGTTTATGTTTTGTGAAAATTATGGGAATTTATGACAAATACCGTGACTCGGGACAGCGAGTGAAAAACCGGGACAATCCCGGCAAGTCCCGACGACCTGGCAACCATAGGTATGGGTCCGCACATACCAGCCAAATTTTTGATATCGAATAGCTTTGGAAGTAAAAGTCACAGAACATTGAAACTCTGAATGGAGTTACCACTTTCGAATGTCTTTCCAATAGAAGACCTGGGCGAGCATTGGACAAGGGGGTGTGGCTCTGCCCATATAAGCCAAAATTTTGATTTTTTGATAGAAAAAATCACAGAACATTGAAACTCAGAAGGGAGTTACCACTTGGTGGCGGCTTTCTAATAGAAAGCTTGGACGGACATTGGACAAGGGGATATCATTGATATGGGCTCCGCCCATACCAGCCAAATTTTTGATAGCGAATAGCTATAAAAGTAAAAGTCACAGAACATTGAAACTCAGAATAGAGTTTCTTACTATTTGTTGATGTTCTGTTACCGGGAAACAGAGACGGGCAATGAACAATGAGCGTGGTGTCAAACAATGGGTCAAAAAAAGTTGTTTGTTTTAGGCTTAGCAACGCGCGCTGGGTAAATTAATAAAATTAAATAAATAAACTTATGTATACACATCTGACGATTTTGATCGTATAATACTAAAATTTAGTAATTTTTTTGTAATGGAAAGTTCACAAAAACTGGGAGTAGTCGTACTATAGTTACACACACTTTTTTAGAAATCATTAAAATTGTAGATGCTTTGATAGTGAAACACCACGCCTGGTACGCAGACCCTGCATTGATCCAAGTGGCAGTCACTGTATACACAAACAGTCACTGCATATACAAATGTGGAAACTTATTAAATTACCATTAAACAAACAGACACACAGTTTATAGTTGGAAATAATTGGATAAGGGCGTGGCCTCACTGTGCGCGAACTTTGCACTGGACTAGTGCGGAGCGCAGCGAAGTGCGCCGGGTAAAAGCTGTATAAAAAAAAAGAGCTGTGAACCAGCTTTTTAAAAATGTAACTTAGCAGAAGTTATTTGGGTTTTTTGAAAAATGAGCGCTTTTTTCCCATATCGCCAAGTCTGACATGTACTCATTTATATCGGCACGGGTTCCCGTGGTCGTAGGTGCACAAAATTGTATTTACATTTATTTTAAAATCATACGAAGAAATGAAGAGCGTAAGCCATAAAAAAAACACCTTCAATTTTTAAGGGACACTCCAGTATTCACCCAATATATAAAAATGTTTTTATATTATTTATTATTAAAAATAGTTCAATATTAGAAAAAACATAATTTAAGAAGCACTGCCTTTCTAGCTTTTTGTTGTGAAAACGCATCTATTTGACTGAAGTGTTCAATTTTCTTGCATCCGGCAAACTGAGAAAAATCCGCATCTCAGTGGTTGGAAACACATTTGGAAACACCACAGAAGCTCAAGATGGTATATTTCATGAAATATATTCGTAGATAGATCTTAAAGGGCTACCCGCACTTGCTGCCTAAAAAATAGGGAATTTTCATAAATGTTTTTTACGAAAACTGCTTGTTTTTTTTTTAAGACGATCAATATATCATCTTAAAGAACATACATTGAACTCCTTTCAGAATATTTTTTTTTTTATTAAAAAATATTGCATGGTTTTCTTACAAATGACCGTACAAGAAATCGTGTCTTTATTTTTATGTTGGTCGATCGAACATTGTGGCGATTTGGAAAAAATGTCAATGAATTTAATTATATGACAAAAAAACTAGTGTCTGTTGATGGATTTAAAAAAATATGCACTTTTAACAGAATGGCGAAGAGTCAAATTTAATGGTTCAGTGTTAATCAAAAGTAAACGGTATTTTTTTGGCTATCAACGGACCATTTTTTAGCTTATTTCTTACCATTAAATACTACATTTTTATGTTTTGAATAAGCCTGCAAAATTTTTTTTGTTATTTTTGTCGCCGATATAAAAAACGACATTTCGGAGAAAAGGCATTTAAAGTCTTAACTCCAATTGCGCAGCGGATTCTTCTCTTTTAACGCATTATCTTAGACAATTTTACTCGGATCGACTTGGTATTTTAAGAGCATTTTTACAAAATTCAATATAATATTCAAATAATTCAAAATTACAAGTGGGGTAACCCCTTAAAGTTTACTGAATATATTCTTTTTAGAAATAACATTTCCTCACTCAGATCACACCATGTTTCCATTGAGTACTACATTGAAATTGGATTTTCTTCTTGCCTTAAAGTTTTCCTACTTCTGTTTAGACGGCACCAAATATATGCTTATTGGCAGCATTTTTACATTTATTAGCCCTATAGCAATTTTTTTATCTGAACACTATTGATTTATATTTTTCTTACATGATATTCAGAATTTAGGGGCTACTTCAGACGTGGGGACCGGGGCACGTCCAAATGAAAGTTTGCGTCTCATAAATGCTTTTTTCAAAATTACTTTTTTAATTCAAAATTAGTATCATTAAGAAAGTTATCTAAGAAAAGGTCAAATTTTGTAGTAAAATGAAAATTTTATGAAAAAATTGGCACTATTCAGTTCTATGGCTTACTAAAGTGTGCGCAAGACACAGTCCTAGGATAGGAGCAGCGAAATGAAGATCGTATTTAATAGAATTTTTATACCCCAACGTGTACTGCGTAAGAGGTATATTAACTTCGTCATTCCGTCTGTAAAGCCAAGAAGAAGGCGTGGCAGGCATAGAATAATATATATTTTTTATCAGCATCATCTCCCGAGTCGATTTCCGTGTGTCCGTCTGTCTGTCCGTCTGTCGATACGATTACAGCCGCAATTTTAAAGCTATCGCGATGAAATTCAATACATAAGTTTATTTTTACAAAAGGAAGATCAAGTTCGAAAATGGGCCAAATCGGATGAAAACCACGCCTACCTCCCATACAAAGTGACTTTATATTAACCGTAAAATGTCTTTAAAATCTACAAAAATTAAAGAAATGACTTGAAATTTGACATGTAAGCTTTGCTCTTCAATCTTAATCTTGGCTATGAAATTATGAAAAATAGGATGAAAACTACTTCTACCTCCCATACAAAGTAGCTTTATTTTAAAAGTAAAATCTCTTAAAAATCTGCTCAAATTAAAGACATGTCTTGAAATTTTACACATAGGCTTTGATATATAATATAGACCATCACTATGATATTGGGCAAAATAGAATGGAAACCACGCCTACCCCCATACAATTGGCTTTATTTTAAACGTATAATCTCTTAAAAATCTGCAAAAATTAAAGATATGTTTCAAAATTTTGCACATAAGGTTTGATATTTAATATAAGCCATTTGTATGATGCATGGCAAAATCTGATGAAAACCACGCTCACTTACCATACGAAGTGGCTTTATTTTAAACGTAAAATCTCTTAAAAATCCACAAAAATTAAAGAAATGTCTTGAAATTTTGCACATTATCTTTGATATATAATATGAACATATCTTTGAACATATTGCACATTATCTTTGATATATAATAAGACATATTATTATCTATGATATATAATATGTCTATATTTGGCAAAATCGGATCATAACCACGATCCCATACAAAGTGACGTCATCACTATATCAAACTGAATGTCATCGCGTATGTCGTGGCTAAAAACTTCGAATATACTTCAATATGGTCGCGGGGTATTTTATCTTCGGTATCCTACCGAAGCTCCATCCTTACTAGTTTTTAAACTCTTTTTGAATTGATCATACAAGTACTATATTTTTAGGTATTATATTATAATATAAGTTATATTTCATATATTGCTTCATAATATATATTATATAATATATATAATTATAATATAAGTTATATATTATATTATAATATAATATAAGTATTATATTATATTCCAAAATAATAAAAAAAACGAACAAAATTGTTTTATTTAATAAATTTATTTTTTTTATAATTTAAGCGCTGTCTTGCGCTGTTTTATGTCATTGTGCAAATTCCTTAGTGTATTGATAACTAGTCCCAAAAAAACAAGTTACTCCAATTTTGCTCTTTTAAAAAAATTCCAATTTTCATAATGTTGGTGCATGGCAAAAAAATATCCCAAAAGCTTTATATTGTTTTTCTTTATCTATTAAACTCTGTTGAAGCAGTCGCAATTGATAATTCAGTTAAAATAGAAATAGATAAGTGCAGCGCAAGCACATTGTTTTTTTACTTACATTCTGTCTTTTACAATATTGTAAAATTGTAATTTATAATATCGTCAGCATTTTTTTGCATACTATTTATTTTAATATAAATATAGGCAAATTTAATTAATAAAGCAGAATAATTTCAACAACATAACAGTGCGTAATTATTTTCTTCGTTGTGAGTCACGGTTCAAGTGCCGTAGATTCATTGCAGCAATGTTAATAATTAACATTTTTGGTGACCCCGACGTGATCCTTCAAGTGAAGCACTTAGAAGGATAACACTTTAACCTTGTAAAAATTAAAGTCGTTGAGCAGTGTGACCGCGCAAGTCCGTCGCAACTTTAATTCGTAAAAAAAAAAAAAAATTCGAAACCCAACTTAAGGCATTTCAACACAGGAGCACCAGTTGAACCTCCAAAGCAATGGATTTCGAGCAACTGGTCCAGGCCCAATACAGTGTGGGAGGGGATATTGAGAATCTGGCAACCAACTTTGCCAAGGATTCAAAGGATCGAAAAACGTCAACCTACTATTCAAAGCGGCTAGAAAAATTAAATAGCTGGGGAAATGAGTTTTTCCACAATCACGAAGCAATTCTGACGTTGGAGAGTAAGCCGTTGGAGAGGAAACGATGAATATTTCACAAGGAACTATTTTCAGAGGATTCAAGCAGTTGTGACAAAATATACAAAGTTATTTAAAACCAACGCCATGGAATTGCTAAATTTAGACGACGGTGCTGCCAGTCAACCCAAAGGAATGCTGAAACCACCACAAGCAGGGGCACGGTCAGTCAATGGAGAGCACTGGGCGTAGTGCTGAAAGGCAGAAACTTCTACGAAATCAACGCGCTTTGATATACGCTTTAGGACAAAACTTGAATGAAGTGATGATACAGACTAACATAGACCATCCTCAATCATATTACACCATAAAAACAGCTATAAGTGAGAAATATATGATGGATCTGGCAAAAAGCAATGTGGCTCTGTGGGAATCAACAGAGGACGACGTCATCGAAGACTATACTTTACAGACTTTTTACGAACTCGAACCGAGGGCAGAAGAATCACTGATCGAACTCCATCAACACAAGACGGTGGAGCAGAACTTCCAATCGCCGAGAAGATCAAAGTCAACAGACACAGACATTTCCTTACCAAAGATAACATTGCCAAAGTTTAATGTCACCTACATGCAATGGGTGACATTCAAGGATTTGTATACAGAACTAATTCACAATGCTGCTATAAATGATGCAAAAAAAATGTATTACTTAACAACATCCCTGAAAAGCGATCCCAGAAATTTAATAAAACACCTTCCATCAACAGGAAGCAACTATCCAATTGCATGGGTCGTTACAACAACAAAAGACTTCTAGTGACAACATTGCTCAATAAGTTAATGTCGCAATCAGTGATTCAAAAGGAGTCATCATCTGCATTGAAGGCACTTCATGACATAACGAAGGAATGCGTTCATGGACTCCAGGCACAAGGACTTCCACTTCAACATTGGGATGCTGTATTAACCCATTTATTGTTACAAAAATTGGATCAGGACTCTCAAACTGCATTTGAGCAAGGTTTGGATAACAATAAGCGACTGGTAACTCTTGATGAATTTCTGATGTTTGTAGATCACAGGTTCCAGTCCTTCGAAGCCTGAGGAATAGGAGAAACATCGTCACCACGAACATGTGCTGCCGTTACGAACAAAGGTGCGTGATTTACAAATAAATTTATCACAAAATCTACGCATGCAAAATGTTTTGGAATACAGACATCAAACAAAAATGCAATTGGGTCAAAACCCACAATCTCTGTGTAAATTGCCTTAAAACGGGTCATGGTGCTAAGGACTGTAAGTTACGGAACTGCACACGATGCTAGGCACGAACGGCACGCATTAGGCTTATTGCAGTAAATGGAATGCATGTTGAGTGTCGAGCAGTACTAGACTCTGGCTCTCAAATCAATCTTATTACAGACAGACTATTCAAAAGGGTGGGTGAAAGGTCCAAAACAATGTCAATGAATATAGAAGGCGTGGGAGCCAACGAAACAAAAATGAGACATCAAACATCAATTCAGTAGAAATCAATGTATAATAACTTCAGCAAGGAAGTAGAAGCACATATAGTACCAAAAATTGTATCAGATCAACCAGGTCATCACATGAATATAGAAGGCTGGGAACTACCAGAGGATATTAATCTCACCGATTAATAATATTCTAATAATATTATTAATATTCAAATTTTGGGAATCGGAAGAAATACTGGATTCAGGAACGTCGCTCACAGAAGGCGAACTACTGTGTGAATCACATTTTTTGCAGCATACTACTCGAGCAAACGACGGAAAATTTGTTGTAAAATTACCCTTAAGAAATCATCCATTAATAGTTGCCGATTCAAAAGGGTTGGCCTACAAGAGATCGGGATCGGGCGTTAAAGGAGCAACACGTTTCATTCATGACAGAGTATGAGGCATTAATATATATGTCCCAAGTGAATTCCGAGGAAATTAAATCACCTTACTACTTCATACCTCACCACTGTGTGTTAAGACCAGACAGCTCAACCAACTAAATGCATCGAATACTAAACTAAGGTAGTACTAAACTACGGGTAGTATTCGATTCATCAGCACACAACCAGTCAGGACCATCATTAAATAACATAATGTTCACTGGCCCCAAGGTTCAAAGTGAATTCTTTTCAGTTTTATTGCGTCTTAGAATGCATAATTATGTTTTTAAAACTGATGTAGAAAAGATGTATTGTCAAATTTGAATCAACAAGGACGATCAAAATTTACAGCTCATTTTTTGGCGAGAAAATCATATAGATAAAATAAAGGTTTATCAATTAAATACAGTAACATATGGCACCAGAGCTGCTCCATATTTAGCAACGCGTTGTTTGACTAAACTGGCAGATGACTATCAAAATAACTTTCAATATGGAGCAACATCTCTGAGGAAAGATTTTTACGTAGATGATGGCTTGATCGGTGCAGATACATTATATGAAGCTCTACAGATTCAGCAACAACTAATTACCATTCTCAGCGAAGCCGGACTGAACCTTAAAAAATGGTGCGGAAGTTATCCAAAACTTTAGTTATCCGGATAGCTCCGGAAGACTAAGAAGTCAACCTCAACTTTGAATCAGGAGAAAGACAATCCACTAAAACATTGGGTCTGTTGTGGTTTGCCAAATCAGATTCATTTTGCATAAAGGCCAACGTGCGCGAACAAACCAACACAACAAAAAGAACTATGAGTTCTGATCTGGCTCACATCTACGATCCTTTAGGCATCATTGGTCCAGTATTAGCTACTGCAAAAATTCAGCTACAAAAGGCTTGGCAACTAATGCTTGATTGGGATGAAGAATTTCCAGCAGACATGAGAATTCAGTGGGCCCAGTATCGAGAAGACTTATCCACATTGGATAATACAAACGTTACCAGACATATATTTTGTAACCAAGACTGCAAAGATGCTCATCAGAAAATTCCTATGGAGCAGCATTGTATATAAGAATGGTTAATTTGTTATGCGTAAGGTCACGGGTAGCACCAATCAAACAACAAACCATTCCTGGATTGGAACTTTGCGCAGCATCGTTAACAGCCGAACTCATGGCTAGGGTAAAGCTTGAAATAGGTTATCAGGATAAGGCTTCTTATTTTTGGGCAGATTCTCAAATTGTGCTTTCTTGGATACAGAATCATCCGGGTAAACTACCAGTTTATGTAGTTCATCAAATAGCAAAGATCCTTCGACTGAAGTTACCAGATCAATGGCGTCATGTCCTATCCAAACAAAATATTGCTGACATCCTTTCAAGAGCAATACAACCACGTGAATTTTCAACTTGCATCATGTAGTTTTACGGATTACATAAAGAAGCTCGGCAAGAATATCTTCAGCTTTCACAACTGGAACTTGATGCAGCTCTAAAGGTTATCATACGACAAATTCAGGCATCTGATTTTCAGGAGTTAAGAAGGATTTTAATAAGAGAACAATTTGTGCATAAGACAAATAATTTTAGCTCTGTTACACCATTCCTCGACTAAGAAGGTATAATTCGCGTAGGAGGACGGATGAGTTCGTCATCACAGCAATTTGATGCAAAACATCAAATGATTTTACCAGGTAGCGATCCACTTGTAAAGCTTTTGATAGAAAAAATACGCAAGAATAACAAACATTGTTGCCCCAAGCCTTATTGGCTCAAGTCAGACAGCGCTTTTGGCCTCTGAAGGGCAAAATTTAGCCAGAGCCGTAGTCCAGCAGTGCATAAGATGCATACGAGCAAGTCCAACATTGTACCAGCAAGTAAAGGGAAATCTTCCAGCGACACGCGTTAATCCGGCCCGTCTATTTTTAAAATCTGGGTTGATTATTGCGAACCATTTTGGGTTAATTTTAAAACACGTGGAAAGTGACTTTAGAAAGCGTATCTTGCTTCTGTGCAACAAAGGCAGTTCATTTGAAGCCCCCCAACTAAATTGATGCTTTCATTTGGGGCATTAAAAAGATTTGTCGCAAGAAGAGGGCACTGCAAGGCATTATATTGTGATAATGCTGCGAATTTTTTTAGTGCAAGAAACCAACTTGAAGAATTAAAGAACATCATTCAAGAAAACTCATCCAAAGAAGCAATTATTGGGGCTTGCAGTGAGAAGGGAATTGTATTTCATTTCATTCCACCCAAGTCTCCACATTTTGGAGGTTTATGGGAAGCTTAACTGCAGCTCTGCAAAATAATTATTAATCAGGAATGTATCCACTGCTTCTCTTACGTACGAGGAACTTAAAACGATTATCATAGAAATTGAAGCTATCTTATATTCACGGCGTCTGACGCCCAGCTCATCCAACACAAATGATTGAAATGCGATCACTCCAGGACATTTCCTCATCGGAGAAGAATTGACATCAAAAGTTGACGTGTACGCCCAGGTCCCAAAATTAAAGATATCTGGAAGATGGCAAAGAGTTTCAGAGCAAAAACATAACTTCTGGCAATGATGGTTCAAGGAATAACTATCTGAATTGCAACAAAAACACAAATGGCAAGGTCCTGTCAGAAATATAGAAATCAACACGATGGTCATCATTAAGGATGATAACCTTCCGGTGTTAAAATAGCCACTTGGTCGAATCATAAAGATTTGTACGGGCGACGACGGGTGAATTAGAGTTTGCGACTTTAAAACTCAAAACGGAATATTTAAACGGGCAGTTCATACGCTAGCTCCATTATTTCCTAAAAATAAAGATCAAGTGAAGCACACTGAAAATGATCTTCTACACCGATCCAATGACAATAAAGAAGAAGCCGTTCAAGATTCTTCAAAGCTTCATTAATACTATCGTATAACTCCGTCCAAACGATCTTGTCTACTGAGCATAGGCTTGCCAGATCCAATTTGACAAAAAGCTTGACATTGACCAAAAAAAAACTTGACAAATAAAAACACTCATACTCTTGGTTTTTATTTAATTTTTTATTATTTTTTTTTTCATAAAAATTATTAGAATAAAAACAAAAATATCATAAAATATAAAAATAACAGAAACAATGTAAAAGAAACAAAAAACAATATAACAATAAAAATTCAGTCTTTATATCTTTTAAAGAAAACTTGGGCGTTATTTAAAAAAAAATATAGGTACTATCTTAAGAAAAAAAATATAGGTTCTATTTATTTTGCCACATATATTTCGTATTCTTAGATACAGAATTAATTAATTCTCTACCATCGGGTGTTGTTAAAAAATTTTAAAAGTTTTTGCAATCCTCATTAAAATTTATTCTTATTAATAGTTCGGCTTTTATTAGATCGAAGGGCATTCTATTCCTATCTTTGGTATATAAATTATTTAGAACACTAAATGCTTTTCACAAAAGGCATTGCTTATTGGGATAGAAAACACATATGAGATCAACTTTTTTAAATTTTGAAGATTGCTTTCTGCACACTTTTTTAAAAAATATGACCATATTCTATCATTTGGTATATCTTTTGGTAAAATGTCGTAAACTTCTCGAAGAACACAGTAATCGGCATGTCATTTGAAATACCTAATAATTTCGGAAGCTCTAACAGCTTATTCCAAGTCAGAAGGGACTTTTTTATATTTAAACAGGAAATTTGATTGTATATTGATGTTTCTCCAAAATCATACCGTTCAGGTAAATAACTGGTAGCTCTCTTAAGAAACTCATTTACTTCGAACTTGAAAGTACTTATTTCATCAGGGGAAAGGGATTTCATAATTGCAGCAACTTTGCTTCCATAAAAATTATCATTCATACGGCTTTGAATACTGTTCATAAGGTTGGCCATTACGTTATGTAGTTCTACAATTGTGCAGAAGTCACTTTCTAAAACTAATGTAGCAGCTTGGAACTCGTGCATCACATTATGAATGAAATATAAATATGCCTCGGATAAACCTTCAATTGTGCATTCATCATCTTCATTTGTAAGTTCTATGTCGGAATGTGCATGTGCTACGAATTCCCAAAGAACTTTTCGACAATTTTTCTTGAAAGCCATCTTGTAGGCACATGTCGAAGGAGATTTTTTTTACTCGATGTTTGCAAATTCAAAACATTGTTTTAATTTTTTTGTAGTCCCAGCCGAAGAGCTAAATTCATTATATATTTTGATTACAATGTTTTCGACGTCAACAGTTGAAGCGTTAAGAGCATTTTTGCACAATTATTTATTACATGGCAATTGCAATTTGCTTTTATAATTTGGCTATTTTCATTTTTAAGTTTTTGAAATACAGAATTATATACACCATAATTAACATTTGCGTTATCAGCACTATACGATGTAGTTTGTTCAATTTTTAATTTATTAACATTTGTAATTCTAATCATATTACCAAATATATCCTTAAATGCTTCATCAGGATCTTCGTAAAAATCTAAAATTTGTTTACGTATCCCAGTTTCGGAATCAAAATATTGTACAGCATACGGATAGGTTTTTACGTTACCGATATTTGAAGCATCGCTTCAAAAACTTACGGAATAATACCAACATTCTTTTAAGGCTTTAGCAACTTTCTCTTGCGAATATGGACCCAAAACTTTTCTTGTTATAGCTGCTGATTTTGTACGTCCACATGTTATTTTGTTGGCAATTTTACTGTCCGAGTATATAGTTGAACTCATTTTCATTTGGCAATCTAAGCTGTTATAGCTGAGGCCGTGTAATACGTTATGAAATACACATAATAGTTCAGCCCGTGCAATTTGTGTTTCAATTGTAGTTGCTGCTGAAACAGTGAATTCGAAATGCTCCGGGACATTTTTTGCGACAATACGATTTTGGCATGTTTTTTAGTTTTCATATGTCTATTTAATGCCCAGCTTAAGGAAAAATATCTTCTAGCTACACATACTGCGATAGCACCGCGTATTTATGGTTTGCCGAAAATCCTCAAAATAGATTTACTCCTCAGATCTATATGTTCATCAATCAACTCACCATCACACGAACTGTGCAAATACATTGCTAACATTTTGAAAAACCTGACCCAGGAGTCTACGTACAACATTGAAGACACTACAGAATTTAAAAACAAAACAACATTTCATCGGTGATAACGAAATGAAGGTATCTTTTGACGTCATTTCTTTGTTTCCAAGTATACCAGTGGACTTCGCAATAAAACCAATTAACAGCAAGTGGGACAGAATAGCACAACATACAAAAATACCAAAACAACAATTTATGGATATATTAAACTTTTGTGTCAAAGAAAATATTTATTTTAGGTACAATGACACGATCTATAACCAGCTAAAAGGGATGCCCATGGGTTCTCCAATTTCCCTAATAATAGCGGACATAGTCATGGAAGAAGTATTAGATATTTTTATGACGAATTGCTCAAAAAAACCCAGACTGATGAAGAAATATGTGGACGATATTTTTGCTGTAGTGCAGATTGAGACATTAGATGAAACATTAAAAATCCTGAATGAGTGCCATAGACTAATAAAATTCACTATAGAGGAAGAGAGAGAAAGACGATTGTCATATTTAGACACAATAGTTGTCTAAACATACATCATCAGGCAGGCTCATTAATTACTACTCAAACCATCCAAAGAAAACAATCATCGGTACGGCCAAAAATTTCATTGATCGTGTTTTTAGCATCGGCGATCAAGTTTTTCACAAAGAAAACAGACAACGAATATTACGTGCACTCAGCTACAAACTACAAAACGCCTTCTAAGAGAAAATAAACAAAATAAAAATCAGAACCTAAACTCTAAAAACGAAAAAACTTATAAAAACAGAAATTTACAACAAAAACACTCACCTTATGGCCCCCCCTAAAACAAACAACATTTTACGAAACCTTTACAGCAACACAAAAAGTAAAATAGGAAATATGGACAAACACAACTTGATTTACCAAATTAAATGCAAAGGGGACGGATGCAGTGTATGCGACCAAGTATATATTGGAACGACTAAATCTAAATTACGGACAACAATATCTGCGCACAAATCAGACCTAATACTGAAAAATGACCAAAAAACAGCGCTTGCAGCCCACTGCATACAAAAAGGACATTTACCGGATTTTGACAACACAAAAATTTTACAAGGAGAGAACAATTATGTCCGAAGATACACGATTGAAATGTTGCACATCATCAACACTCCTACACATTTAAGGGGGGCATGACATTCGCGGCAGAGAAAACAGACCTTTTTTTAAAAATTCATAACTCAGTCAAAAACAAACATTTTTCCAAAATTTTTTTTTATTGTTGTAGAGAATTGAACAAATTACAAGAAAAAAAATTCAACAAAATATATTTTTCACTCCAACATGGTTTTATAGAGCTCCAAACTGGCGGCAGAGAAAAAAAACGGGGCCTGGTGGTTGCAGCGCTGGGAGTTGCAAAAATTGTCCGATCTGGAAAAAAATGACTTTTTTAAATCTTAACATAATTGGTTATCGTATGACACGAGCTTTTTTTTTTAATTTTTTTTCAATTTTTGGTGATGTTCCAAATTTGAAAGTGTGCTTTTTCGAAAAAAGTATTGACTTTAAAAATTCATAAAAAATCGAAAAAAAATGTAAGCTCGTGTCATACGATAGCGAATCAAGTTTAAAAAAATACAAAAAAAAAAAATTTCGTCAAAAAATGAACCCGCTAGTGCCGCAACCAGTACGAAAAACATGGTTTCGAGATAAGCGCGTTCAAAGTTTGTGAACAAAGGAAAAAAAGGTTACCTTCAATCTGCCATGCCTGCTTCGTACTGTATGCCTTCGTTATCTTGTGTTGTGCTGTTTCTTATAGTTTTTTTGCAATCGTTTAGAAATTCGGGCTTCTTTTGAAGCTTCATATGCCTTCACACTAGCGCATTTCAAACGATTTGCATCTTTTCCTTTGGAAAATTTCAATGCTGTAGCTCCTATGGTGATACCAAGTAGTTGAAACATTTGCAAATAACTATAAGCGCCGTCATTGTAAGTAGACACTGCCAAGCAGCCTGCAATATTAACAATTCTGTTGCTGCCTGGCATACACGCCGTTTATCAATGGTGATGAATTTATGGTTTTGATATCGTCATTGCACTTTGTACAAAATATAACCAGTTTGAATCCAAGGCCACGCATAGATTTCTTATCAAATTTTACATTTCCACCACATTTTCGACAAACAAGGCAATCAGCAATGCCCAAAAATATTTCAGCATATTGTAATATGCAGTAGGAAAATGTTTCATCACAACCAACATACACTGATGCTCCATGAAATTTTTTACTAGTACCAGATGTACTAGTGAACTCCACCTCAGATTCCATTTCTTCTGTTGAAATAGGTTTTCTTGGTGTAATGATTTTGTGTAAAAAACCTCTTTTGCCTTTTCGATCTAAAGAACGACGCTTCATTTTTCAATATTTTTCACAAAAAAACCACGACTTCACGCTGCAAAAGATGCCAAATATCTGAGCATATAAAATAAAAATTCCACTATATGACTTACTAGCTTAAACCCGCCGCTTCGCCGGGTTTTTAAAAAGTTTTCATTCAAAAATTGATTGTGGGTAGGCTTGATTTTTCGCTATCAAAACGATTTTTTATTGTTTAAGTAATACTACAAATTATTAACCTTAAGATTGTTATATCATCTGATAGGAAATCGAAAACCTATATTTTGGATTTAATTTTTTTTACAACAAAAACAACTTTTATCCAATTTTTTGGCTTAAACTAAAAATTTTTTAACATTTTTTAAAAAAATTTTTAAAAATATTAGTACTTTGGTTTAGTAAAAATTTCAACTTATGTTTGAAGGATATTTTAACAAACAACATTTTTCAAAAAAAATTATTGAAATCCATTGCAAACTGACTGAAATATTTGCCTTCAAAGCTAAAAGTGCGAATTTCAAGTCGTTTTTCTCTCATTCTCAGCTTATAATTAATACTAAAAAGATCTGGTACTAAAATTTTTCACAGTTTTCAAACTACATACATGATTTTGGTATCAAATTGAAGGAAATTTAAAAGCGTTTATTGATTTTGTTCTCGTTTAACCGAAGTGCAATTTAATCCATTAGGACCGAAAGAAAACCATAAAAAACAGACATTTTTAGACTTGAAGCAACATTTTGGTGAAAACTATGTATGCCATTGAGCAGAAATAAGTTATTATTGCATGCTAATTTTACTTTTTTTAAAAAACTGGCACTAAAACTTTTGAAATATTATGCAGTATTTAATGAAAATTCGAGACGCATATGTTTCCATATAGTAACATTGGTTGTTAATGGGTTAAAATAAAGTATCCTATTGCACACTCTGCTGACCTATAAATATGTGTACAAAATTTTATAAAAATCTGAGTTGTCGTTTAAACGTGATGAGTGAACATAAAAAGTGGCTACAGATTTATTAATAGTATAGATAAATATAAAGATATATAAAGAAATTCAAAAACACAAAAAAAAACTCACCCTTCAAGTAGGTACGAAATAACAACCACCAAAAGTCAGGTAGCAAGTAAAACCAGTATATGCCAGCTGCCGTACGTAGGTAGTGCAAAAATTAAAAATGCACTCTAACTAATCCGGCTGTAACTTTTGAACCCGTAGGAATTTTTCGATGAAATTTTTTCTTAGAATCTTAAGCATATTTACTAAAATACAAAAATATTAAAAAAAAATCGATTTCAAAAAACTGCCAATGCCATGTCCCCCCTTAAGACATATTTATAAACACTTGTTGAGGAGCAAGATCAGTTGACGGTGACGAGGGAGCAAAATACCTCACTTCGACAAAATAATTTTGTTTAATCATTTTTAAATGTTATTAGTATGTATTGTTAATAATTTTTTAATTTTTGAAAGATTTATGTTAAATGTTAAAGTGATTGTAATTATAAAACTTTATATTTACCATAGTGCAAGCCCTGAAGCAAAATAAAATTAAACAAAAAGGAACAACAAACTCTTTTTTGAATTCTACGGCCATAGCCCATCTACAGTAGTAAACATAAATCTTCAACGAGTAAAGTTCTGTTAGAGGAATATAGTTGAATATCGTCAGCATACCCATGCATCGTAACGTTATTGCACACCGTAAAAATAGCATTGATAAAAACACTGAATAACAGGGTCCAAAGTATTGATCCGTGAGGTACATTTGTGTTTGAGTTCTTATAATCAGAAAAAACCGCCCATTTTTACTCTCTGCATTCTACCTTCAAGATAATTTCCTCTCCAGCTTAAGCTTTTTAACTAAAATAAAGTTATTAACACAGTCGAAGGCTTTCGAAAAGTCTAAAAGGCAAAGAGTAAGATGCCCTTCATCATATGGCGTTCGAATATCGTCAATAACTTTCAGCATTGTAGTCGCACAGCTATGCCCAGTTCGAAAACCCGATTGGTATGGTGATAGTAGGTTTTTTTGCTGAAAGATATCGATTTATTTGAGGTCGAGGTCAAATACTAATTGGTCTGTAATCCCTCAATGTAGTTGCATAATTAACTTCAGGAACTGGGATAACAGTAGCAAGTTTCCACGATTTAGGGAAACATGAGGTTGTAATGCAGTGATTAACGATAGTTGTTAGTTGACCAATTATATGGGGTAAAATAATTTAAATAAATCTTAAAGAAATACCATCATGTCCAACCGCATTGGATTTAATTTTCTTTATAGAATTTATAACATCATTTTCAACTACATTGGAAAAGGAGAATTTATTGGCGTGACTAAACTGGCACACTACAACACTACATTGAAAGCTTTCATTATCTGCTGAGGTATTTGAAAGAAAAAATCATTTAAATGATAAGGGCCCATGCTGCATTTTTGTTCGCTATAACTACAAACACCAAGACTTTGAATATTTTTTCACAGATCCTTGACATGAAGGGCGCAATTTAATTTACTATGGAAAAGTTCGTTTTTCGACTGCCTAATAACAGAGACGGCCTGATTACGCGCAAACTTAAATTGCTCCCAGTATTCAACAATACGGTGTTGCTTCAATTTAGTGTATAATTTGTTTCTTTTTTTAAAAGCTAATTCAACTTCTATCGTATACCAGGGACAAGACTTATTTTTAACAAAAAAGGTACGAAGAGGAACAAAATTTTCAATAGCTCTGTTAACCTCAGCTACAATAACACTTAATTTGTCATGAACAGATTGAGAAAACCAACAGTCATTCCAACAAATACTAGACAATAATCACGACTAATAATAGTAGACTTATAATCACGATATGATATTGATATTGGAACAGAGGAACGACGTGTATTAAAGTTGATAGTACAAAAAAGGAGATCATGGTCAGATATAAAAGAGATTTGGTCAAAGAGTAAAACTAAAGAGACATCTGACAAAATAAAGACATCTATTAAACTAGAATTATAAAAAATTGTAGAATTATAAAAAAAAATAAAGACATCTCGGAGTCGTAGAATTAATAATTGCCATACCTGCTACTTTGACTTTGTCTTAAAACTATCCAATACATTGTCCTGAGTCAGCAAATTCACATTAAATTCACTGCAAATTATATAAGTTCAAAATCAGTTAAGCGAAAATTCAGATCAGAGAATTAAGGATCAAGACTGTAACATCTCAAAGGATTATAAACTCAAGAAACCAATAGGTTAACATTATTATTATTGCAAATCTCAACATTTAAAAATTCAACATCGGACCCAAAAAATTTAATACAAGTTTGGAACATAGACATGATTTACATTACACAGCAACTCCACCTCCCTTATCAATCCTGTCATTTCTAAAAAGTTTATAGGTTGGAATATTTAAAAAGCTATCTGGAATGTCAGGATTAAACCAGGTTTCTGAAACACATAATACGTCCACAGTTGAATTTTCGGACACATTTTTAACATAATCAAGCTTTGAAAAGTTTCTTGCATTAAAATGAACAACAGAGAGACCGTTACGTTGTTTACATAAAATGTTGATTAACACTTTGTGATTGACATCAACGCCATTATGGGGACTAGATAACATATGAGAGACAGACACAACCATCAGACGAATAACGAAAAGCTCTAATTATAGTAAATATAATGAAAACAAAAATAAAACTTTCAAACATATTTGAAAAAAATAAACAGAGAAAAATAAATAATAAAAAAGTACTGAAAAATAATAAAAATATCAATAAAAAGAAAATAAAAGAGAAAATGAAAAGACAGACATTAATTACGCAGTTGCATTGTGGACTGCATTGTGAAGATCCTTCAAACTGCCGATACAAATGCCTTCAGAATTTTTTTCCAACCGAATATGTATAGAGCCACGAAGTGTGAAAGCATTGACAATCCGTTTTTGGTGTTTGAATGATAAAGCCGCTTGTAAAATTTTGTGATTTTCCTTACATAGGCTTTCATGGACTTATTTCGCTTCCGATATGCGCCAAAAGCTTTAAGAGTACGATTACAATCATAGGGCGAGAAAAATTTGATGATAATTGTAGAGTTAGGATTCTGCAGATTCGACTTAACTCGAAAAATATCTCTTAGCTGCGGTGGCTGATACTCCATGAAATGACAGATTCTTCCTCATATAAATTTTAACACTAACCGTAGAAGCAGTAGAAACGCTAACAAATGTGCAAATTTTTCCCACATTAACTTGTTTGGGGTCACTAGTATCCATAACATTGATATTTTTCAATGATTTCTGGGTGGTGGCTTTAAATGGGTTAATGCTGGGGAAGTGCGAAAAAGCTGTAGAAGCTGTACTCTATTGTTATTGCATTTTTTCTTTCTGTGATATAATGAGTAGTGTTTGTCTTCAAAAATTGGCGGGGTTAGACAATAGGACGTGTCGATTAAATTATAATCGAACTCTTTTTCGCCATTTGTCCGATTTCAACTAATTATTGTACAAATATCCTTTATATTAATCTTTATACTTTACTGTATATTATTAATATTAATCGAAATCCTTTTAAACTGTTGTTAAACTTCTACCAAATTTTGTTCTGAAATAGTTGCTTCATCTAAAGGTTTAGGTATACTTACATGGGTTAGCAACATTTGATGTTGCGTTGCTTTTCAATTGCTCCGTGTGAAAAAGGCCTAAGCGGACAGATTATCAAACAATATGATCCGCGGTTCAACTCCGGGCTCAGACAAGTCTTATGTTATTTTTTTCGATTTATTTTTTAAAAAAAAAAAAAAAAGTGGGAGACAAGATTTTTTACGATAGAGATTTTTTTTTTTTATTTATTCAAGAATTTTTAATGTTATGGTTATAAGGAAGTACAAACTTTGCTATGAATTTTATCAAAATTTGGCCCAAGTTAAGGCTCGAACCGTGGCATCGAAAATTGAAGTCAACGATTTTCTACTGAGCTATTGATTGCGTTAAAAATTATGAATCAAAATATCTTTATGAATTGCTCATGGTTTTGTTTTTATTTAAAAGAATTTGACGGATTTTCGTGACGTCATGACTTCTTTTGTTAAGTGACATGACAATTATTTGCCATAATACATTGGAGTGTTCAAGAGCAGTACATTAAATGAATTTTTTTAGTGTTTTATTGATTCATTTATAGCATTTGATATTAAAAATAAGATAATTCAATTGATTGATTAATGTTTTCCTTAAAAATTAAAATGTGCATAGTGTTTGAATTTACGTGGAACTATTTCAAATACAAATTATTATTACATGCAATCATCAAGCATTTATTTTATATATTTTTGTTTCTTATAAACTTAAATCAAGCAGTAAATTTTTTGAGTGCGGGTATTACCGCTAGTACACTATGAAATTTCTTACTTATTACAAAAAAAGTGTCGCAACTTAAAACAAAACTACTTATCTATATATATATCTATATCTATATCTATATCTATATCTATATCTATATCTATATCTATATCTATATCTATATCTATATCTATATCTATATCTATATCTATATCTATATCTATATCTATATCTATATCTATATCTATATCTATATCTATATCTATATCTATATCTATATCTATATCTATATCTATATCTATATCTATATCTATATCTATATCTATATCTATATCTATATCTTTATCTATATCTATATCTATATCTATATCTATATCTATATCTATATCTATATCTATATCTATATCTATATCTATATCTATATCTATATCTATATCTATATCTATATCTATATCTATATCTATATCTATATCTATATCTATATCTATATCTATATCTATATCTATATCTATATCTATATCTATATCTATATCTATATCTATATCTATATCTATATCTATATCTATATCTATATCTATATCTATATCTATATCTATATCTATATCTATATCTATATCTATATCTATATCTTTATCTATATCTATATCTATATCTATATCTATATCTATATCTATATCTATATCTATATCTATATCTATATCTATATCTATATCTATATCTATATCTATATCTATATCTATATCTATATCTATATCTATATCTATATCTATATCTATATCTATATCTATATCTATATCTATATCTATATCTATATCTATATCTATATCTATATCTATATCTATATCTATATCTATATCTATATCTATATCTATATCTATATCTTTATCTATATCTATATCTATATCTATATCTATATCTATATCTATATCTATATCTATATCTATATCTATATCTATATCTATATCTATATCTATATCTATATCTATATCTATATCTATATCTATATCTATATCTATATCTATATCTATATCTATATCTATATCTATATCTATATCTATATCTATATCTATATCTATATCTATACTCCATACTTTTATAAAAAAGAGTGCTCACGTATGTTTGGGATTGCAAAGGTTTGAAACGGCAGGCGCTATTTGAATTATTATTTTTCTTTTGGATAGCTATGGTCCAAAATTATTATATAAGCTATATAAATTTGATGGCGGCCATGGCGCTGTGGGAAGAGTGCGTGGCCCATACGCCAGAGAAGCCTGGTTCAAATCCCACCTTACACGAAAAGTTTTTTCAATTGAATTAATTTTTCTGTTCGGCCGTTACCTATCTGCAGACAATGGCAAGCCTCAGAGAGCAAAAACTGCCATGAAAAGCTTCTTTAGAACATAAGCCGTTCAGAGTCGGCATAAAACTTGTAGGCCCAGTTGTCGATCATTTGTGTACAAACATTTCACAACACGCACAACACAACTGATCATAAGAAGCTCGCTCAAAGTCCTTTCAAGGGCTGAAATGGCCATTTCTTTTTTTTTATATAAATTTGCTAGTTATTATTTAAGTGTTTAATTAAAATGAAAGAGCATAACCATACAATTTCTTTATTCCTATCAGGGATGTCAACTACTTTTTCTTTCTCCCCGTTGGCCAGTCCAAAATTCCCCGATTTTCGAAAAAATTCCCCGCACTGGCATTATTTCACATTAAAGCCAAAAATACAGATCTTTTAATTAAATGATTTTAATTTATTAACGAACAAAGCAAGACAAAAATAACAAAAAAAAAAAAAATAAATATATATAGTGTTTCACTTCTCAAAGAATTATTTTAAAGCTTATACAATAAAATTAATATTTTAATAATATTTTACAAAGCGTGACACTGACTAATATATAATAACTCTTTTTCTATAACTGTTAACATTTTTATCAAGGAAGTATACATAAGAGTAATACTTAAAAAATATCTATTTTAAAAATATAGCTAAAACGTAAAGAACCAAAAATATAAGGTAAAGAATTTACGTTAAACTAAAAATAAATTCAATGTAAGACGTTAATTCTCTAAAAATTGTTCAAAAGAAGTCAATATAGCTTTATAAAAATATGCATTCTTGTCTTTTTGCCTTCCAGTTTCCAAATATACTTATATATATCAAAAGACTATACTTATTTAATGTTTGTGATTGTACATCAAGTGATTAAGACTTTGAAATAATTCTCTTGTTACTTCAATGTAATATTATCAATTTAATATTAACGAAGCATATACCTATAGTTTAAACTGAATTTGAAACTTACTTACTAGGCGCAACACCAGATAACCTTTTTGTTCTGTTTTTTATTGAAGAAATTAGATTTTCGTTTATAATTGAAAGAAAATAGCTCTTTGATTTAAAACCTTTTATGTAAATTTAAACGTTAATTTCAAAACAGTGTTGCAGAAATAAATGTTAACAAACAAATGTTAGTATATAGTATAGTGTTGCAAAATAGCCAGAGTTGCATTTGCAGGCATAAAATAATATTGGACAAAAAGTGTTCTGCATATTTGTTAAGTTGTTCAATGACTAATAATTTAAAAGTACTAAATCCCCGCTCATTCCCCGATTCACAGCATTAACATAAACTCCCCCCAAAATGGGAAATTCTCCGCAAGCTGGAGTCGCTGATTCCTATCGTCAGCCATGGCAGAATTATAAGGTAGGGCCAATTCGCTTAGTGCCCCCACGCGTCAACGAAGAGTGGATAATGAAAAGGTTGGTTAGTTGTCAAAACGACGAATTTCGTAGAAATTGCAAATGAAGAAAATATTTTATGTTTCTAAGTTACAAACAGTGCGGTCGCGTGTGTTAAATTTGTGATAATTTAAGTAAAATTATTATACAGAGTAATAAAAACTATAAAATGTGAAAGAAGTCTTAAAATTGCAAAATAAAAACCTGTAACAATTTTAACCTAAAACAGCTGCGAAACGTGGGCATAAAGAAACTCGCGATGAACAGCTGATTTTGACATCTAGCCCGCTTTATTCTGCTTTCTATTTTACTCCTCTCCGAGCCGGCCCTACCTTATAATTCTGCCATGTCCTCAGCGAGAAAAAAGCTCTCTCTTTGTTAGCTCCATTCAATGCTTAACAGGTTGTGCGCAAAGCTAACAAAATAGAAAAATGCATTATTAATTTTTCGCTGCGAGACAAAAGCTTTTTTTAAAGCTCTTTTTGAGCAAGATTACAAAAAGTCAAAAAGGTTCATACTGCCACCTTTTTAAATGCAAAAATACCCCCACTTTTAAAAGCAGCGGCAAAAATTAGCTAGAGCAATTTTTAACTTTTAACGAAAGACTTATTTAATTTTAAAATAATTAGGGTTTTGGTTGAAATTCAGATTTGAGGGCCATTTCCTAGACATAAAATTTTTGAGTAAAACTTTAGACTGAGATATGAAGATTTCACATTGAGAGTGAATATTCAAAAACGAGTCATCCATCACGATCACTCGGAGGTATGCATTGCTTATAAGCACTTCCTTAGAGTATGCAATGACTTTTAGGTTGATCAACCATAACAGTGATGGCCATAAAAATGTTTATAAAAAGAAGAGAGGTAAAAACACCAACAACAACAACGTCAGCAAGGACAACACCACAACACCAACAGCAACAACATCAACAATACCAAAAATACCTACTTATCTTTACAACTGCAGTGCTGAGCTATACACCACAAAACTCAACAATAAAAACAGCAACAACAACATCAACAACGCCAAAAATACCAAAAACACCAATTACATTAAAAATACCGAAATTATTTATTAAAACTGCAGTGCAGAAAAACACAAAACAATCAATAACACAAAAAACCACCAAAAAACACGAAAAATACCAAGCACACCGCAAAATCTTAAAACAACAACAACACCAGTTACTCCAAATGATATATTTCAACTGTAATGCAGAAAAACACAAAAAACACGAAAAAAACCAATACCACCAGAAACACTAAAAACACCAAAATTTAAAAAAAAAAACATCAACAGCAGTATCAAACAGAACAATTACACCAAAAATAAAACAATACCAACAACACAAATTATACCAAAAACACCAAATGAACTATTACAACTGCAGTGCAGAAAAGGATAAAAAAAATAAAAATAGCAAAAACACCAGCAATTACAACAATTACACCAAAAACAACATCAATACTAACAACACCAATTACACCGAAAACACCAAATGATCTACAAATGCAGTGCAGAAAAGCACAAAAAAAAAAACCAAAATCACCAAATGATCTTTACAACTGCAGTACACAGCTATACACAAAAAAAAAAACCCAGAAACACCAAATTCTTGATCAGCATCATTCCCATCAAATTGGGATTGTGATGTGGGAATGTGACGTCTATTGCGAAATCTACACATTTCCAAAAAAATTTGCTATGAGCGCATTTGATATGCGAATATAACTTTTTTTGTATATTTTTGGTGCTTATTGCTTGACTTCAGAAGTCATATATCAATCCGATCGGGTAAGTGTACATATAAACCATCATTACTGGTAGCCATTCTATACTGCTATCATTATTTCTTCGCTGTTAAATTCATCTGCATTAGTGATTGGTGATTGTTTCAAAATAATACTTTGAAAATTTTAAGTTGCTGCAAAAATCGCTCTACATTTTTCAATTTCAATTTCAATTTATTAAGCAGAATACGTTAACATATAAGAATAATATTTCTTTTGCATGCTGCACAAAAAAAGTTGAATAACAATAAAATTATTAAGAGATATTACAACATTAAATTATTAACTAATAAAACTGAGATGACTTATTACTTAAGAAAGAAATAAGGTTAAATTAATATACAACAATTGTAAGGAAAAATTAATTCATTGCAACTTAGAGACAAAAAAAAAAGAGATATACAAAAAATTTTAAATTTAATATTAAAAGATAAAAGCAATCTAACAAAAACATACCATAATTTAACAATATGCACATAATAAAGAAAAGAAATAGTAGAAATCGAGAAAAGAAGAGAACTATGAGAAATATTCGAAAATTAAACGCTTAAAGGCTCTTTGGATGGAAGTGACCTTTATGTTATTTCCAAAGAATTCCACAGTCTAATAGCGCTGACAAAAAATAGCCTGCTAGAATTTTTATAGTAGTAGCTCGGAATCAAGAGGTTCATACTTCTACGCGATCTACAGAACTGAAGTTTTTCATACAGGTAGTGAGCACAACGTGAGTAGAATTGCTTCAAGATAACGAAATAGGCATCGTCGAATTACCTTCAATCTTGAATTCTTGCTTCAAGATAACGAAATAGGCATCGTCCAATTAGCTTAGTGCGAAAGAACGATACATGGTCGTATTTCCTCAAGGCATATACATGACGGGAAGCGTTATTCAGAGCAACTAGCAATTTGTGGGATGATCGCTAATCAAGATTGCAATAAACGACTTCCGAATAAGTGATAATTGGCATCAACAGTTGTAAGACAAGTTTACGTCTCGTTTTAATGGGAACAAACGCTGCAGTCATTCTCAGATTTCTTAAAACATAGTAGATTTTGAGTAGAATTGACGGAATGTGCAGCTTTGTGAAGGGTGTTTTAGAGATTGGTAAAACGTAAGATATAATGGGGTTTAGTTTAAGTTTATTTTCTCTAGCCCAATCTGCTATAATAACTAAATCTTCATTAATTCTAGCACACAGATCTTCAATGAGCCCAATAGGTCTTGACAAATATAATTGCAGGTCATCAGCGTACGCATGCATTGTTACATTATTGCATTTATCGAAAACTAGCTGACCCGGGCAAACGTTGTTTTGCCTTCAAATTTTATTTTCACTGCAAGTCTGGTTCCGTTGCAAAGTCATGGCAGATTTATATTTCGAAGAAGAATGAAAGGTCATCTGTCGGACGAACTTCAAACTACACAGAAACACTCCTCAAGCCCCATAGAGCACGTACATAAAGTTTGGTCAAAATCGGTGCAGTAGTTCTTGAGTTACGTTGCAAAAACACAAAAAAAACTAAATATTGGGCCATCTGTCGGACGAACTTCAAACTACACAGAAACACTCCTCACGCCTCATAGAGCATGTACATAAAGTTTGGTCAAAATCGGTGCAGTAGTTTTTGAGTTTAGCCATCACGAACATACACGTAATTTTTATATATATAGAGATGTCATTGATGAACATGAAAAATAGAAGAGGGCCTAAAACCGAGCCTTGCGGTACTCCAGTAGAGGTGTTCTTAAATGTAGAAAAAATATTTCCTATTTTTACTCTCTGCGTCCTTACACCTAAATAAAAATTTAAAAGATGAACTGAAGTATCACAGAACCCAAAATTGAACTTGAGTTTATTGCACAAAATTTCATGGTTCACTGTGTCGAATGCTTTGGAAAAGTCCATTAGGCGGAGTAACGTCAAGTGCCCCATATCAAAGGGTATTCTTATATCATCCATGACTTTAACGATAGCAGAGGAGCAGCTATGTCCGCGGCGGAACCCAGATTGAAGTTCCGACATTAGACCGAGAGTATAAATGTGGTTTGAAATCTGCTCAGCCATAAGAGATTCACAGACCTTTGAAATTGAAGACAACACACTAATAGGTCGGAAGTCGCAAGAATCACGCGCGTTCAGTTTTTTTTGCAATTGGAATAATAGTTGCCACCTTCCAGATAGTGGGATAGCACGATGTTGTGAAGATGTGGTTGATAATGTGCGCAAGTGGACTGAGCACATAGGGCAGTATAAGTTTAACAAACTTCAGGGAGATCCCATCTTCGCCGGAAGCATTTGACTTGATTTTAGTTATGAAGCGAGAGACATCCACTCGTTTATAGCGTTAAAATCAAACTGTGTAGGAAAGTCGTGGGCAGAACTACTATGATTTAAGGGTTCTAGAGATTCTTCTGTTATCGAGCTTGCAGTGAAAAAATTATTGAGTAGATTCGGATCAATTGGACAAGATTCGATCTTATTATTGCAAATTCCAATACTTTTTGAATTATTCCACACCTTTTTAGATGGTAACGTGGGACTGAGCTTGGATAGATAGAATTATTTTTTGGACAACTTAACGGCTGAGGAAGCTTCATTCCTTGATATTTTGAATGCTTCCCAGTTAAAATCAGTTGGGTTACGTTTCCACCTGCTATAGGTTTTGCTGCGCATTTTTAGAGTCATTTTGACAGAAGAAATAAACCAGGGGCAAGACGTATTTGTGACTCGACGTGTACAAAGTGGCACATGAGCTTCGAAAAGATCAGATATCTTACAATACAAAAGTTTATTTTTTCATCAACTGAGCTCAGAAACCAACAGTCAGTCCAATTAATAAGAGACAAGCTATCAAACAGTGTTTCATAATCAATATGCTTAAAATTTCGAAAAGTAAAAGTGGTATCAGTAACAGATGAAGAAAGATCAATATCCAGAATGCAAAATATTAAGTCATGATCTGAAATAAATGACAATTGGTCAAAAAGTAATACTGACGTCAGATCAGAAACAACAAAAATTTTCAATAAACTTGGAGAAACGTTGTTAGCAAACCTTGTTGGAGAAGTTGAATTGACTATATTGAGTTCCACTTGTGCAAAATTATCCATTAAATTTAGATTGAACAAACAGAGATTGTCGTTTGAAAGAATGTTTACATTGAAATCACCACACAAAATGAGGTGCTGATAGTCTATGACGTAGCAAGAGATGTCTTTAAGAAGAGGTTCTAAGCTACAGTTGCGATTAGGGTTGTACACGCACGAGAGAAAGACTTTAGTTCTATTATTAAAAATTTCAACATTCAGATATTCAATACCTGAACCACTTGATTTATTGAGCACTTTAACATTCAAGGATTTCTTACAATATATTGTAACACCACCGCCTTTTTTGTTTAACCTGTAATGTCGAAACAAAATAAAATTATTTATATTTAAAAAAGAGTTGTTTTTTAATTTCGAATTCACGGAAGAATTTTCGAATACATTTTTAGTGCAGTCCATTTTGAATTCATTAAGACTTCTTGCGTTAAAATTAACGATTTTCAGGCCAGAGCGTTGCTTGCACAAGACTCCAATCACAGTTTTATAATTTTCATCAGCGCTGTAGACAAAGTTATTCCCTACTACCATTAATAACAGAACCAACGCAACACTAAAAGCGTTTAAATAAGAAGAATTAAAACAAAAGAATTGAAAGAAGTGGAAAAAGATAGAGATAGAGAAGAATACAAAATTATATACATCATAAAAAGCATTTTCAATAAGGTAATATATCAGATACTTCTTCATCGATGACATTAGTTGAGTACCTTTGCAGCTCCTCAATACTGCAGATTTTAATTTTATCACCTTCTTTCTGCAGCCTGATAAAAATTGAGCCCCGTAGAGAAAAGGCGTTGAAGATTTTTTTAGTTCGCTTGCAGGCAATCGCATCTTGGAGAAGTTTTCTTGACTCAGCAGTAAGGCTTTCATGTATAAAAACATTATTGTCAAAGTCCAACCCCGCGCTACGAAGACTAACCGCCTGTTTCGAGCGCCTGCGATAATCTCCAAAAGCTTTTAAGCCGCTACAACCAGTTAACTACAACCAGGGGATTTGATGTATTATTCTTGGCTCTTATGCGAAATATATCTTTAAGCTGCGGCGAGAGAAAATCAATCGAACGGCATATAAGAATAAATATGCTCTTCAAGTTTTCTCCCTGAGTGAAAGACACTCCAAACAAAATAGCGTCTGAGCTATGATCAATGGTGTTACTGTTGATGTTGTTGTTGTTATTGTTATTGTTGTTGTTGTTGTCGTTGTTGCTGATATTGATTTTTTTATAAGGTCAGCTAGCTCGTTGGAGCGAGTGGTGAGAGCACTTACTTCGGTTTCGAGTGCAAGTATTTTTTTATCACACTCCATGAATTTTGCACAGATAGTAGCAACTTCACTCTTTATACTCTTTAAAATAATAAAAAAAAACGAAATGGCCATTTCAGTCCTTGAAAGGACTTTGACCGAGCTTTTTATGATCAATTGTGTGCAGAATTAATGTAGTTAATTTTTTGAACCTTTACCTTTTTTTTGAAAGAAGTAGAAAAACATTGCTTTTTAAATTAAAACGCAAGCAACTGCAATTCCGCTTTGGTTTTGGCGAAAGTTGTGTCTAGTAGATTTCCAAAGTTAATGAACTGCATGAGCCACAGAAGATTACACATGTGCTTCGCACATTCGTGCTCTCTGTAATACATTTTCCATTACTTTTCTTAAAATTACAAGATAGAGTAGTGTCGGTGAAGATTTGATTTAAATTTTCACAGCTTGAAACTGTCGGGGAACACGCTCGCAGGAATATTGTACCAACATTTTACTAAACGACTGAAGAACGAATTATCTCGGTAATGCGATGTCCTATTGGGCAATGAGGCAATGGTATAGGGATGGGCTTGTAGAGCTACCCGAGTGGACCTAGGAAACACACGAGCTGGTGGGGTCAGGTCATGTATCTTCGTTGAACACTCCCATGATAATACAGAAGGTTTAGGCAACCAACATTGTGCCGATGCCCAAGAGAGTTGAGATTAGATGAAATATTATCGTCCCCTATCAAATATATCGCACGTCGTTGAATCTGATCTAGAAGCTACAAATGTGATCTTAAAGCCCCTGCCCAAATGTGCAAATTGAACTCCATTTTTGGCCACATATATGAAGTATAGATCATATGAAGATCAGCTAGGTTGAAGTATTTTTTCTCCCCGTTTAAAAAAATCAAGGCACTTGGCTGCTTCTTTTGACACATCAAATATGTGATCACTCCAACGAATATCTGATTGTATTGAAATACCCAGAATGTCAAAAGCATCTGACTCCACAAGATCTACACCGTTTATACTGAGGGTAGATAAGGGGAAATTGAGTCGCTTATGGAAACAGACAACACGGGATCTTGCCAGCTATATAGTTCTTGTTCTTAAATGTATGTATCAGAAATATTTTTTTTTTGCTTATTTATACTTTACTTATCGTAATTGAAAAATGTACGTGTTTTGAATGTTTAGTAGGCTGAGAGTAATTTTGGTAGGTTTTTAAAAAAGATTTCGTAGGATGAATTTGTAATAAGTAGCAACACTGTAGTCATTGTGTCCCTTGCAGTGTGGGCTGTGGCACCATTTTGTTGGAACCACAAGTGTGGATTGTTTTCTAAAGCTGGTCTCAAAAACTTTTGCAACATCGTTCGATATTTAGCACCATTAACCGGTACTACGGCGCCATGTGCATTTTTAAAAAAATATGCACCAAACATTACACTTAATTGGGTGTAATTGTTGCTGATGAACAAATCTTGGATTTGCCCATATTCTGCAGTTTTGCTTATTTACGAAACCGTTTATTTGGAAATGAATGAATGCGCTTCATCGATCATTTACATGCCCCCAAGTGCCAGCGAATCAACCTGCAATGAGTTATGCGAAACTATTTCCGCATTTACGATAACATTAAAAAAGGAAGATAAAGTAATTTTTTTTGTGACTTTAACCGACCAAATACATCTTTTGTCATTGACGAAGACGGCAACTATCTTTTTCCAGTAAATCTTTCTAGTACCATAGACTTTACACTTTTTAGTACCTTCTATGGCAATGATTTGTAACAAATCTCTCCTATTCAAAACCAAAATGGCAAGTGGTTGGACCTAATCTTTACTAACTCGTACGATGAAGTGAAGGTTGATCAAACCATCGAAGCAGAAAATTTCTTTGCTAATTCTGTCCACCATACAGCTATAATAGTAATTTTTAAAGAGATAGATATATGTTTTACAGTCTTTCAATAATTCCATAGTGTATGACTTTCTAAATGCTGATTACGAAGGTATAACATCTCATCTTGTTGATATTATCAGAGTTACGTTCTATCGAACTTAGAGTAAGATAGCGCCGTTTTGACTTTATACCATTACATGTTTACTGTTATCGAAAGATATGTGCCAAAAATAAACATGAAAAACGAACTTACAAAACCCTGGTTAAATGCAAGTCTGAGAAATTTAAGAAACCAAGAAACATAATCTACAAGCTCCTTAAATACCCCGCAAACTTAAGCGAAGAAATGAGGCTAAGATATGATATGATATGATATAATATGATATGATATGATATGATATGAGATATGATATGAGCTATCAAAAGAGTTCTCTATGACATCGGAAGAAGCTTACAATTCTTACACAAACCTTTTTGCAGAAAAAATTGTCTAGAATTACACAACATTATTTAATTTTGTAAATTTGAAGCGAAAATAAGCCGGCTAACTATCATCTATGTTAAAAGGAAATATCATTTTTTCCAACCCCCATGAAATATGCAACCTCTTTGCGGATCATTTTAAGGGGGTATTTTTTCCATCACCTGCTCTGTCTGATGACTTTCCTTCCCTTCCGAATACACAACTTACTTACTTACTTAGGTGGCCGTAACAACCCGTGTCCGGATTTCGACCGACCTCATCAGCTCTCGCCAGGCGCCTCTGATTTGCGCGCGCCTTCTCCAATCGGATACACCAAGTGCGCTTAGGGCTTCCTCAGCCTGGTCCATCCATCGGAGGCATTGTCTCCCTCGTCGTCGTTGACCAGCGACCTTCGCCTCGAGCACCTTTTTCGCTGGAGCTTCGTCATCCATACGATGGACATGACCCAGCCAGCGTAGTCGCTGCACAGTTATGCGCCGAACTACGTCAGTGTCTTCGTAGAGCTCATACAGCTCGTGGTTCATTCGGATGCAATAGTCATCGCCGACTCGAACAGGACCGAAGATTTTGCGAAGAACTTTTCTCTCGAACACGCCCAGAGCGGCTGCGTCAGTTTGCGAAACTACCCATGCCTCAGCGCCATAAAGCAGCACAGGTAGAACGAGCGTCTTGTAGAGAGTTAGTTTTGTCGATCGAGAGCGGGCTCTGGAACTTAGTTGCTTACTGAGCCAGAAGTAGCACCTATTAGTAACTATTGTTCTTCGCTTTATCTCCAGGCTGATTTCGTTGTTAGTATTAATGGCGGTGCCAAGGTATACAAACTCCTTGACTACTTCACAGTTATAGCTGCCGGATGAAACGTGGGAGTCTAAACGCCGCGCTCCCTTGTTTGTAGACAGCATATACTTTGTTTTACCCTCATTTATCGTCAAACCCACTTTGGCTGATTCCTTTTCAATAGCGGCGAAAGCAGCGGTAACATCTCTCTTGGTTCTGCCAACAATATCATCAGCGTACGCAAGGAGCTGGACACCTTTATAGAAAATGGTGCCATTGCGATGCACACCGGCCTTTCGTACGATCCCCTCCATGATGATGTTGAAGAGATCGCAAGACAGTGGATCGCCTTGCCTGAAACCTCTTTCGGTATTGAAGGTTTCGGAGAGGTCATTTCCTACCTTGACGGAGCTGCGTGTGTTGCTCAACGTCATTCTGCAAAGTCTAATCAACTTTGCAGGTATACCGAACTCAGACATTGTTGCGTATAGGCAATCCCTTCTCGGGCTATGAACGCAGCTTTAAAATCGACAAAGAGATTGTGTGTGTCAATTTGATTTTTGTGGGTTTTCTCCAGGATTTGTCGTAGCGTGAAAATCTGGTCTATGGTGGACTTACCAGGTCGAAAGCCACACTGATAAGGTCCAATCAGTGTTTTTGTAATCGGTTTTAATCTTTCACACAGTACTCTTGAGAGAACCTTATATGCGATGGAAATAAGACTGATACCTCTTTAACTACCGCAGATTGTAGGGTCTCCTTTCTTAAGTATAGGGCACAGTACACTGAGGTTCCAATCGTCGGGCATGCTTTCTGCTAGCCATATTTTGCTGATGAGCTGATGCATGCGCCTCATCAATTCATCGCCGCCGGTTTTAA
Organism: Coremacera marginata; assembly: GCA_914767935.1. Taxonomy (NCBI): domain Eukaryota; kingdom Metazoa; phylum Arthropoda; class Insecta; order Diptera; family Sciomyzidae; genus Coremacera; species Coremacera marginata. Next base: position 110,822,191 of record OU612044.1, on the reverse strand, counting down.
ACAATTCAGCTGACAGGCCGTCTGAACCCGCTGCTTTATTGTTTTTGAGTCGTTGGATAGCAACTCGAACCTCTTCATGGCTAGGTGGTGGTACTTTCAATCCGTCATCGTTGATTGGTAGCTCTGAACTGAGCTCTCCATCGGCGGCATTGGTGGAATCGTCGCCAGTAAGTAAATTGGAGAAGTGCTGTCTCCACAATCTAAGCACACACTGTGTATCCGTATTCAGATCTCCATTTTCGTCTCTGCAAGTGGATGCTCCGGGCTTGAAACCTTGGGTTAGACGCTTAACCTGTTGATAGAATTTTCGTGCATCCTTCTTGCCCTGGTATACCTCTAGTTCCTTACGCTCAGGCTTTTCCTGCTCTCTTTTCTTGCGTTTGAAAAGGCGCCTCTCTTTCTTCCTCTTTTCGCGGTAGTTTTCTCGCACGGCTCGCGTTGCAGCTGACTGCAGCGTTTTTCTGTATGCGGCGTTTTTTACTGCAGTCGCAATGCGATACTCCCGATCGTACCATTCCGAGGTTGCGGGCGGCGGAAGCCAATGACTTCTTCAGCGGCAGCGCGCATGGAGTGGGATATATGCGCCCAAAGTCCGCCGACGTCGTCGAGTCCAGAGGTTAGTTGGTTGAGGTTAACCGAGAGTTGAGCGGAGTAGGCTTCGGCAGTCCGTTGTAACTGCAGCTTACCGACATCTAGCTTTCGTTGCATTCCTGTGCGTATGTTCTTCGCATTGCATAATCGCATGCGGATCTTGGCTGCAACAAGATAATGGTCGGAGTCAATGTTGACCCCACGAAATGTACGCACATCTAGAACACTAGAGGCATGCCTTCCGTCGATTACAACATGTCAATTTGGTTTCGCGTTTTTTGATCCGGGGACAGCCAGGTGGCATTGTGGATGTCGAGGTTAAATCTGGTGCTACTAACTACCATGTTTCGTGCCGCGGCGAAGTCGGTCAGTCTTAGACCGTTGTTTCTGGAGGTCTCGTGAAGACTGAACTGACCGACAGTGGGGCCAAAGATGCCTTCTCTTCCGACTTCCGCATTAAAATCGCCGAGGACTATTTTCACGTCATGGACCGGAAAGTGGTCATATACGTCCTCAAGACTAGCGTAGAAAGCGTCCTTGACGGCTTCGTCCTTTTCCTCCGTCAGGGAATACACAACTTACAGTTGGAAATTTCACCTTAACCAAAGAAGAGACATCAAATGCAATAAATAGAATTGATAAACCAAAGGGCCTGGACCGGACTTTATAACTTCAGTGTTCTTGGTGCGATGCTTAGAGCAACTAATTTCGCCATTGTTGTCATCAAATTGGTGACATTTAAAAATTCCAAGTTTTCACTAATAAATAAAACAGTAAAAAATATTTTTTTTATCTAAATCTAAATCTAAAAATAAATATTATTTTAATTATATTACATCCATTGAATATATATTACCCGATAATAGTAAATAAAAACAAAAATTTAAAAATTCATAAAAAATTCAATACAAATCATAAACATTATTTGAATTGACGTTTTCTGATGCAATTCTGGCATAATGAGTAGCAATGATGTGGACAAATATATTTCAAACAATTGTCAGCGTTTTGGACCACGAGGAGCATTGGGACCATGAGGCATACTTTTTCGTCGTTAAATAACGGGTAACACAATGATTGGCCAATCGCAATCAAAAACAAACGTCTTCGTTGATTTTTTTTTTTAATATTCCGTTCCGTATTCAATGCCTTGAATATTATGAAAGCATTGGTTGCTGATATGTCAACCATGTTGCAGAAAATAGCAACAGGCCAACGATTCACTTTCCTTTTGCCACGATATATACCAACCAATTTATCCAGCACATTCACTCCACATTTTTTTTCATTATAGAATTTTATATCTGTTTTTTTGCTTTATCAGTAACATCAATTCTAACAAGCGATATTAAAGAAATTCGGGTTTTCTGGATCTTTACTTAATTGGCTAGTATCCTATCTCCAAAGCATATCCCAGTATGTTAAATTTTAAGGAATTCTGTTGAAGAAAATAAAAGTCTCCTCTGAGGTACCTCAAGGTAGCTTGATCCTCTTCTATTCAATATCTTTATATCCGACTTGTCCACAGTGTTAAATGATATTCCACACCTTCTGTACACAGACGATCTAAAAATATACTATGTAGTTAAATCACAGGTGGACGCTAATTTTTTACAATCAAAATATCTCTTGAGAACTGGTGTATTCAAAACAAACTAGATCTCAATCTCAATAAGTGCAACATAATTAGTTTTTTCCGTAAGAACCAGGTATTAAATCACAACTACCGCCTCAATAATATCGAACTTAATAGAGTAAATAATATAGTCGACCTTGGAGTTGTCTTGGACAATTAGCTGCGCTTTAATGTGCACTACAATAACATTTTGTCCAGGGCTAGCAAACAGCTCGGTTTTATTAAAAGGCGTGCAAATGAATTAAAAAATGTATAGGTCACCACATCCTTATATTAATTCATTAGTTCATATTTGGGATCCAGCTTTTGAACCCCACAGCGATGGAATCGAATCTATTCAAAAGTAATTCCTACTATTTGCGCTGAGAGACACCTATAACCCACGTGATTTTTATAGCCTTCCACCGTGTGAAAATAGACTCCGTCTCCTTAATTTTATGCCGCTTTCATTAAGAAGAAAGGTATTGGGTTCATTCTTCACTTTCGACGTTAATAATGGAATTATTAAATGCGAATATATCTCTAACAAAATTTCCTTCAATGAACCAATAAGGCGTACAAAGCATACACGTCTGTTGACTGAATATCAGCATCATACTGCATACGCGACTAATGAGCCCATCAGCCGATGATGTAGAGAATTTAATTATATTTCCGACCTATACTCTCCTCTATATTTCCAAATATACGTACTTATTCAAGCGAACCCTATCTAATTCTCTTTCGCTTCCGGCTCCTTAACTTTCTCTGCCTGAGTTCTCAAGAATCTGTAGTGGCATCTGTATTGCCACCATTGGTCTAAGGGTAAAAAAAAGAAAAAAAAAATAGAAAAAAACAGGAAAATAGAAACATAAAAAATTAAAATGTTAATTAGCCTTAAGGATTAACTTAACTGTAAGCTCTTAAGTCTAATAAATTATTGTTAATATAGTTCTAAATAGTTGTTACACTTTAAATCGGAATTATAAGTATAATTTAATATAATTATAAGACCCATATCCTTTTCGCCTTTCCTTGTTTGTTTTTTTTTTTTTTTTTGACATGTTTTAAAAAAATGTCGGCTATGTGGGCGGATCACGCGCGCATCGAATAAAACACCTTCAATCGCCAAAAACAAGGAAAGGTGAAAAAGGGAGAAAACTAAACAAAAACTAAGATAAATAAAATAAATAACCCTGTTAGATAAGTAAATGTGGCCTTGTTCGATATGCACGCTGCGTCAAAACAATTGACCAATGATTTTCAAAATAAAATTGAACAATTTTTGCTCGCTGGTTTATTGTGTACTCTTTCATTTCAAACAAATTCCCCAAGTTTTCGTTACAAAATTCTGAAAAAAAAAAAATCAATATAAAAAGTTATTAGGCATTCCAACCATAAAGGTAGTTTTGCTCCACCCTGTATAATTGTCTGAAAAAAGAAACAAAGCGATATTTTATCAAAATCATCGCCTGTCGTATGTGTTACAACATACCAATTTTCGACAAATGATCGAACATTAAACCTTACAAAGTTTTAAAATTTCGCTACAGCATGGATTCTTCGTGGATATTTTTTAAGATACGGCAGCACCATATTTTATAATTTTGACATTAGAGGTCTGTATGGTAGTACCCTACCTTATTATTGTATCATGACCACGGCATTTGAACCGAGGCTAGCGCAAATCGCTTTTACAAATAAAAGCCTTCGAATCAGCGATCTGCAACAAGTAACATGAAAAAATCAAGTTTCGACTTGACTTGTAGAAACTTGATATGTTTCTACCCTACATGCCACGGCTTGCTTCTGAAAAACGAATCCTAAGTCCGACTTGATTCTATTTTGTTCCTTTCCTACATGAGTTGGTAGAAAAAATCAAATTTTCTACTTATTAAGTCTTTTTTCAAGTCTATGCGACTGCGCTTACGTCGAAAGCAACTGGACATCGTTTGTTTGTGTTTGTTTGTTCGCTTCATACCCTGTAGGAAAATCAACTAATTTAAAAGTAGTTGATAAAGTAGTTTTTTGTCAACCACAACTAGTTGAAATTCTGACTTTTTCCCATAGAACGAACTAACATATTTTGTATGGTGATGTCCGCTAAATAAGTCAATTGACTTTCGTCTGCATATATTTTTAACTACTTGTTAAATTAGTTAAATTTAAATAAGTTTTTAACTACTTTAAAATAACAAATTAAAAACTATTACTGATGGCCTAAACTTAGTTAATAATATTTGATGAAATAACATGGTTGAATATATATAAACTTGTAATCTAATAAAAATTTGCAATTAAAACATGTCAAAATCAGAGTAGTTGCCGCCTTAATATAATTCAAAGTAGTTTATCAATCACTTGTTTTTAAGTAGTATTTCAATTACTTCATATATAATGCAAAAAACATTATTTAAAATTGAAGTGGATGCCGCCTTAATATAATTCAAAGTAGTTCATATACTGGTTTATTTTAAATTAGTTTTTTAATCAGTTGTTTTTAAAAGCAAGTTAGTGTGTTCTTATAGGGATGCAAATAAAATTATTTACAATTAAAGTGGATGCCGCCTTAATATAATTCAAAGTAGTTCATATACTGGTTTATTTTAAACTAGTTTTTTAACTAGTTGTTTTTAAAAATAAGTTAGTTTGTTCCTTTAGGGTATATATTGCGGAGTTCCTGTGGCGTTTTTTTTTTTTTGTGTTTGAGAAGTTATTGCGTTGTGGATGTTTTATTGAATTTCCTGTTTTATGTATGTAGATCAGTGATGCACTCGGGGGCTTTACTCGTAGAGCCCGAACAGAACCAAAGCACCCTATAGGAACAAACTAACTTGTTTTTAAGAACAACTAATTAAAAAACTAATTTAAAATAAACTAGTATATAAATACAGTATATAGAAGTATATATATACACTTCAATTCTAAATAGTTTTTATTTCATTATATATGAAGTAATTGAAATACTACTTAAAAACAAGTGGTTGATAAACTACTTTGAATTATATTAAGGCGGCAACTACTCTGATTTGACATGTTTTAATTGCAAATGTTTATTAGATTACAAGTTTATATATATTTAACCATGTTATTTTATCAAATATTATTAATTTTAGGCTTCACTAACATTTTGTTTCAAAAAGTCATATTTTTTTATTTACGACTTTGAACTGCAAGACAGACGTGGTAAACACACTTGAAAACTGATAAACTGCCTTAAAATCCTGTGAAACGATTAAAAATTCTTTATTATTTAAGATATTCAAATTACAAACTGGTAGTGTTTAACAAACATTGCACAATTTGGACTCTGTACGGAAATTGATGCATTACTTAACCATTCAGCAAACACTTCATCACTTCATGATTTATGTCTTTTCCAAAACAGTCAAATAAATGATCTCTTTGATGTATAGAAATTTAAAATGTTTATGCTTTTAAATTCATTTTCAGTAAGTGGAATATTAAATACTATTTAATTGGTTATTTTAAAGAAATTAAAAAAATAGTTTGAATATAACTACTTTAACAAGCAGTTGAAAATATATGCAGACGGAGGTCAATTGACTTATTTAGCGGACATCACCATACAAAATATGTGAGTTCGTTCTATGGAAAAAAGTCAGAATTTCAACTAGTTGTGGTTGACAAAAAACTACTTTCTCAACTACTTTTAAATTAGTTTATTTTCCTACAGGGCAGATGTCGGTTGTCGGGTTCGACGTGCAACAAAATACATGAAAATGTATGCAGCCGCCAAAAATTAAATCGCCATAGAAATCCGCGACGGAAAAACGCCAGAATAGAATCTATTTTATTTTTAAAACACAAACAAATAGGTGTCGTCACCTTAAATCTAAAAAGCCGTAAAAACAATTTTAATTTTTTAGAGGAGAAGCCAAAATCGTTTTAAAATTGGACATTTTTCCGACTCTGAAGTCATTCTTTGGAAAAATATTCAAAAATTGCTATTTTAGAAGCGAAATTAGAAAGAGGGGACGAATTTTAAATCTAATATATATGCTTTATTACCTTGTTTTTGGCTTCTCCTATGAAAAATTAAAAATGTTATTGTTTTTTGGACTACAATAAACGATATACAATGCACAAAATTAAAATTAAGGCACATCTTCCAGATCAATACTTAAATTGCTGCTTGTATTACTATTATAGAAATTCGTAGTCTTAAAATTCTTTATTAAGGGAGTATTGGCAACATTCTTTATTTGAGTGGTTGGCAAAAATTTTGCATATTTTTATAGCTTGGATATTTGAAAATATCGTCCTAAAAGGGTTTTTTGAAATTCGAAATACTTTAGGATTTCAAAGAAATCCTGGCCTATATCTGGTCTTTTTTGTCCAGCAATGTTTTCGCCAAAATGCGATTTGCTTAATTTGGCTACTTTTTGAATGCAACGGTTTGAAGCAACCACCGAATTTCGTTCAACGCGTTCTTTAGTAGGTAATAACTTGTTTGTATACGCAGTTTAAAAATAAATTAGTACACATTTTAGAGCTTAGGTATTCGAATGTTGGCAGCGTTTCGTTCACCTTGAATTGAGTTATACGCCGGACGCGCGAGTTATGTTTCTTTGTCTCTTTAGAGCAAAAGGAGGTTGATTAAAAGAACGAATTGATTTTTTTTTCAACTTTCTTTATTGAGCGTTTTAAATGAACTGATGTTTCTTAACTCTAGTATAAAATTTATAACTTACAGAAATTTCCAATCTATTATTTACATATATTTGGTTCTTATGTGTTTCGTTCAAATGTTTTCCAATGCCTTATATATATATATAAATGTTTCTGCCTTTTTTTTTTTTCCCCCTCATTCTGCTCACAGTCATCGAAATGTAATATGATATTCTTGCTTTAACTAAAGTGTTTAAGCAATTCATAAAATTTGAGTTATCGAAGTGTTGCAAGATTTGGGTTCGATGGATTGTCGGCATGCATTTTTCGAATTGACAAAGGCATGTCGTAATCTGTGAACATGATGCAATGCGATAAAAGTGTTTAGGCAATATATAAAATATGGGTTATTAAAGTGTTGCATGATTTGGGTTCATGGGAACATGATGCAATGCAATAAAAGTGCTTAAAAATCTTTATACTTTATATGTAAATAAACGATTAGATGGGATTGGTTGCGTAACTGACGTAACTCCTCCCCTCTTAGATTGGAGACTCTCCTGAGTCGACATTGTATTAATATTAAGTTTAATATTCCTATTTTTATAAATAAGTTTTCCGAGTAGGCTGCTTATAATAATAATAGTTATGGCTAATACAATATATATTGTTAGATTTATATAATTTTGTTTCTTTTGGTAATTAATTTCTTTTATAAAGTCGATATTTTCTATTTGGTTTAGTACAATGTCATCAAATATAAGTTTTTTATTTATATTTTTCATATTTTCTTAGTTGTTTGGTAGTACAATGCTATATTTAAATGTTTTCGTGAAATACAGTGAAAGCTAGTGAAATTTTTATTATTTATTTGAATAGTACAATTATTAAAATGAATTAAGTAATTTCCATTAAGTTTTGTGTTTTTATTTTTACAGTCATTTGTTATGGTAGGGTTATAAAAATTCTTTGCAACGATTATACCTTGATTAATATTTATTATTTTTGATGCGTTATTAAAGATTTTTATACAATTCTTTTTAGCTAAACAATTATTATAATTTTTTAAGTGTTGTAAGTCTCTTTGGTTTTCATACTCAAAGGTTTCGCTACCATATTTTATAACATATTCTGGATTAAACATTAGTTCGAAGCTACTGGCGTCTGCTAATGGCATTATAGAGTTTTCTTGGGTAGATAGAGTTTTCTTGGGGGATTTTAATAACGAAGATAATGTTATTATTAGTGTCGACGAGTGATGCTAATTTAATATTTTGTAATTTTTGAGCATCTATGTTATAGTTTGTAATTTCTTCGTCTGTGAGCATGTTACTGTGAAGTACGCCTAGTTCGCTTGCTGCAATGTTGTCTTGGATGTGCTCTACGTTATTTTGAAATATTTTTAATTTTAAGGCGAAGTCTATATAATATATATATATATATATATAAAATTTCGTTGTGTATTTTAGTGTATGAGTTTTCTATTGAATTAAGTCTTGCTGTAATTATATCGCGATCGTGTTGTATGATTTATTTCAGTTTATAAAATGTTTTGTTGAAATTTGTATTAATGTAAATTTGTTTGTTAAGATTTTGTGATTATTTGTGTCTATGTTGAGATGTTGCTCTATATCTTGTCGGTCATCGTCATTCATTGTTCCGAAAAGCCATTTTTGTACTGTTCCTACTAGGTTTATAAGGCCTCTTTTTTGTCTGTGTGAAGTAAGAGTTTTGATTTTATTTCTAATGAAGTTAATTTGCATGTTTAGTGTTGCTTGTTTTGTTTGTAGGTTTGCTTGTTTAATATTTGCTTCGAATTCGTCTAGCATAAGTGATATTTCCGATGGATTTACAATATGAAGAATTGTGATGTAGCTCTTAACGATGTCTACATCTCCTGTCTGTAATTCAACATACCCTTTATCGGTTTCTATTTGTTCTACTGTTACTTGTCCCTGCGCTAGAGTAGAGGTCATCATTATCAGGAATAGTTTAAGGATCCAGTGTACCTGCAAATTTATTTTGTCTTTTAATATTTGTTGTATGGATATTTGATAAGTTTAATTTCTTGAATTTTGGCTCTTCCTTGTGTCTGACTGATTTGTAGTTTTTCACGTAGCCTTCTTCCCTATTTTCTGTGTATTCTTCTCGTTTTCAATTGTGCTTGTTAATGTATTTTTCTTTTTCTTTGCGTATATTATTGAGTATGTCGATCTTATTACATTTTTCTTCATGAACGTTTTTGGGTTTTTCCTTGATAACAGAGTGGAAACTATTATTGTAGTATTCGATAGCCTTACTCATTTTGTCTTTGATGGTGAGATCTCGTCTTTCGATTCCTAGTATTCTAATTTTTTTCGCTTATTGTACTATGAAGCCTTTCTATGTCCGCATTGCCTGTGTGATTGTTTGGTTTTGCTAAATGTAGTTCGATGTCTTCATTTCTTAAGAAGTTTTGGATGTTGATACTTTTAAATTCGCTGTCAGTTATTAATTTTTTGAAATGTCCCTTCTGTGATTTATACTGTCGTAATTTTTCTATTATTGTTTGATTATTTCTGTCCTCGAGATAGAAAGCTGAAGCGAATTTAGCGAATCTGTCAACAAAGGTTAGAAAGTTTGATTTTGAGTTAGTGTAGACGTCCATGTGAATTAGTTCATTACAATCATTTGGAGTCTCTGTTAAGTGAAATTTATTCTTGATCGTGTTTCGATCGTATTTTACTCTATTGCATGTATCACAATTGTTTATAAATTTTTGAATTAAAATTTTTAAGTTAGGGAAGTAGATCGATTTCTTTAGACCTTCACAATTTTCGTTAATTCCTGTATGTCCTGTTTCAAATTTATGATATTTTTTTATTTGTTTAAGAGCTTGTTCCCCTTTAACGTCTATCGCGTGGTATAAACATTTTACGAATTTAATAGAATGTACGCCATCAAAAAGTTCTATGATTAATTGCTGAAGTTTATTGTATTCTGGATAATTAAGTTCGCTGAAAATACCAACTTTACCGTTTTTAATATGTATTCTTAGAATGCCTGACATGTTGCTATCTAGGTCTTCGCGGGAAATGTAAATGTTTTTGTTTTTGTGTATTACTTCGAATTCTTTTGTTTTGTTTTCTGTTAAAATAATTTGCGTTTTGAAACGGTTTACTATTGTTTCCAATATTGGGATGTGATTATTAAGTTCCTCTCGTTGTGAGTGGATTGTAGCTATACTTTCGTTATCGTCTATATTATTTTGCATGGATTGGTTACAAGGTTCTTCCGTATTATTGTCGATAGCATTTATTTTGTCTGTTTCATTATTAATTCTACTTAAAAAATCAGCTATTTTGTTTTCTGAGCCCTTTATGTAATCTATGTTCATACATATTATATTCACCTAATTTCAGGAGCCATCTTTGTAACCGCGGATTAATATCCTTACCGTTTGATTTAGCATACAGCCATTTAAGTGGCTGGTGGTCAGTCAATAAAATAAATTTGTTACCATATCGGTATGGTCTAAAACAATTGGTAGCCCAAACAATGGCTAAGAGTTCCTTTTCTGTGGTCATTTAAAGTTCTGCTTGCATAGCAGACTGGATGTTTATCTTGCTGTAATACTGCACCTATGGCAAAGTTACTAGCGTCTGTAACTAACTTGAACGTTTTATTAAGGTCGGGATATTTTAAAATTGGGTCTTCTGTAAGAATGTGTTTAAGTTTTTCGAAAGCGTTAATGTAATTTGGGTCGTTTATATTTAACTTTGTTCCCTTTTTTAGGTACTTAGTCATTGGCTGTGCTACTTTTGCGTAGTCTTTTTTAAATTTGTAATAATATCCAGTGGCGCCTAAAATTGACTTTATTTGTTTGGGTGTAGAAGGTACTTTTAATTTTAGGATGTCTTCGATCTTTCGAGGGTTGGGTTTGACTCCTTGGGGTGTTAAAACGTGACCGAGAAAGTGTGTTTCTTTCTTGAAAAATTTACATTTGTCGAACTGTATCTTTAGATTATGTTCTCTAAGTTTGCTTAATATTTTATTTATACTGTCGGTGTGTTCTTTCATGGATGTGCTAAAAATTAGTATATCGTCCATGTATACGAGGCAGATAGTGTTTATGTAGTCCTTTAGGACATGGTTCATCATCCGCTGGAAAGTGGATGGTGCATTCTTTAAACCGAATGGCATACGGATATACTGATAATGCCCTAGTGGTGTAGAAAACGCTGTTTTTTTTCTGTCCTCTTCTTTTACCACTATCTGGTGAAAGCCTTTAGCTAGGTCTAGTGTTGTAAAGTACTGTGCTCGTCCGAGTTTGTCTAAAATTCCGTCTATGTGGGGTATGGGAAATTTGTCGTCGACTGTTATTTCGTTGAGTCTTATACATTTCTCTATAGTCTATTACAATTCTCAATTTTTTCTTGCCTGAATTGTCCGTTTTCTTCGGAACAATCCACAGTGGGCTGTTATAAGGTGAATTACTTTCCCTAATAATGCCTTGGTTAAGCATTTCATTGATTTGTGTTTTTATTTCTTGTTCGTGTATTTGTGGATATCTGTATATTTTGGAATATATCGCAGTATTAACTGTAGTTATTATTTCGTGTTGTACAACGCCAGTACTAGTTAATTGGTCACCTTCGTGATAGAAAAGGTCTTTATTAGATGTGATTATTTGCTCTAATTCCCTTCTCTCTTCGGGGTTAAGGTCCTTAAATAAGTCTTTGTATCCGGATATTTCATTTGTAATAGGCTCTAATTGATGAATTTCTTCGGTCTGGTATGGGCAAGAACCGACAAATTTGATAAAACTATTGTTAATTGTCAATGTATTATTCTCCATGTTAATAATTGCTCCTAGTGGTCCTAATAAATTCTGTCCAATAATTGCGTCAAACTGTTTGCCTTTGAATTTAATTAATTTCCTGGCAATAAATGCTCTTTTGTTAAATTCTTTAGGAAATTCAGTTTAATTGATCTACATGTAAGTGGTTCTTTTAATGGGATTCGCGGATACTGAGGTAATGAATTTTCGTTAAGTAATGAAGTGGTTGATCCGGAGTCAATTAAGCACATAATTTTGTCTTGATTTATCGTTATTTCTATTATCGGTAAGTTCATACCGTCGGGTCCATGAGAAAATTTACGTCTTGGGATTGTAAATGGTCCACCTCCATTGGTTCGTTATTTTGTGCACTTCGGTTGGTTCTAATTTCTCCAGTGTATGATGTATTTCGTTCTAACCCTGTATTTCTATAATTGTGTTGTGGTCTTTCAAAATAGTTCCTATTTAGGTTTGTTTGTCTTGAGTTATTATATTATGTTTGTAAATTTGTATTTTGGTTACTGTATCCTAATCCTAAATTATTTACAGGTCTACTAGTTCTATATGTGTTGTTTTGTGGTTGATTATTTGCATTACCGTAATTTTCTTGGGGTTGATTTTGCGAACGACTAAAATTGTTCCTAGGATTTTGTCTATTTCTTTGTATATTAGGATTTATATTTTCGATTCTAATTAAGCCATTAGTTTCCAGTAAGGTGAATGCTTCTCTGAGGCTAGATATATTTTTATTTATTATAATAGAAGCTAAATTTATATCTAAGTTATTTAAAAATGTCTTAAGAACTATGGATTCATTATTAATAGGATTAAACTCGGGAGGTTTATCTTGATCATACTCGAATTTCTCATTTTATTTGGATAAGATGTTTTTTAAATACATAAAATAAACTCTTACGTTATGATTTTTAGCTGCGAAGACTTTTTGATATAAGTTATGGTAAGATTGCTGGATTCCAAAGTTCTGGATGAGTGCTGCTCTTATTTGGTTCCACGATGCTTCTGTTCCGAGAGTCCTTACAACGTCTAGAGCTGGTCCTTGTATTTTGTTGATGATGACCCTCTTGAAAACGTAGTTTTTCGCTCCAGGTTGACTGTCGAGGTCTCTTAGGAACGATGTTAGGGCATATGTCCTGTCTCCACGGTATTCGTGTATTCGTTGGGCGTCTTTGATTACGTCGTTTGCTGTTAATGTGAAAGCCATTTCCACTTTCCTTTGTTTTTTAAAAATTTAGTTGAATTTCAGTTCACCCAAAATCAATGTTGGAACTTTGATTGAATTTAGATTTAATGTTGAAATATTGCTTGAAACTTTGATTTTTTTTTTTTTGAGGTTTGATTTCACTTAATGTTTGCTTATATTTTGTTGTACTTAATTTATTTGGTTTGGATTAATTTCACTTAATGTTCATTTATTTATTTGAACTGAAACTAATTTATTTGGTTTGGGTTTTTATAGAACTTTAGTCCTTATTTGAGAGAACTTAGGTTTCCAAAATCTTCTACCTGTCTTAAGACTTGGTAGGTGCCGACTGCGCCAGTTATGTTTCTTTGTCTCTTTAGAGCAAAAGGAGGTTGATTAAAAGAACGAATTGATTTTTTTTCAACTTTCTTTATTGACCGTTGTAAATGAACTGATGTTTCTTAACTCTAGTATAAAATTTATAACTTACAGAAATTTCCAATCTTTTATTTACATATATTTGGTTCTTATGTGTTTCGTTTAAATGTTTTCCAATGCTTCATATATATATATATAAATGTTTCTGCCTTTTTTGTTTTTTCCCCTCATTCTGCTCACAGTGAGTAGGTCATCGAAATGTAATATGATATTCTTGCTTTAACTAAAGTGTTTACGCAATTCATAAAATTTGAGTTATCGAAGTGTTGCAAGATTTGGGTTCGATGGATTGTCGGCATGCAGTTTTCGAATTGACAAAGGCATGTCGCAATCTGTGAACATGATGCAATGCGATAAAAGTGTTTAGGCAATATATAAAATATGAGTTATTAAAGTGTTGCATGATTTGGGTTCATGGGAACATGATGCAATGCAATAAAAGTGCTTAAAAATCTTTATATTTTATATGTAAATAAACGATTGGATGGGATTGGTTGCGTAACTGGCGTAACTCGCGCGCGCATACAGATTTGAAAAGTACAGTTTCGATAAAAATGTTTGTTTGTGCTAAAGACAATGGATGGAAAAAGTAATAGAAATAAAAATAAAACAAACACTGGTAGCAATCGAAAAGCTCGTCCCTTGAAACGCCAGTTTCGTGGTAACCAACACGAAAGAGATGAGGACACCGAATTCGGAAGTACATCGGCAAAAAGATTTAAAAATAATGAAAACGAAGACATAAGCATTGACAACAAAACGGAGAATTGCATTTTGGAGTTTTATACAATTTTCTCAAAGAACGTTTGAAAAGGTCCGAGGCCAGAGCTCTGGCCGCATCAAAAGAAGGTAGAACTGCAAAGCAAACTACAAAAGCTGCTGAGTCCTCATTTTTTGAAGAAGAGGAAGTAGTTCTTTATGGGGCTGGCATTGCAGATTGATATATGTAATTATTTCACAAAAAAAAAAAATGTTTTATTGCCTAAAATTTTCTTTGAGTGTTTTTTAAAATCACGTTTTTGAACTTAAAAGTCACTTTTCTCCAGTTCTACTGAACCGATTTTGATGAAACCAAATGTAATCGACGCAGAATTGTCAAATTTTTAAAATATATGCATGCATTTTCTTTTATGCAAAAAAAACTTCAAACTTAAACGCGCTTATCTCGAAACCACGTTTTTCGAGCTTGCGGCCCAGATTGCGCCCGTAGTTCTGGACCGATTTTAATGAAACAAATTGCAATCGACGCAGAATTGTCATTATTCTTGTCCTTACTTCAATTGCAGTTTTAAGTAATTTTTACTATCTTTTTTACACTAAACTACAAAAAAAAAAAAGACCGAAAATCAGTTTTTCAATGACCTCCATTTTGTAAAAAATAATCGCAAAATTATGATTGATGTAGGGATTAGAACTACATCTGTGTTGAATCTAACACCGTTTGCTTTTTCCATTTCAGATGATCCGAAGTCGAGTTATCCGGGCCTTAAGCAGCCTACCTTTTTTTTCGACGCCCAACTTTGAAGGCCGACAACTTTTTAAACAGCCCTCGTACAAAGGAAAACAACATTTTTTTTAATTTAATATATTCTTAATACAATAAAAAAAAAATAGAGTTTAAATAACTCTTTGCGTTTTCAAATGAGAAGTTTTTCAAAAAGGATCCAAAAACGACCTTCCAACCAGGAATACTCCCTTAAGCTATCAATTATTTTGAAGGAATTGCAACACTTTTTTAATATGTAGCCATGTTGAAACACGGAAAATCAAACTCTTTATTTTACGATTTACAAGGTGGTTTGGAGAAGAAAAAATATAAAATATCGATAACAAAAAATAATCATTTAGTAATCAAATAGTAATTTTTTATGACAATCTTTTTGAAAACTGGAAAATATAGGAATTTGAAAAATATTCCATCCTTTATTCTGCATATTTTTAAAAAAATAATATGCTTATCGGAGGTAAAATATGCCAAAGTGGAATATAATATTCCACTCTGGTCAACCTGGTTCTCAGCGGATTTCGCCGAGAGAGGCCCGTCATCCGCCATCCGCTTTGGTTCTGTTCGGAATCTTACGGAGCCACTCGGCTTTCATATACAAGTCGTGTACAGGGATGATATTGACTTAGTTGTAAAAGAACCAAAAGTTATACAAAAATAGGGCATTTTTGACAACAACCCTTAGTGGTAATTCAATATTAAAGATTTTCCAATTGAGTATTCTGCCATGACCACATATATCCAAATAGATTTCGAATTGACTGTTTTCAAAGTTTTTCAGATTTTTTTTTTTTTATTTCACTATTTTGACCTCCTTGCTTAGGTTTAATTATTTGTTACAAAAATAGCACATTTTAGTTTAAACGATCAGCTTTCAGAATCAGAAATTGTGGGTCAGAGTAATATTACTTAATTCTTTCTTTTAAATAGATTTGATTTCATATATAAAGGTTCCATTGCATTTAAAAAAAAGGCTTGTGCATTGATTGCAAACGTCAAAAATATGTAAAAAAAAACTACATATATAGTCAATTCTCACTGGAAATATGTTATATTTCAAAAAATAATCCAAAACTCTCAAAAAAAATTTGTAACAAAGCCATTTATTTAATAAGTTAATAATACAAAAAATATAGCAAATCGGATTGATATATTCTTCGATAAAGAGTCCTTAGGAGTATTTTTTCGAGTACTTGGTTACATAAATAAGAATTTCAGAAAGATATGATTGATAAATTTAACAAAGAGCCTGCGTTGTCTTTAGAAGACGAATCAAAGATGCGGGACGAAATGGGCATGATACCAAAATAAAATCAGTTCTACCAAGAAAACATATTAAGTAATGGCGGAATTTAATAAAGAATAATTTCATGAATGTTATACAATTTTGGAATATAGAGCCTTAAGCAACAAAATTAATTAAATCAAAACTAATTAAAGGTGGAAAAAAACGAATTTTTAGGCAAAGAATTGTTTGTTACTTCTTAAGAATTTATTTAGATAAATTCCGACGCCATACTCTGAAAGAGCGTGAAGTTTTATATGGGCATTTCAATAATGTCAAACGTGACCGTCGCACACATTTAAAGTGAAAAAGGCAAAGTAAAACATATTTGCGTTTTCTTTTTAGTTTACATTGAAGCTCTTAGGTAGCACTTTAATTAGTGCCAAAGCTTATAGTAGGCATAGTCTTGGATTAAAAAAATAAACAAAAATGGAAGTAGTTTTCGTGTCTATATAGAGAAAATCAGAATTCAGTGAAATCTGTCACAGTTTTTTGATGCAACTCGTTTTAGAAACTTATGAAATAATGTTACATTATAATGTATTTTGTTTAATTCAAATATCTTCAGTACTTTTTTATTTTTTAATCATAATCTGAGTCGATACGTGACATTTCGAACGTGACATTTTTTCCATTAGGATCCAATTGAGTAACTAAGTAATTGTAATTTAGTAATTAAAAAACACATTAAATATATTTTACGCTCCTTATCTCAACCATTTGTCATTATATTTAGCCAATATCTTCCATTTTTACTAAAACAAAAACTTTTCAAAACATTTACTAAACATTTACTAAAAAGAAAACTACATTTGTGAAACGGACGATTTGATCATCATGGTAAATGAATTATTTAAAGGTTTTCTACGATAATATCATAAAATAATAAGTTTTTAATAACTTATAATTTTTGGCTCACAGTGGACTTTTCTGTGAAAATGACCATATAGGATATCATACGTCGGAAATTATTTTTTGTACAAATAAATTAAAAAAAAATGGGTGAAAGTTCATTGAAAATTAACGACATTAAATACTAACCCGGTTACTTAAGACTACGATGGATCCTTTTTTACGGATGCGCTTTTTCATCTATATGCATGATAAGATGCTGTAAGGAATGTATCGTGCTTGAAGCTGTCCACCTCAAAATTCCATTCTTAAACCTATAGAATTACTGTGGGATACTATTATAAGTAAAATCGATTCGAAAATTTAGACATTCTTTTGGAGGGTGTGCAGAAATCTTATACCAAATGTTACCAAAGGTATACCAAATTTTTGTAAGGAATTTTAATGTAGCTGTCAATCAATACTACAAAATAGTGGTTCTTCTACATAATACTAACATTGGTGGCTTTATATAAAATATAAGAACATCAGTTTTTCAAATATTTTTTTTAGTTTTAATAGATTTTTTTTTTTTTTTGTAATCTGTCAAATAAGTACTTGCGTAGGCTTATATAGCTTAAATAAAGCTATTATATAGCTTAAAAAAAAAAACAAAATTGAGGATTTTCTATAGCTATAATTTCAAAAAATTCAGCAGAACTTATTTTATTGAGATCGATCCAAAATAATTTTATTAAAAATTTAAATTTTGTACATCGATGTGATATACTACTTAGATGATATTTTTTCGGAAGAATTTTTCAAAAGGGCCTAAAATGAATCAAAAGGGCTTCGGAGCTTATGAAATGAAAAAGGGTTCAAAAAAGCCCTGAAAGCCCCCAAATATCATCCCTGGTCGTGTTTGCGAGGCTACCGATGTTCTGCGACGCTAGCAGAGAATCAGTTTTTGTTTATACTTCAAGCATTAAACATCTCATGCGCAAAAGCTTTTTTGAATGCTCTGCCTGTACACACATACTAAGACAAAATATGTTGCGCTCGTATTGGTAGCTCTGCCAACGCTGTGCATCACTGATGTAGATGCGTTGTGCTTTTGTTCATATTTATATGGGTATCCAGGGCTGCGTTAAGCAGGGAAAAAGGGTAGGCAACTGCTCCCGGGCGGCAAACTTGTAGGGGCTGAAAAATTTATAAAAAAACCTAAACTAATAAATAAAAAAAAAATTTAAAACGGAATTACAATGAATTCCTACTAATATTTTACAAATGATTTGACTCGAATATTTCTGCGTAACCACTTTGTCATAGCTTTGTAGTAAAAATTTTATAATTATAAGTATTGTGTTGTAATTGTAATGTTGAATATATCTTTTTTACTAACAGTACTGGATTTATTCCTAGGCCAGTGAGGCTCCGGCCTAGGACGACAACATTTTAGGGGCGGCAAAATATTTAATGCTGAAATAGTATTTTCGTAACTAGTTTATAAAACGCTGAAAACAAACCAATAAACTTGTTTGATGCGTGCTCTAAATTTCTGTGCTGCCAAAAGTTTGAGGCGAACTAACCAGCAAAAACTTCGCTCACATGCTATGAACAAATGATTTGTAGAAAACTCAAGCAATCGATTACGTTTTGAGTTACAGAAAGTTTACTTTAACATAGGCATGTAATTTGCGGTAGTTAAAAAAAATCAATCAATTAAGTAATGCAATTAATTAATATGGTCTTCCTGACTTAATATAAAGTATAGTTTAATAAAATATTAGGGTAATGCATAGCAAAATTTTTAAAATGTTTTGCTGAGTTTATTTAGAGGGCAGAACAGTTTTGATGGCCGCAAAATCTTAAAGATGGTTGAAAAATTTCGTAGCTCTAAGAAAAAAAAAACAATACAGGGATTCAAGTCACTGTAAAGTTTTACGCAAATCGTTTCGTAAAGTTCATATAAAAGAAACGAGATACACAGTTACGCAGCTCATACGCAGTGAAATATATCCCTTTTTTGCGGCAACGTTTCGAGCGTAGACTATGTTTGAATAAAACTTACCTTAAATAAGGAGGTTTAGAGCCAAGATAGATGGTGATGTCTAAGCAAAAAATTTGTATTCCTTAAGGACAAACCATTTTGCTTAGATAAATTATTATCAAACTTTATATAATGAATTACAATAAAAATTCTTTTCGTTGAATTTAACAATTTTCAAATACCAATAATACATTGTAAAAGTTTCTTATAGTTTTAAACCTTTCCACTTAACTCAATGATGGGCACTACCTTCTGCGCAAGAAGAGATCTTCACTTACATTAGTTCTTTTAGTATTTTTAATAATTTTACCAAAATTGATATCAATGAACTAAAAAAAACAATTTATTATCTAAATATCCGAATGATTTCAAAGATACACTATGTAAAGAACTCGTTCATTAAAAAGTTTCGTTCTAATATTATTGGAAAAAAAGAGCAAGATATAAGTTCTGCATCAAAAAGAAATATTTTGCATTTACTTTACTCGTAGCTTTGCGATGTAAAGGGTGTCCCGCAAGTCACTCACATTTTCATTCGGGCAATACTAATTTTGTGACAAGCGTAGGGTACTAAATCTATGACTGTGAATAGCAAGTGCAAAGGTTAAATACAAACTGTGTTAATGCACTACAAAAATAGTGAGAATTTTGCGTAGACGGTTTGAAAAACCCGCACACTTCTCTGTCATCAGACCGATAAATTTTAATCAATAAATTTGAGTTCACTGGCTCTGTTGTGCAGGCGAAAAGGAGTGGTCATCTCCATTCCGCCAGTTTGGCAGCGATCATCGTTGACAATGAACAAACAACAGAAAATCCAACTGGCCGTTGAAACGTTATGTTTTAACGAATTTAATTCATTTTTAAAAAACATGTTTTTTTAAAAAACAAATTCATTGAAAAAATACGGCTGAGTAGGAAATTGTTTTTCTTTCAATTGAAGTAAGAAAAAAATATGGAAAACAAAATGCAAGTTGTTCGCAAATCTTTTACCTGAGCCCATCTCAAAATGGGCCTGGGCATTTACTGTTGATTGCACATGAATTTTGCTTAAGGTGACGTGACACCTTCAAAAAATTTTTTTAATGATTTAAAGTGTGTATAAAATGAATAAAAACTAAGATATAATTTTGAAAAATTACACATATATTTCGAGATAAAAACACTACACAAAAAATTTGAATTTTTTGAATCACATATGTGGCTGCTAGAATTTTTTTAAAACACTTTAAGAAAAATCATTGCGGGCGTAATAAAATAAAACTGAAATTTCAATATGTTGTTTAACGCTTGCAAATGCTTGGAATGAACTACGGACAGAAAGATCGGTAATATAGTTTTTGGCTGATTTTGGCCCCCAAAAATTGGAAATTCTCGAAAAACGCCGCCATTTTGTTATTTTTAATTATGCTCCACCAGATGATATTCGCTGGATCAAGTAGGTCATTGGTGTAAATTTCTTGATAAATAGGGAGGAAAAATTTGTAAAATGCCTGGTAGTAAATCAGAAATACAAGCAGCTTGCGTGAAATGTAACCTTAATTTATGTATGTAATTTGACGAAAAAAAAGAAAAAGTTTTACGCTTTCCACAAGTACTCATAATATTAATAGTATACCTGCTAATAATTTTTTTAACTTTTTATTCAATAAATTGCCATTTCATTTGTTAAATACCTGTTTTATTATAAAGATTCTAAATCACACCTTTCTATTTATTTTTTGTGCTCATGCGATGGAAAAACGCGGAGGAGGGATGTTTGGACTACATATGGGAAAAAATATCACCAACCAGTTTTAAAAATGGTTTTATATTATAAATTTTTGAAAGTCATATAGTTGACACATTCGAGATAATTTAAGCGATTTATAGTAAAAGTTATACTCTAAAGCTCAGTATGCTGTAAAAATGAAAACAAAATTCCCATAAGAGTGTTGCTTAGCATTCCCATGCTTATGTTGTTGCTGCTGAAATCACGAACGATTCAGAGCGATAGAGCATTTAAATACGAGACTTCCTTGTTTATAATGAAATCAAAAAGATATTGCTCTCGCCTTTTATACTTAGAGCGATAAGGTGGTTTTTATTCGTAAAAGCTGCTGGAAAAATGTCTCTCTCAAACTGTTAAATTTTTATTTGGACTCTTTCCAGTGTAGATCACTCTACAGCTCTATGTCAGATTGAGGAAAATTTCCCTTAATGAAGTAAAGGGAAATCTTCATTAAAAATAAAATAAATATAACATCCAACACAAACTTCAATCCAATGCTTTGAAGTAAAACTGTTTTCTCAACTCGAAGAACGAAACTTGCACTGACGACAAGAACTTAATTTCACGAACTTCGCAAACAGTATTAAAAATAAACAATTAGTAGACAAAATAATTGCTTTTTGCCTACATTTCAAGTTTCGACATTTTAAGTTTCCTACATATCAAGTTTCCACATTTCAAGTTTCCAACATTTGGCGACTTGATTTTTACTGCGAATTGATTCACGCAAATTTGTTGTTTGTCTGCCTGAACATGCAGGGCGTTGAAAAATGAAAGGAACTTGAAACAGAAAATAAATCTCTGTTTCTAACTCGCCGCTTTACTTAATTTTCAAGCAAAGCTTTACCGTTGCCGTTTTGTTCAAAAGTTCAGTGATGAGCGTCTGCGTAGCAAGACTAGAACGAGAAACAGGAGAATTCAGTATGGTTTCAAAATACATTTCGATTTGCATTTTTTCCACACATATTGGAAAACACGTACGCTGTTTATATAAAAGCTTTTCGCTGCGCAACACACTTTTTTTACAGTGCAAAGCTTACATAAAGCTTAAGCACATACACACAAATGCCACATTTGTGGTTCTGTTATCCCCAACTCAGATTATGATTGCCAATCAAACAATCTACTCGTTTTGTTGTTGCTTTCAACAGAAATTTGTCAGAAGCACTGAGAGCGAGAGCGGATAAACGCAGATTGCAGAAATCAAATTGGTTCATTTTTGTATTGCTGAACATGGCAGCAATCTGAACAGTGTTGCTGAGTGGCGAAATACAATTTTTGCTGAGCTTAAGTACACAAAAAGTACTTTTGCTTAAGAAACGTAGTACTTTTTACAATAATATAATGAAAAAATCGTTGCATGAAGCCCTTATTCTTAAAAAAAAAAAAAAAAAAAACGATGGCCATTTCAGCCCTTGAAAGGACTTTGTCCGAGCTTCTTATGATCAATTGTGTTGTGTGTGTTGTAAATTTTTCAACACAAATGATCGAGAACTGGACCTACCAGTTTTACGCCGACTCCGAGCGGCTTATGTTCTCAAGAAGCTTTTCATGGCAGTTTTTACACTCTGAGGTTTGCCATTGTCTGCAGAGAGGTAACGGCCGAACAGAAAAATTAATTCAATTGAAAAAAGTTTTATGTGTCAGATGGAGGATTCGAACCTGGGTTCTTTGGCGTATGAGACACACACTCTACCCACTACGCCACGGCCACCCTTATTCTTAACAAGTGAATTAATGAAGTAAACAAAGAAAAAAACGAGCAAGAAAGTATGTAAGAAATAGGTAAGCATTAATATAAGGTTGTAATACTTATAATTTGAAATTTAAATGTATTTATATCTCTCATACATTTTTTCTCAGATAGGATAAGTATGGCGGCTTACTCAAGAGTTGAAGTGAAGTTGCTAATTTCTTTGATGGAAGCAAAGCGCGAGCTGTGGGATGTGGGCGATTGCAGCTACCAGAATATAAGCAAGAAGGAGAGTGCACTAAATTCAATTTCAACACTTATATGCATGTTTACATAGTACCTAAGTTTTTTCGAATATCCAAGCCAGATTTAGATAACGATATGCAGTGACGAAATCAATTCCACAGCTAAATGGCGTTGTGAACATATGCAAATCGTTATAAAAAAATCGATTTGCATTATGATGTTAAATTAATTTTTTCACTGTAAGAAGATGTCTTAATGGCATTTGGATGATGGAATAAACGTAGGTATTATGAAAATAAGCGTAAATATTTTTAATGTTTGTTTTGAAGTGTCTAGAAAAGACTTAAAACTTTTTTATGAATTGAAAGAAATCATTTAAGACTAAAAAATGTTACACAGCATTGAAGAATAATTTAGGTTCTACTTTTGTTGTTTACTGTATATATTTTTGAAATGCTTTAAAATTAGAATTAAATTTGATGTTTGTTATTAAAATTGTTATTAAAATTTAATTTCATTAAACATAATAAATGCGTATAAAATTATGCATAATAAATAATAACAAAATATCAATTTAAATAACAAGGGAAAATTCAAGCACTTTCAGATAAGCAATCATGTTAAATTAGTACCAAATGTTTTTATAGTACAAAATAAAGTGGAGGAGAAAAAGTACTGTAATTCAAAAAAAAGGCCAAACGCAGATTGCCGTGTCGTGTGAGCTACCAACAATCTATCAACAATCAAAATTTAAAAGAGCGTAAGAAATGTTCATTGATCGCCAATCAAACAATCCCGTGGGAGTTGGCCATTAGAATGCCGACCTCTGCTCTATAATATTATTTTAATTTTTCTATACGACTTGCTTAGGAATAAAATAGTGTTACTGAGGTAAATTATCCCTTTCTTTTTTGAAAAGAATGGATCACCAATTAATATATTTAAATTTTTTATATAAATCTAAATATGATTCGCTGTTCCGTTAAGGGTGAAGAGATCCTTATACCGTGGCTTAGGACTTTTTTTTATGAAGTTTTTGTGCCCTATCTCTCCACACTCATTCAATGGGTAAAAAAACGTGTTAGCGCCAAGGCTGTCGCTTTGAACTTTTTAGAGTAGAACAATTTCAGGTTTTTGAGTAGTACGAGGTAGTACGAATCAAGATTAAATTATAAGGTTGCCGCTGGGGTGAGAGCAAGTACCCATAATTGTCAAATCGAAGTTGACAGCTCATAGATCTGATCTGCAAGCGTTGAGAAATCTTGAATTGTCCAAATGTTAACTAAAAAGTAATTTGTTTTGATTTTGCCAATTATGGGTACTGAGAATATTGATATGAATAAAATAATTACAAACTCTTTATATAGCCAATGCTTTTATCAAGATTCTTTTTTTAAGTATCCTTAAAACAAGATTCGCAATGTACAAATTTTTTTAATGCAAATATCTTAAAGTTTCTTTGCATAACAATTTCAGTTTGCACTCTAGAAATTTTTTATTAATGCGAAACATTAAATAAACAAAAGTAATACACACGATCAGGGGAGAACTCAGGTCGAATTTTGGGGGTTAAAACCACCAAAAATGAACGAATAAAAATAAAACATATCTATCCATATATCTATTTTAATAAAAAATCATTTTCTGTTCGTTTGTTTGTTTGTTTGACTTTTATACAATTCTAAACGGCTGAACGGATTTCGCTCAAACTTAAAACGTGTATTACTTGCATCCTAGATTAGGTTATTGCATACTTAGTTTAAACTACGACCACTTTTACAGTCCACAAATCAATAAAAAATCAATATTTGCAACTGTTTTGGTAGTATAAAACTGAAATTTGGTAATTAAATTTGTATGCCTACAAATGGCGTGGTGGCACTATATTTACGCCCTTTTTCAGAAATCATTAAGACTCCAAAAATTCTGTGCCGATTGCGCTGAAATTTTGGCAGTAGATTGTTTTTGATCACAAAAAAAAAGTATGGTTGCTGGAACGGCCGTGACGAAGCCGAAGACCACTGGGTCCTGCTAATGTGTAATAAAACATATCAGTTGATCTAAGGCACCTTGACACAGCAAAACATAAAACTCTTTCAATTAACATTAAACAGACATAATGACATTTTTCCTATTAAAGAAAAAAATTATGGAAAATAAACTCTTGCAGTATATTGTGAATTGAAATGATTTATGAAAAAAAGTCGATTTTAAATAATTTTGAGCTATGACTATATTGTTTTAGTGTGTGATAGGTAAGTATGTATATAGAATGTACACTCTAAAAAAGAAGTTTAAATTTACTTTAATATGAATAGTAATTATTTGTTGAAAATTCAACTGAAGTGTAATTATGCTATAGTTGCTGTAGTATTTTTTAATTGTTTAAAATTAAGCGAAAAATGCAGTGAAATTTAACACCATATGTTTAATATTGCTGCAATATCCATATTAAGCTTTTATTTTACTGCATAAATTGTATTTAAATTCAGCATATGTTGAATTTTCATCACCTAGTGTGTATTTTTCCATCAAATGTTCATTTTAGTCTGCATCTTATCGTGTGAGGAGTTGTTTCGGTCTAATTTATTTGTCTGTGGTGTTACTATCGTTTAAAATAAGTTTATAAAATATATATTTATACAGTATGTATCAGTGTAGTTATTGTAAAAAGAATTTTTTGTATTTAAAACATTATAATTCACACTTATATGTGCATAAGGAAGAGA
This sequence comes from Coremacera marginata, assembly GCA_914767935.1. Taxonomy (NCBI): domain Eukaryota; kingdom Metazoa; phylum Arthropoda; class Insecta; order Diptera; family Sciomyzidae; genus Coremacera; species Coremacera marginata. The sequence goes on along the minus strand of OU612044.1, from coordinate 110,796,786 downwards.
TGTGTCTAGAATATAAGTGTTTATTTCCCAAATGTGATAGCATTTTTGCTAATTATAATTCTTATGAAGTGCACTTCTCGCGTCATCATATATTACAAAAAAAATTGTCAAACCACAATAATTCTATTTTCAATTGCACTATACGCCAGTGCAAGTATATTGGGTCCAGCCATACCGATATATATCGCCACGTTTTGAAACAAGATTTCAATGCTCAAAACGTAAAATGCCCAATTTTTGATTGTTTTAAAGAGTTCCGAAACAAGTCTTCCTTTCGTTCGCATTTTTTTCGACAGCATAAGCCAAATAACCCAGCAAACATTAATGCCGCTATTAACATTCGTGCCCTATCAACAAACACCTACATAACAATTAATGAACTGGATCAACCATCGTTTGTTTCCTGTGTAGAATTAGAAAATATTTCTATTATAAAATCAAACTCTTTTAAAGATTTAATAACGACACTAACATGCAAATATAATATATCAGAAGTTTCATTACAATTTTTGTTAACAGAACTTTTCGATATTTTTGCAGAAAATACGTGTAGAAATTTATTAAAAATAAAGCAAATTTTTGCAGAATTAAATATTCCTGAAAAGGAAAATGAAATCATCAGCTTACTTCAGCAGTCATGCCTATCACACGAATTAAGAAATAATCTCTCTGAATATAAAAGAAATAAATACTTTACAGCAAGCAGTAGCTTTGTTCCACCAAAAAAGATTTTTCTTGGTGTAGACAATTATCACAAAGAATGTTTTTATTACTATATTCCTTTACTAGAAACATTAAAAAGTCTATTTAGTGACAAAAATTATTTTGAAATATTTTGTCAAGAAAAAAAATCAGAGGACAACTTATATTGTGATTTCAATGATGGTTCAGTTTACAAGAACCAACAGTTCTTTAAAGCCGGATACAAAAGAATTGAACTTCTTATTTTTCAAGACGCATTTGAATTGTGTAACCCTTTAGGTTCTTCAAAAAAAAAAAACTTAAACTTATTGGTTTATATTTCTCGTTAGGTAATATTGATATAAAATATAGATCAATAATAAAAAATATTCAGTTACTTATGCTATTTAATGAAAGTTATATAAAAAACTTCGGGTTCAAAACTATTTTGCAACCTCTTTTAAGCGATATAAATTTATTGGAGTCAGAAGGTTTGAGTTTTTTTGACGAAAATAATGTTGAAAGGCAATTCTTAGGAACAATTTTTTCTGTAATTGGTGATAATTTAGGGTCACATCAAATTGGTGGATTTAATGAAAATTTTAGTTTTTCTCAGTTTCTTTGAACTGAAATGTTTGGCTGACAAGGACGTAGAAATACGGCAGTTTAGAAATAAAGCGAATTATAACTCACTAATTTCCGAAGAAAATTTCAACAAGGGAGTACGAAGTAATTCTTGTTTAAATGTCCTTAAATATTTTCATGTTTGTAATCCTGGATTGCCACCATGCCTTGCCCACGATTTATTTGAAGGAATTATTCCTTATGATTTAATGGAAATTTTAAAGAAATTAACTACTACTTTTAATTTTACTTTTGATTATATAAATGCGTTTTTAATAAGTCTGAGAAAGAAGTTTAAGCTTCGCTTATCATTTCCCCAATTAAATAACAAAATAAAAAAACTGCCCGGAAAGTCGGACGAAGTGAGACATATTTTATTTTTAATGCCACTTGTATTAATTCACGTTGTTTCTAATTATGAAGATGAAACTTTTTTACTTTTTTTATCGATGATAGAAATGTGCCGACTTATTTGTGCACAAAAAATATCAAATTCTCAATTAGAATTGTTGAACTTTCATATAAATCTTTATTTCGAGTTAAGAAAAGATTGCCTATCTACTATTAATTTACGTCCTAAGCACCATTATGTCAAGCATTACTCAGATCTTATAAAACAATTCGGACCGTTAAAGAATTTATTTTCATTGCACTTTGAGCAAAAACATCAATATTTCAAAAACATTGCAAGAAAATGCAGGAATTTCAAAAATATTTCATTTACGTTGGCAAAACGACATCAATATCTACAAGCGAGCCTTTTTGGAAATCGACTTAAGATTAATGTTTTATGTGATAAAGTTTTTGAACTAAATAAGGATATGTTTTATATTGAAATTCCAAGTGAATTTATTTATGTTTCTAAAAAAATATCTTTTCTGGGAACTATGTATAAAGAAAATGACGCTGTCATATATTCAATTGACGAGCAAAAAAATTTAAATATTCTTATTATCAATTCAATCTTCATAAGCAATTCCTTTAACAATTTTATTCTCTATGGAAAATTAATGAAGATGTGGTACAATAGTACAATAAGTTTGTATGAATCTTTTTCTATAGTCAATAAAAATGTTGACATCATTCATAATAACGATCTTATATCACATGAATGTATTAATATATTAAGATTAAATAATAAATACTACTTTGCACCATTTTCTTCTTTTGTGGAACATATATAAAAATATAAGACATTGCTCATATTTATAAGTTATCTTTATATCGTCGTTATTGTTTTCTTTAATTATTTTCATTTGTATTGTTTACTGGGTTAAACAAATGTTGGTCTATGATCAGCTGATTTTGAGGTTTGACATTTGGTCGAGCAACAGTTGTATTGAATTGTTTAGAATAGAAATAAAAAGTAAAATAGTATGGAGAGGTATTTATGTAAAATATGGAGTGCAGACAGACTAAAAAAGAAGGCGTTTTTGTGTCAACCATCAATCGAACTTATAATAAAAAAAGGTACGCAAAATTATGTTGTCAGCACATATGTGTATGCAAGTTTCTTGAGTATTAATAAATTTTTTAATTATAGCAAAGGACTATCTTATCGAGGGCGAAAAACTTGTTCTAGAAAGTGATGGCACAGAAATCGAAGATGATGAAATTTTACAACTTTTTTTGCATGAAAAAAGTATACTGATGATCATGCAAACAACGGAATTATGGACACCAAGTGATGAATTTACCACTGCAGTTGCTGAAAATCCCAAACACTGCTCGTCATTTACTCAAAGCGCAGACACAAAGCTCAACACAACTCAAGGTTCAGATAATTCACAGAGTTACTTCAACATCGTTGCAGTCGCTGACAGTCAAGAATATATGGCTCCACTACAGTACGCTGACACAACCTCTGGCCATGAAGAATTTGAAGAGCATCCTGATTATAGTTTATCAGGTCTCGAAGATGAGTACTCTGATGCACAGTTTGTTTTAGTGCCTAAAGATAGTGTTGCAAATATTGGTAATAGTAAAAACTGTGTTAGCATTGTAAGCCTTAGCCCAAAGGCACCATGTGATAGTTTTGAGAACTTTGCTTTACCTTGGGAAAAAATGTCTCCAGAGTTAAACAATGCCTTTCAGAACAAAATAAAAATCGGTAAGCTTATGAATGCTTTTACAAATATTGTCGTAGATGATCTTCGTGGAATATCTCATTTTATTCCAATGAGCGTTTACAGAAACGTTGCTCACATAGCCGGAAACAAGTATCCGGAATCGTTCGTTGAAAGAGATGGAGAAGGGCACATTATGTCGCATACTCCGGTGTCTCTAATAACCACAATGCGAAACCGCAATAATTTTTTAAATTCCAAAGCAAAAAGGAAAGCAAACTCTGAAAATTCCGATTTGCCAAATTGTTCAAAAAAAACAAGATTTCTATCTAAGACTTGTGTTAATTGGCAACCAAAAACTTTAAGAGGGCAAACTGAGGAAGATTTTGTATCAAAAAAAAAATATTTAATCAATATGTTTCAACAAAAAACCATAAAAGCAAATGATCAAGAGACTGTAGAAAAGTACATGTTGGATTGCTTCTCCATACAGCGATTTTTTTTTAATGATTTCGATCATATTCCACATGTCAGAGACATTTTAATAAACTGGCCAATGATTTTTAATAAGAAATGTCTATATGATCATTTTAAGAAATTAATGGACTTAGATGTTAACACATTTAAAAGAAATTTTGAAGCTTCAAAAATGAAAATGAAATTATTTTTCACCAATCAAGAAATCAAAGATGATAAATCAATTTTAAGAGCCATATGTTCATATTTCAACGAAACTCATGAACTAATATTTGAAAGATATGAGGTAAGTAAAAAAAAAAGAAGTAATGATAATGGAACCCAAAAGAGGGTGGCAGATAGGGAATAGGCAGAAAATAGATGTTTGTTCATTCGTTCGTAGAGAATAGTTGTTCGTTCGTTCGTGGGAAATAGTTGTTCGTTCGCTCGTTTCTTCGTAGAAAATCAAAATTAAAATTTAGTTCGTGCAATGCTCTGGCCATATCGATGGCGTTTTGCCAAATGGGCCAATCTTAAAGCAAAATCAAGAGCAGATTGGCTCTTTTGGCAAAACACCATCGATATGCTGTGAAATAAATGATATACAATTGCAAATTACGTACAATGTATTCGGGCAATTCACAATCTTGAGTATTTAACATTGCAAATTTGTGCAATTGCAAAAATTCTCCGCTCAATCGTGAGCGGTCTTTTTCGGTTTACTTTGCAATACTTGTTGCAAAGCATGAAATTAACAGCTGATTAATCAGTGACTCTTTAATGAATTTTTATTGGGTTTCTCCCCTTTGATTCGTTTTTTTATTTACTTATTTTCCATATCTTTGTTTTTAGCGACTTTATTTTTTTTTAATAGTCAGCTTAGAGTTCAGTATTACATGTGTATAGTTAATATAAACTGAATATTTTTTGTATGAAATGTATATATAAATTATGTTTTATATTATTTTTTTATTTATTTTAGTTTGGTACAACAATAGAAAAAATAAAAAAAGACTGCAATACGTTAACTCCATGGATAACAATAATTGGTAAATATTGACCTTTTAGTAAACAGCAACCTGATATATGAAAAAATATTTATTTTTTTTTTAGATTCATCGCCGGAGAAAAACACCACATGCATGTCATACATATGGTTAGAAGGAGCTATAACATCAAAGGAGGAATTTTTCGATTTGGTAGACCTAATAATACAATTAATTTGTTATTATTATACCTTCAATATAGTGTATGCCAAAAATGTATCTCAAACTTTCGATTTTTTAATGAGGTATTTCTTTAAATTCTATCCATCTCAACTAAGAGGCCAAAAAAAAAGCATAAGCAACTTAAGAAAAATTAACACTCTAATTAAAAAGCTTGATCGAACAGTTTAAAATTTGAGATCAAAAATTTCATAATCGGGGTTGTTGTAGAAACCAAGAGTTCTTGGAATCAGAATTAAAACCGACAAATATTTCGCTTAGGCTGGATTCACTGACCACCTTCAGCAAGTTTTGCACTTTTTTATATGAAGTTCTTGCGCTCTCCGCTCAGTGAGAGAGACTTGCTGCACGCTCTTCAACTTAATTAACATTATTTTAATTTTCGCAACAACTTGCTGAAGGTGGTCAGCAAAATCGGATTCGGTGCATCTTTTAGACGTCACAGAAACCTTTGTTATCCGATGTCACCTAAGCGAAATATTTGTCGGTTTCAATTCTGATTCCAAGAGCTCTTGGTTTCTACAACAACCGCGAATACCAGAAAGTATTTTTTATCGATTCTCATTCCTTTGTAAATGACTTATAGCAATTAATTTTTTTTCCATGTATGGCAAATTTAAATCGCATGTCGTCGTTGGGCGTGCAATACCGCGTATTCGCCACTTGCACATACACACACACGGTGATGGTAAAATTCTACAGGAGTGCAGAAAAACTGCATTCTTTTAAGCTATTGAATGTAATTTCAACTTAACGAAAAACATTTATTGAAATTAGATACTTGCTTTGTCCTGAAATCAGCATATAATGGAAAATCCGCCCTGTATTAATTAAATCAAATTGACTTAAAATCCAAAATTCAATTTTGGCCGTTTTGCAATGTACGCGGTATTGCAAGTGGCTGATACGCGGTATTGCACGCCCAATGACGATATATAATTCTAATTTAAAAGAATTGAATGTGAAACGAACACTCTCATTAAAAAGCTCGAACAGATGAAAGTTTGTAGTCAAAAACTTTATAATACTAAAAATTATGTAATACTGATTCTCTTTTTTTTCAAATAATTTAAACCAATGAACTAGTTTGCATGAATTACATAGTAAAATTTCATAATAGATTTGAAATTATTTACTCAATTTTTGCCTACCTTAATTTTTAATCAGTTCTTAATAATTGAGACCAAATTTTAATTTTTGTCTTTCAAAGATATATGTGGATGCATGTTGACATGCATTCTTAATAAATAACAAGTTTATAAAACAAATACATACTATATGTCGAAATCTATAATTAACTATAACAATCAATTATATTGCTTGAATATAATCATACGATTTATGAATCATACGATTTCTTTATTTAAATAATTTTTCAACTGTTTTAACTTATTCTAAGAGTACATATAACATAATTGATTGATAATTTTCGTACATTCTTGTCACTTTAAAATATAAATTAATGAATTAGTATCTCAGTTCGAGTCTTATCAATTGTTTTAAAAAATTCACAGTACATTAGAGTATTTGAAAATTTAGTACTTAGAACAATTGTTGTTGGCTTAATGGATTAATTTTTGTATGTTAATATGAACATTTTTTTGATAAGCAAATCAATTATGAATTATAAATATAAAATTAATATTAACTCTGCTTATTTTTTTTTGTTTTTGTTTAATGTAGACCATTTATTTCAACTTTTTGTTATTAAAACCAATTTTAAAACGAATATTTAAACGAATTGAATAAAGAATAATAATTTTTATTGAATAATTCACTTAGGGCCGTATTGTTCATCTCTGAGTATCTTTAACCAGCGGAAAAATGACAAGAATTCGCTAAAATACAAAAAAAAAAAAAAAAAATAATGGATATCAGAATGAACTTCGAGCTTTATTTTGAGTTTTATTTTCTAACAAAAGAAAAAAAAAGTTTTGTACTAAGAAGAAACAATAAGAAAGTGTTGAATTTTACTCCACTTCTTGTTGTTAAATAAATGTTGATTTTTCCTAAAAATTAAAAGTAAATTTTGTATTACAATTTGATTTGAAGTAAAATTAAACAACATTTGTTGAATTTTACTACTTTTGGTGTTAATTTTACTCATCAGTTGTGAAATTTTATTATTATTAAAGTAGATATTACTACACTGTTTGAAGTGAAATTCTACAAATTATGTTAAATTTCACTATAACATCAAGAGTAAAGTTTGTGTTGAATTTCACTACTATATAAAATAAAACTCATGTTGAATTCTATTTGAAGTGTACATTTACTACAGTTTTAGTACCAAACCTGTTGCCTACAAGTATTGTAGTAAATTTCCTCAAAAACTTTTTAGAGTGTATACAGTATAAGAAACGGGTAAGTTTTCTGAATATAAAATATATTAATTGCTTAACCTTATAGGTTTCAGCAATTTTAAATTGTTGGAATGTTTTCTATATGTGAGCATGCCTTCTTTTTATTGTAAGCATTTTTCTACCAATGTGTTATCAGTGACAAACATATATGTATTTATTATAATGCAAATACTGTAATGTTTGAGCCTGATAAACTCAATAACCTACAAATCGATAACGATGCTAGTCGTAAAAAACAGCTGATAATTGAGTCTGATTCTTGTTCTAAGAATCATATTGCGTCCTAGATCTATTTAACAACAGCCGTACATAAAAAAATTAACAATGTCAGTGATTTTATTTTTTTATTGTGCATTAGTATTAAAATTACTCTGAACTGAAAAAGTTGAATTTCGATAAACTTAAGGCTTCAGCCTACTGTAGCGAATGAATAAATTAACCGCCTTTAATTATTTCTTTCTCGGGGAATATAAATCTCAACAAGTTGTAAATTTCACGATTTGTTAACATATATTTTAAAAATAAAAAAAAAATATTTGTGTTTAATTTTGTCCTAATACATGCCGTTATTTAATTTCTTTCAAAATATGTTTTTTCAATTGTGTACAATATCTTAGCTGTAATTGATACAAATATGAACAAATCTGATACAAATATGAACTAATTTTTACTATACCGTATGTCTTTTTCTTGTCTGTGAATCTACTTACTTACTTAGGTGGCGGCTACAACCGTAAGTCGGTTTTCGTTTGGTGTAAGAAATTGAGCCAGCCATTTCTGGCCAAATGGAGCTGGCGCCAGTTGGAAGCTACATTTTTCGTCAGGTTGTTCTCAACTTGACCCTTCCAACGAAGATACGGTCGCCTTCTTCTGCGTTGACCGCAGCACATAGGGGTATTGAGTTGGGTTTTGGTCTTAAAATTCAAAAAAATCTTTTAAATTAATAAAATTCTGCGCTACTAGCAGAAACAATCAGTACTTTATGTGTACTAGTTTAAAAGTAACAAGATGTCAAACTTTATTTTTTTTTTTTTGCTTTACTTGGCACGCAGTGGAGAATCGCAATTTTTCAGCTTTTTTATATAAAACTTTTATTTAAAAAAGTTCTTTTGTGCAAATTTGTTTAATGGAACCTTTAACCTTAGGTAATTATTGTTCTAACGCCACAAAAATTAATCAGATAAAGTGTTGGAAATAATTTTGTTGCGTTTATTAAAAAATATGTCAAAAAATTCCGATATTTTGCTGTACATGTGGAGTTAAAGTTTATTATGTTGTGTTCTGTTGTCATTTTATTATGCTTTTCTTTTAATATAGACTGTTGTTATGAAGTGCCTAAAATTTGGTTGTGCTTTCTTGTGCATTTTAGAACCTATTAAACTTTTTTCAAAAGAACTGCAGTCGTATGTAAATAAGTGCAGTCACTAAAAAGTGTTTTTTTTTTTGTTATTGTGGTGCTTATTTTTTTTTTTTTTTTTGAAAAATATGATTTTGCGCTAAACACAGCAAGATATTTTGTGCATAAATATCCATGGTATAATATGCCACCAACTGTGCATAAGATTTGAATTTATGGGTCTGAATTCATCAAATATGACTTATTGCCGATTGGTCAACTGTCCGAGGAGGTGCAAGAAACTCGCAACAAAGGCTTCAAAACACTCAGGGAGCATTTTCCATGAAAAATCAGCCGAGAAAAATCGCTCGATGATATTTGCAATAGTTTTTTGATAAATTCTGATCCTATAATTTCAAGCAAAAGGAAATTACCTCAAAAGAAGTTGCAAAAAAAGCCACAAATGGCTATAAATTTGATTGTAGCACCATTGCAATTGCATTTCGAAACTATGATTCTGCAATTTAGTATAGAGGTAGGCATTATTAGTACAAAATACGGTCAACAAAGTGGGCGGTATTCGTCAATTGGGAGTGGAAATATTAGAAAAACAGTGTATCTCGAATAATATTTTAACAAGGGTACTGAACTTTAGTACAAGGGTAGGCAGAATTATTAAAAATTACGGTCAATACAGTAGGCGTTATTCGACAAATGGGCGAGGTAATACTAGAAAAACATTGTATCTCAGTTAATATTGACGCTGGTGTACTGAAATGAAGTACAGGGTAGGCACAATTATTACAAATATCGGTAAAGAAAGTGGGCGATTTTTCAACATAGGGGCATGGCAATATAAGAAAAATACTATATCTCACTAGGGAAATAAAATTCGTTACAACAATGGGTATAATTATTACAAAACACGTGACATATAATCGGGCGCGCAAGCAGAAATTTATTTTGAGGGTTTTAAAATAGGTCGAACTTATATAAAAAACCACTTTCTACAGCGGCTATTGTGTACTGGTTAGTGTACTCGATTTTTGCACTTATAGTTCCTGGTAAAAACCTCAGCCAGCGCAATCAACATCTTACCATTCAACTTCTTCACCTCCAGTGGCGGACTGGCAATACTGGAGGGTCTGGAGAATTCCAGAAGGGCCGGTGAAATTTGGGGCCGTTTGCCGAATAGCACATAAGAAATGATCCCTAACAGTTATAATTAGCAAAACTTAGTCTTTGTTCCACATTTGCAATAATTACATACATATCTTTCAAATAGTTAATATTTTAAAGCACATTTTACATATCATATGAAAACAATTTTCCAAGCAAACTAATAATTTTTATTTTAGTAAGCTATTTTTTTATGGAAGAGTGGTCCATAGAGGTCTTAGAAGTAATATAATAAATTTTTTATATAAATGTCTTCACAAAAAAGATTAAAGGTGGTTCCGAGAAAATACGGCTAAAAGTGCAACAAAACCGTTAATAAATAGCCAAAAAGCATCGAAAGAAGATAAAAGTGATAAAATTGCTACTGAACTCATTTTATGATACAAAGAAAAAATAGTAGAAGATATATGCACCAATCTGTAGAAGAGCATTCAAGAACTTCTTGACATTTCTGAACATTATTTATATTTTTTAAGACCAACATTAAAAACTTAAGTTGCTTCAGTCAAATATCTGAAGTAAAGTCTTTGGCTCAAGTAAATACAAATAGGCGTGATATTCTTAAAAGAAATATCACCATTATTTAAATAATATGCAAAATATGAATTAGCTTCAGAAAAAATGAACAGGATGCAGCTTATACGTTACAAGATGAGTTCATTGATCATGGACATTTTTTAGAATTGGTTCGTTTAATAAGTAAATATGATGCTTGAATATGTTAAATAATATGAAAGAATATGTTAAAAAGTTTATTAACAAATTGTAAAGGAAGAGGATCCTTAAGATATATATTTTAAAAGGCATGTTAATTATATTTTATTCCCACTTTTTTTACCCGTTTTAGGCTGGTAAAATTCCTTTTGTCGTTTTTTTACGCCTGCGTGAATGTTTTACTTTTAAGAGTAATATTTGCATATCAAAGTATGGTAAGGTTAACAAACAAACAAAGAACTCCACCACAATGTTAACATACATAATAGCTGCATTCAACAACTTTATTACAATTTGGCACTACTCGCGATGAAGCGTCAAAATACGAGTGCGAGCGAAACGAGTGTATGACGAAAACTCGTCGAAGAGTACTTCAGATTTGCCAACTATGTTCATTTTGAAAAAAATGCTTTAAAGTTGGCAGCATTTTAAGTTCAGAAATAGAGCCAGGAAGAGAGCTGGTTCTAATTTTTGTTTTTGCATTATAAATAAAATAGAACCACTCCAACGGGAATGCAGCTAATGATTACTAAAAATAAGTTTTTATAAAAAGTGTTTTATTAATATTGAAAAATAATGAAAAATTTAAAAAATTGCGATCAATTGTTTGCTTTTTAAGGAAAAAAACGTTAGTTACAGGATTATTGTGATTATGATTAACAAAATAAACCGAAACAATATTTTCAAATTCAGTTTACGCTTAATTTCAGCGAGCTTATCTAAAATAAAATTCACTCATGGTGTCATATCTCTGTACAGATTTAGCAATGTGAGACCGTTTAATCTATCTTGCAACATCGTGCTTCTTTAATAAGCATTGGTAAATTAAATATATTAGAACATATTTCTTTACTGCACAGTTCTAAGGCTTCAACCGCAGAATTTTTTCCATCGCTAGTTTTATTACTAACTTTATACCAAACATTCAGATTCATTTTTATATCTTCGAAATCTCCCTCCTCCTCCTCCTCCTCCTCCATCGAAATCTCCTAAAGCGCCGTATCCAGCGGTTATTATCTTAAAAAAAGTGTTGAAATGAATAGTGGAAATAGATGTTTTAAAAATTTAACTTTTAGGTTTGAGATAAAGCAAACGCTTGTCAAAAAGTTTTTTCAGAGACCAACTGTTGATAGCCAACTGTTGATTAGTGTCAAATGAATTTTTATATTGTTGTCTTTATGCTTAAAGCATAATAAATAAATTCTATATATTGTGAAGTAACAACTGGAATGTGTGGTGTAATAAAGTATTAGTACTTTAACCACAGCTCTATCTAGGGAACTAAACGCCCTTTCACCTTAGTTGGTCATTCAATGGGTGGTGCCCGCCATTGCAGTGTTGTTTTCCACTTTTGTTTTTAAAAATTAAATGTATACACTTTTTTATTTATGCATTTTTTAATTACTTTTTATTATCATTTATGCACTTTTAAATTAAATACTCGTATATTGCTAAAAGTTAACAAAATGCACATATTTGTCAAACTTCGTTTTGCTTTAAATTAACCATCACCTGTTTTTAATAGTTCTAGGGACATTTTAGGTGAGAGAGGTACGCTACCAAATAGAATGGGAAATTACCCTACCACCTTGTTTCTCACACCATGCTCAATGAAAGAATTGTCAACAATACCTCAAAACCTCAGAATTACAACTGAAAAAAATAAACACATGTATTCTGAACGAATAAAACATGGATAGTTTAAAAGATTACGGTTCAACGACAATAGATTTGAAATTTATATTTTGGGCTTTCATTCTTTTGATAAATACTTGTGATTACTTTTCGGGTGAGTCATTTTGATTGTGTCCTATTTATCTTTTTGATACGATAATTTGGGGGAAGAGGGTTTAAGCCCCAATAGCCCCCTTTGGTTGCGCTAATGCATCTAATTTAAATTGAAGAGACAGGTATTTGAAACAACCAACAAACTTTCAGAATTTAATACAACAAATTTTTTAAGAACAATTTATTTATTTAGTTTATACACTCTTTTCGAAAATTTATCATCCTCTCTTAAAAGGAAGAAATAAAAACTTTTTAAAAATAAAAAAACCGAAACAAAATCGCTACAAAATAAAAAATTATTTTAAAATAACTTTTACTTCTAATTTCTTGGTCATATTTGATAATTTATTTAAACATATTATTACATTGGAAATCTTATTATATGAATTTTTTTTAAATTTGTTTTGTTATCATAAATATATTAATTTCTTTATGAATACAAAAGTTTGGAAGTTGGCGCTTCTGATTAAAAGTCCTATTATATATTTATTATAATAAGACAAATTAGAAAAAAATAAAATAATAAGAATTCCAATGCAATAATATGTTTAAATAAATTATCAAATATGACCAAGAAAAAATATGACCAAGTCGGATTTTTTCAATATTCAATGTTCATTTTTAAAATATTTCAAAATTTATTTTCGAGTGATTCAAAAATCTCAAACTTTGGGTTTAAAAACGCAAACACTTAAGTTTCATTAATATACCAGCAGGACCAAGTGGCGAAGATACGGACTTTCTCTCTTATCAATAAAGACGCTTGCCTGTGCTGCCGAATGAACCGAAATATAAGTACATGTACTACTCTTACGTCTTCAGTACTATCCAAATTAACTAAATTTAATTTAATATTTTTACGCTTAATTCTTACACACGTTTTAAAATTTACAAAAAATAACTAATTGATACCCTTACCTTATATACAGAACAACTTTCTTAAGCATTTCGATAATCACTCTTTTCACTTGTTGTCGTTTGACTTTGCCATTTTTGAGTTTTACTGTTAACATTAAAAAATAAAACATTTCAACAGAATTCATTTTTGTTAGTTCTAAATGTATCTACTTTAATACGTAGATATATAAGACCATCTTTTTACCCCAATTGTCCACTCGATTTTAGATGGCAAAAAATCTAAAAAATGTGACATTTAAATATTTTTGTTATAGCATAACATATAACAATTCTTTTATTCTTTTCCTCTTTCTAACAATATACTGTTTTTTAAAATTTGACGAAAAATTACTTCCTTGGCGGAGATTTTAAAATTTTAATGCAGAAATTTCGATTTTAAAATAGTCATCAGTTTTATTATTCTGCTGTGAGTTAAGTGTGTTTTTGTTGCTTTTTTAAAAGCACTCTACCATGATACTACAATAAGGTTAATAAACCTTAAATTTGAAGTTTTTTGTTAGGAAGGAAAAAACAAACGAATTTTCAAAAAAACACTCACGATGAAATTTAAATTTGCCAAATAGCTTCAAATGCCACATTTTTCCTTTTTTCTATTCAAAATTGACTGAACAAATTGGTGATTTTTTCTCCTAAGCAGAGTCCAAGATGTATATAAAAATATGTATACATTTTTATTTCTTACCAACTACAATTTAAGTGTGGCTGCCGTGGCGTAGTGGGTAGAGTGTGTGACTCTTACGCCAGAGAATCCAGGTTCGAATCCTCCACCTGACACAGAAAATTTTTCAATTGAATTAATTTTTCTGTTCGGCCGTCAGCTCTCTGCAGACAATGGCAAACCTCAGAGAGTAAAAACTGCCCTGAAAAGCTTCTTGAGAACATAAGCCGGAGTCGGCGTAAAATATTAAGGTCCAGTTCTCGATCATTTCTGTGCAAACATTTCACATCACACACAACACAATTGATCATAAGAAGCTCGGTCAAAGTCCTTTCAAGGGCTGAGATGGCCATTTCCTTTTATTTTTTTTAATTATAATTAAAGTAGCAAATATTTTTTGAGAAAATGCATGTCATAACTTAAAAAAAACTGATTCATCCGGAGAAACGTTTTAAGATTTAAACCAGCATAAAGGAATGCTCCACCACCTTCAAAGTTGAAATAGTTGTATCCTAACACGACAACATCGAAAAAAACTTCAATCATGTCCATTTCTTGTAAATATTATTGAGATGAAGTTATAAAAAAGAATTCTCTTACGTGGGAAATAAAGAAGATATCTTTACCCAGATGACCCATAATTTATTTCATACTCTGCCAAATGTTTCAGCTGAAGAAATAATAGTGTAAAGAACGTCAGTTTGTTAGTTAAATAAATTGCTTTAAGCTGAGATATTATGCGCACTTCGGTCCTTTAATCCTCTAGCTGACGACTTTACCTTCAGTAGAAGCATTTGTTTGTGAAGTTTTCGCTTTCCAGCAAGCAACTACTGAGAGATGAAGCATGCAAAACAATAATACATGGAATACACAAATTAAAAATAAAAAAAATTGTATAATAAATATTTTTATATATGATGTTTTTATTCGTACATTTTGGGAGAACTTTTAGCCCCCGAACTTACCCTGTGTTTGCCTCTTTTTAGAAGACTTCTATAAGCAATAACTTCAAGTACTAAAAGTACGTTTACAAGGAACGTCCAAAAATAGACGTATAAAAATACACATTTTTAAAGACTCACATGCGATTATTTAAAAATTTTTATTTTGTGGCTTATCATGTTTCTGCAATAAGCCCTTCAATTCGAGGTTTTTAAGACACATTGTTTTGTAGGAGTAACGGTTTTAAAGATATAGTTTTTTTTACTACATGTCCAAATGACAACTTTTGATTTTTTTTTTTTTAAGTGAAACTTTTATAGCCTCGTATACAACAATACGGCGAGGTAGATAGGGGAGTAAAACCAATGTAACGACATGGTTCTTATGAAAACAACAACACCGCAATTCGCCGCACTGGTTGTATAAAAACGAAAAAATTTCTATTTAATAATTTTTCATATTTTTGTTTTCACGGAGGATTTGGACACACTACGCTTGGATCAATAGGCGGGCCACGGCAGCATATTTATTTAAGTAGCTCATACTTATCTTAAATTCTACAATCAGTAGTTCTTTTCTTTCTTTTCTCATTGAATTGAGTTTTTCGTTCAATACTCTAAATGTACATTACGGTCTAAAAATTGGAATCTAAACGAGAGAACTGCAATGAACACTTAAAAATAAGTAGTACTCGAGTACTATCCGTTCAGAGCTCAGTGATTCCAATCAAAAATTTGGAATGAATCACGCTATTAAATAACGAGCCACTTACTAAAAACTGAGTATGAATGAGTATAACTTGTTTCCAAAGCATTATTCGGAAGTTTTTGATTTAAAACAAAGTGAATCAAATTTTTGAATCATGAGCCACTTACTTAAAAATGAGTATGAATAAGTATAAGTAGTTTCGAAAGTAGAATTCATATTTGTTTCATTCAAAACAGCTCAAAGCTCATTAATATTAGATTTTTTTATGTTTTGATTTAGAGTATTCGTAATATATTGAAGTACTTAGAGTATTCGAATCACCGTTGATACTAATTGTGTTCATGGCTGAACCTATAAAAATTATTTGTTTTGTTTTTCAAGCTTAGTACACGTTCTGGTTGTAATAGAGGGTCGCTGATTTCAAATCTTATGCCAAAATTTTAAAAATAATTTGATACTAGGGTGGACCCTGATATGTTTTTTTTTTTTAGTATTGCTTCATTTTTTTAAAGTATAAGGGGGTCGCTGATTTCGAATCTGATGTCAGAATTTTAAAATTCAAGATGGTAAATAGTGTTGCCATCTAAAATGTTTTTATTTTCACGAATTCGGTGCTGGAGCAAGCACTAGTTAAAAATGGATCGCAGAATCAAAATCAAAATAACTTACCATAATAAATAACTTAGTACCATACAAAATACTAATTAAGTTCAAAATTTCGTTTTTAATTGAATGATTTTAAGTTTTTTTAAGTGTTGAAGTTTTTTTTTGGCATACTGAAATTGGCATATTTTTGTTTTTTTTCTGCTCTAAATATAAGCATTAAAAAAAATTTTACCTTTAAGTTATAGTATGGATGTCAAGCTTTACTTTGATATATAATAAATACATATTTACTTTATACTTTCCATTATATTTTCCAAATTATTTGATTTCTTTTAGTGTACAACTTTTTTTTTGACTGACTGTATACATCAAAGATTACAAATCGGAAATAATCTGATCAATAAAAACATGTAAAATAAAATCAAGGAATATATAAAAATGGAAAAAAAATTTTTTTCATATTTCTATTTTGTTTGTTGACGAAACTTCTGCAACGATTCAGTAATATTTTTATGCACGAAAAATCTCAACATTTCTGTATTGCATTCGTGGGAATTTTATATCGGATTTTCGTCAATGATATGTATATCCGAATCAGCATGTTTCGTCAAAGATAAAGAAAATCGTGCATGTTTCGTGTATCAATTCTTTAAGATTTGGACTACTGGGAAATATTGCCGCAAATGCTACATAAAATACGATGCAAGTCTTGTACCGAAAAACGCATCAACATTTTAAACGTGTAGGCACGGAAAAAGAAACCTAAATAAGTATGCGCGGTAGCATAAGGTCAGTGCTTCTGACCACGAAGCAAAGGCTTAGTCGTCCTTTCTGCAGTTGAAATTTTGTGCTTTTTTTTGAAATAAAAATATTCACAATTATACTGGCATTTTTGGTTTTTTTTTAAGAAAAACTGAAAATAAATTATATAAATAAAGCACGATTTATAATCGATTGAAGAATATTTTGGATACACAATATTTTTTTGTCAACAATGCTATGAAATAAATTAAAAGATGTATGTATGCTATGCTTGCTTTTGGGTTTGTTCATACAAGGGAGGCAATGATGCGATGGTAGCACGTTCAACTTGCAGCCGAATTGTACGCGGTTCGACGGAAAGGGAAAATGCATTATTCCCGCCACAGGTTTTTCGACAAATTTTTTCTTTTAAATATTTATAAATAAAAATATAATTAACAAAAAAATAAAACAGCAAGATCTGGTGTCACGAAAATAAAAAAAAAAACTGCGATCGAATATTAAAGATTTCAGTTACTGTCAATAAACAAATTGGACAATTGATATTTTTCATGATATCGCCATGTTGAGAATACTAGTTGGCTTTATAAAAAAATACTGTGCTTGAACTAACACTGGTATGAAGGCAGACTGCTTGTTATCAATTTGGTTGATCAATTTGGAGGGAATGTAAATAAAATAAATTAGCAATCTTCCCAGAAATTCCATTTTTGGGTACAAGTTTCACTTCTACCGTGCGTGGCGGCCACACACATCTTCTTTAATTATGCACGGTGTATAACTGTGTATAACAAGTTATAACGGTGTAAAACAAGTAATAACGGTGTATAACTGTGCATAACAAGTTATAACGGTATACAACAAGTTATAACGGTGTACAACAAGTTGTAACGGTGTATAACAAGTTGTAACGGTGTATAACAAGTTGTAACGGTGTATAAATTGTGTGTACATCTTATGTAAAAAATATGCAAATATTTTTATTTGTTAAAGTACTATCGGCGTGCAATATTCGGAAAAATCTAAATCGTCAAAATCAGTTTTTGGACAGAAGCGTCCGATTCGACATGAGATCCCCGATAATCATATGATTTTTATTTTACGGGGAAGACTTAACAAAAATACGAAAAGGTAACAAAACATTACTTTTACAAAATATAATTCATATGCTTCAAGACAAATCTGTGCAGCTATGGTTATATATTTCATAATGTGGAGGTTTGATTAAGCCTTCTGGTGCATCCTTTTTATTTATGCTACTCCAGGTTTTTTTTAGATTTGCATATTGAATATTTTTTATGATGATATTTAAATAATTCATATTTTTCACCGAGAGTGAAGTCCTATTTTCGAGTAGATATCAAATGAAATGCTCGGGGTCATTTGGAATTGCTGCTTAAAGATTATCAAAATATGATTATTGCTGCTTAAAGATTATTAAATATGATATATAATTGGCGTGGATTTTGTTGACATGCCAATTTTTTTCAATTATATCATAGGCATTATCTGATGACTGAAAAATTTCATTCATTATCTCTATGTACCGCAGCCTAAAATTTTTGGGTCATTTTTTGGAGTAATTTTTATGGATTTTAACATACTGAAGAATTTTTTTTTTAAAATTAGAAATGTAGATACCTTCAAAACCTTCAAGCCAAAGCAGTTGAAGAAGCTCAAACCTTGTTTTTCAAAAATAAAATAAAATGTATATATTTAAAAAATGTTCAAAACAAAAGGTAATTTTTGATTCATGCCACAAGACTTGGAAACTTTGCTATAGACAAATTTATCAAATCTCTCAATATATCAAAAGGATTGTACATATGTTTGATACCGCTGATCTAAGAAATTTCTTATCCAAATGCCATTAAATGAACATTTGTTGTAAGCTGTAAGCAGGATTCTGTTTTTAATTGGACCCGCCAGGTGGCGCTGGGGTGGAGATATGGAAAATCCTTCATTTCTGCAAAAACAAAGGAACAAACTACATTAATTCTGTTTACATGTTAATCTACTCCTAATACACATTTTTGTATATTTTGGACCCATCAAGAGGCGCTGAAATCGTCGAATACATTTTGGAGATATGCAATTAAAAATAAATTTGGATGTAAATGGCAATTCATCTTTTAAATATGTGCCTGTCATCAGTCATCAGTAATGTCCTATTTTCATTATTTTTCCATACAAAAATATTTAGGGGGGGGGCATACATCCCTTTCAACCAGGCCCGTAGCCAGGATTGACCTTAGGGAGGAGTTTTGGAAAAGAAATCGGTAAGTAGATACCAGTAAAACATTAAAAGCAAGGATATGGAAATTCTTCCAAGCAAACCCGTTTTTTGTTAAGACTATTCGTGAATATGCATGTTTTTAAATGACCATAAAGAGATGACAAGAGTTTATTGATTTTTTTTTTTTATCAAATTAATTGTGAGTACTAAGTTTTTGATTTTTACCTTTAATTTTTTGAGAAATTGTCGTTGAAATAACTATCACAATACTTTTATAAACAAGAGAACCAAAAAATGATAGTCTGTAGATTTGGTTTCTTTTTGGCTATCTTACGCCTCTATTGATCCCTTATCGATATTTATACACAAGGTATTTGGACCTGTGTGAAGCCTAGTTTGAGTTATCGTTGAATGCCAAGATATAACTTTTATCGAAAACGATTTCGACAATTTGACTTATATTCTAAAGAAAATATATTAAAATCTTTAAAAATTAAACTGTTCCATTTTCTCATAAAAATTTTAAATCAAGATTGAAAAAAACCATTCAATTCCCAATAGCAATAACAATATATTTTTTATAAAATTTTTCGAGCAGAGGAATCGACTACGATAAAAGTCACATTTAAATTTCAGATTATTTTCCAAAACCCGTAGTTCGAAAACTGGTCTTTGCACGGAACCAATATCTTATAGCCAAGGCCGTAGCCAGGATTTTAATTCGGGGGGGGGGGCGTTCAACTTTAAAAAATAAATATTCATATAATCTCATGTGTAGAAAATTTTATTTATGTATAGGTACGTATACAATATTTTTATAATATTAAATTGAGCCGACGGGCTTTTTGGGCAGCAAATAAATCAATGACTTCTTCAGTCGGCACATTTATTCGGCGATGAACCGACATTAATGCCAATCCATTGAGTCTACTCTCGCTAGTCGAATTTCTAAGATACGTCTTTAATCTCTTCATTGTTGAAAATGAACGTTCGGATGAGCACGTAGTAACTGGCAAAGTGACCAAAATTTTTAAAAGAATATGCACGTTTGGAAATATCTCTTTATTGCACTCTCCAAGTGCTTCCATCGCTGAATTAGGCAGGTTTTTTTCGCAGGTTTTGCGCCATTTCGTTTGCCAAAGCGACAATACAGATTTATTATTATTTTCTTGTAAAAATCTGCCATAAAACGAAAATGTATTTGCTTCAAATTTTGTTTCAGGCTTTACACATTCTGTCGGAATTAATTTATAAAGATCAGTCAGTGTTTTATTGTGTTTTTCAAACCGCAGTGTTAACTGATGTATGAAATCTTCTAAAAGTGGAATTATTATAGTAATGCGGAAGTATTTTTTCGGATCGTGCTCACTAACACTCGCGCGGTGTTGCTGACGTCCAGTTATGCGAGGCATTGCAATTTTTTCACCTAAGAATTCGAGCAGGTTCTCAGCATCCAAATATATGTCTGCAAATTCTGTTTCTGAGTTTTCACGCATATTTTTGAAATGGTTAATAATAAGTTCAACATGTTGAACAGCAGCCGCTAAGTCGCATGAAGTGGACTGTAACATCTTGCATAGTGGTAATGTAGAAGCAAATAAACTATTTAAGCAGCACAAGCTCACAGCGAATTGGCTATTTGATATTGAGTTTACAAAAGACGATGCTTTTGATGATGTATCAATTAATTCTTCTAAAGCGCCAGCAATTGCTTTATAAATTTCCTTAAACCTTAGCAATCCATCATGATTTTCAACCCATCGGGTTTCACACATTGCGGTTAATGTTTTCCATTTTGTTTCGGGCATAGTGTTTTTTATATATTTTGCTAAACAATTTGTTCGCTTGGCTGATGATTTAAAAAAATTCCCAATTGATTTTATAATGCCTATTGCATTCCTGATGGGTTGAATTTGGCATGAATGACCTAAAGCTAAATTTAGCGAATGCGAGCTACAGTGCACATATATAGCTTCTGGATATTTCTCGCGTATTATTGCCTGCACACCATTAAAATTGCCGTTCATACATGCAGCACCATCGTACCCTTGTCCAACTAAATAGTTACAGTCAATTTGCATATTGTTTAAACTTTCGAGAATAGTTTGAGCCAAAGAAGCCCCTGTTGTGCTTTTGACAGTAACAAAAGTGAGAAAATCTTCTCGTATGACAAAAACATTGTTATGCAGCTCGGTGTATCTAGCACATATCGACATTTGTTCCTGTCGCGAAATATCCGTTGTTTCATCGGCCAGCAAGGAGAAACTCTTAGCATTATTTATAGCTGTTACCAGTTGTTTTTGAATTACTTCACCGCAAACAGAAATCAACTCATTTTGTATGGATGGACTGTAATATGTACAATTTAACTGTAAATTTTCATCGTGCTGCTTTAAATCAATATCTCCACATTTATGACGCATACGCAATATAGCTCGAAAATTACCATCATTAATCTCTGGTTCAGATTCATTGAATTTTATATTTCCAAAATCGGAAGTTCCCCTTAATGCTAATTCTTGTCGTCCACACAGTTTAATGGTTTCAATGATGGGAACCAGTTTCTTCCTATTTTGGCAATATTAACTGCACGAGCAATGTCTAATTGACTTCTAATGTCTGTTTGTTTTTTGCTATAAACATTCATTAAATTATCAGCTAATAATGTACAGTGTTGGTGGTATTGGCTTTTCTGATGCCGGTCAAAATCCGCGATAGCTTTTTCCACTTATTTAATGGTTTTACTACCAATAAATTGAGTTTTTGATGAGAACCCTTCCCTGCACATTCCTCTGCAAACAAAAGGCAAATCTTGCATAAAGTACCTTGAGGCTCTTTCATGGTATAGACCAGCCAGGAGAATTGATTAAACCATTTGTGTTGGAATTTCAAATGTCTTTTGATATCTGTGACTGGAAATTTAAAAGAATTGTTTGGCATCCAGGGTGTTTTTAATAAATTATATTTAAGGTCATCATCTATTTTTTGCTTTGAGTCTACATAAAAGCCTACATCCAATGTATCGGGCGGGTTTGACGTATTTTCCTCAACGGCAGTAGAACTGGTAGTGGCCACCGGAATAACGTCATTCGTGCTAACAGTCACTGGTGAAAATTGACCATTTTCTGGTCCCTTATCTTGACCATCATCTTTTTTTTGTTTTTTGAACATGTATTTAAAAAGAGTGGAATTGCTTGTGCGCTTCGACATTTAATATTGCAAAACTATAAAATAATTATATATGTAAAACAATAAAAGAAACGTATTTGCTAAAAACATTACTTACTCAGTTGATAGAATAAAATACGACTTATAAAAACCTTGCACTTGTGAAAAGCAATAACTCACGCACGCTATAATCAACTTGTTACAACTTGACGAATTTGTGAATGACAACTAGAGCCAGACAAAGTAAAAAGTACGAAGAATTGTCTGTGTTAAAAAGTACCGTAACTTATCTGCCAACTGCGGCAGAGCCTAAGCAGCGAGATAACAAAAAACAATTCAATTTTGTGCGTCTCGAATTTATTTTTTCAACTATTCCATACTTTGTTTTTGTAAATTCACACTTCGATCAGACCGTCAATCTGCCTGTCTGTCATAAAATAGCAATTGTTCTTACATTGTCGCCGATCATTCATAATCTACATTTTTTTTTAACAAAAATTTTACAGTAAGAAGCAAGCAGCGAAAATCAGCTAGACAGTGGTCGCAATGCCATTTGTTCGTTGGTGCCAAAATCGACTGAATAAATTCTCTGCGACTGAGTGTATGTGTATTTATATCAGTGACTGCCAACACACATACTATCACATTTATGCTTGTATGGGAAGCAGCAAAAAACGAACGATGTGCATAGTTTTACACTCGAGAATTTTTCATTGGTCAAAATAAAAGTGTTTTCGGTTTATTTTTCTATATTTTTTTTTATTTGATTTTTTTTTATTTACATATTTATATTTTTTTTTTATTAATTATGATAAAAACAACATTTAAATAACTTTAACGACACAATAACAACGAACCACCAGCCGATCGAAGCCACAAGTAGAAGTTTATTGTGTGTATGTGTCAGCGTCGCACAAGCACAAACATTTGGATTTGAGTGTACTCAAACAGTTACGCAGCGAGGTATTGCCTGAACAAGTGCTGAACAGCAACAACACAAAAACAAGTTTATTGTGTACATGTGTCAGCGTCGCACAAGCAGCATTTTACTGCCTATACTCGCGAGTATAGGAACTCTAATATTGGCCGTCACTGATTTATATTCTATGATTTGTGCAAGTTTTATAGGTAAGCGTTTTTCAAAATAAAACCTCCAGCTTTTCTTCAACATCTTTCGATAAGATTTTTCTATGCTGCTAAAAATATATATTTATTTATATAAAAAAATTCATTCATTTCGGGTGGGGGGGGGGGGTTTGATCCCCCTCATGCCCCCTGAATACGGCCTTTGCATTATATTTTGCATTATCCATCAAAAGAAGACTTTTGTTTGAAAACCATTACTCAGCTGGATACATTTTTGTAAAAAGAAATAAACAGTAACTTTCTATTTTGATATTTTAAGAATTTGTTCAAGTCGTGGATTTAAATTTAAGAAGCTTGGAAAATGGAAATTAAAAATAAAATGTTTTCAACTTCTAAATTGTTTTTAAAAATGCCGAAGTTTAAAAATATGTAATCAGGCCCGTGCCAGGATTTACCCAAGGGGGGAGGGGGGTTGCATAAAAAAATATATCGATATTTCTGATATCGAGAATTTATTTAAGAATTTAGTATAAAACTTACTTTTATTTAGATAAACAGTATATAAACAGGGTATATAAACAGTAATTTTGTAAAAATTTACCACAACATTAGAAATGTGATCTACAATACAAATTCCTTTGAAACGATATTTCCGTAAGCGTCTTATACAAGCTACTATCGGGTTAAAATTCTGTATAAAGCAACGTTTACCTTTAAGCCACTTGTGAACTACTAGAACAACTATCACAATAAGAAGACAAACATTTTCTTATAAGTAAATCCGTTACCAACTCCTAAACTTTACAAAATCACTTAGCAAAATTCTTAATTTAATTGACTTTTTTGACAACATTCAAAAGGTTTGGAAATTTTATTTTTAAAAATTTTTGTTATCCCAATTTTATTTTGTCAGTTTTGTTGAGATCCCGCGTCAGTGCTGAGAAAAACGCAAAACTTACAATATGCTCCGTTTTTCAAGTTGTAGTAAGCTAACTTATGCCAACGGTTCAACCAAGACTGCTTAAATCGTAGATTACGCGAACCACTGACAGGAAAATCAAAGGTTGGGGAAGGGGGGAGTGGGGTGGGGAGGAAGAGGGATTTTAAATGTTTTGAAAACTTGAAATGAAATAAAATTGGATATATCGTTGCTTGCACCTTTATGTACTGCCGATGTCGAAGGCAGTTCCGATGTATCAAACGAAATTTCTGTTTCTGGAACAACTACAATATACATATATATACACAAAACGCACAAACTTAGAATTATTTACATTAAAAGTGAAATATTCTTAATAACACTACTTATACGACCGCTTTGTGTGTAATGTGTAAACACACACAAATAATCATATTTTCAACGGCCGGGCTCTGCCATAGAATTTATTTGTACATTAATTACGACCTTCTTTCATAAGCTTTAAGTTATGTGTTTATATAACTCCAATAATTTTTTAATTATTAAAGGTTATATTCTATCGAGCTCAAGGTCAATGTTGCTTTCCGAAGAAAGCAACTAATTGCATTCGTGAAACAAGTAGAAAGTTAAGAGCAAGAATCACGAAAAACAGCAACAATCACGAAAAAAGGCTACTGATGAGTTGGTGTAGCGGCCAACGAAACAGCTGTCCAGTCTGCTATGTGATTGATACTCTTTATAGAGTATTGTTGTTGTTAGTTGTTTTTCCTTCAGTTGCTTTCTTCGGAAAGCAACATTGACCTTGAGCTCGATAAAATATAACCTTTAATAATTGAAAAATTATTGGAGTTATATAAACACATAACTTAAAACTTATGAAATAAGGTCGTAATTAATTTACAAATAAATTATTTTTTTTGATAATTTTTTTTCGAAAAAATGAATATTTACATTTAAATATTGTGATTTTCTGAAACCTGAAATTTGGAAAAGACTTCGTACAGGCCTAAATTGTTGTGACAAGTTGGAGATTTAAAACTTACGTGGAATACCCCTTAATGTGTTAAGTTTCGTGGTTCATGTATTTTTGCATTATACAGCTTTTCACACTTTAAAAAAAAATCCATTCAAGCGAATGCTTTCTTAAAGGTTTTGGGTCCAATAAGCTTAGATATTGCATAAGAAATGTCAACCTAATTTTCTATAATTTATACTGTTATATTCATTCTAGGTATAATTTCATATATATATTTTTCTAGATATCAGGGAATTTTTGAGTATCAAAATCCATAATTGAAAATGGTTCTTTAATATACAAACTAATATACAAACTTCTTCTTCTTCTTCTTAATATACAAACTTCTTTCACTTGGCCAAAAACATTTTCATTGATTAAGTGAAGTTTCATTAATTTGCGTTGAAAATGTTGAAGCTTTTGCATCTTTCAGTAAATTTACAACATTATATCAGCTTGACTTAAAGAAAAGATCACAATTTGAATTTAATAGACTCATATGAGTTATTTTTTCATACTTTCTCGATCCTAAGGGGGGGGGAGGTTTGAACACTCAAAACCCCCCTTGGTTACGTGCCGGGTCTGGTGAATACGGAGGGTGCGGTAGGACATTTCATTTCAGCGTTTCCAAGTATGTTTTGAAAGGTCTTGCAACGTGTGTTCGCGCATTGTCAAGCTGAAGAATCACTTTGTCATGCCTTTTTTGAAAGTGCTGCCGTTGTTCCTTCAATGCTCGACTCAAATGCATCAATTGTAGTCGGTAGCGATCTCCTGTGATTGATTCGTTAGGTTGGAGCAGCTCATCACAAATAACACTTTAACGATTCCACCAAATACAGAGAATGAGCTTGGAACCATAGATATTCGACCATGTCGTCGATGTTGGGGCATGGACTAGGTAACCATATAATTGCCAGTGACAATACGATGCGAAAAACCGTTGCGATTTTGCCGTTGGAGCAGTTTTTGACATGTGAAAAGTCGTCTTTCGACGTCTCTCGGTTTCAGATCGTACGGAACTCAATTTCATTGCTTTTGGATCATTCCCAATGTTTTCAGGATCAACATTCACAAGGCGCACGACACAACTGTTGATAAGAAGCTCGGTCAAAGTCCTTTCAAGGGCTGAAATGACCATTTTCCTTTTTTTTTTGTGGGGAAGGGGTAAGTGCCCCTATACCCGCTGTGGACTGCCATGTGCGTGTACATTTATTTCCAGCTTAAATGTTTAAAGATTAATGTTTTGTTATTATTTTTGCGGTTTCGTCATTTAGGAAAAATGTTTAGACTCAAAGAATATTTTACGACATGTTACAAGATTTTAATGCTTAGATAATCAAGGGAAACTTTTCTGTTGGAGGAACAACTCACAATAAAAATTAAATGTTCGATAGAGGAAGAAAGTCGTATTAAGAGCGTTTTAAGCAGGGCTTGCAAATAGTTCATAAAAAAATAATTTTTTTAAGTTAAGTCTGACTGTTCAATTTTTCGTTTAATTATAAAGGTTAAAACATTTCTTTTAATTTATATATTGTATATAAAAATAAATGCTAAGAGTAAACTTTTACTTTTAGTAATAAAACTTATTCTTCATTTTTAACTTTTATTCGAGAAAGTTAAAATATATGAGTTTATTCTTAAAACAATTTTATAACAGTGTTTAAAATTTTTTATTTCAAAAAAGCACTAATGAGTTATTTCAGGCTCTTATATTTAAAAGTTGCGATAAAAGTCTTAATGGGAAAAACGCTTTGAAAAGTATTTTTCCCAAAATTTCCGATAAATACGATCACATAAATATCATAGAAGATTTTTTTTTAATGAAGACTTTTATTACTGTTATGGCTTTATAAATAAAACTGACTTAATAAAACTCTTCAAAGACTTTAATAAAATATTTGTAAGAATAACATTTTTTATAAACTCTTATGTCCATTTGTGAATCATAAAAGTTAAAAAACAACTCTTATTTATTATTTTTAATTATTTATTAATTATTTTTGAATATTTTATTTATTTTTTTAATAGTTGTAAGTTTCAATTAAAGAAAAATAAATAATCGCGTCTAGGTTTTTTCACTAATCGCAAAAGAAAATAAGCTTTTTTTAAAAAAAAATGCAGCATAGAAAAAAGACGTCACATGAACGATAAAAATTTCTTTTTTTTCAAAGAAACTTGGGTTTCTTGATGTCTACACCAAGATTTTTACTAGTACGTTAATTAATTTAATTTTCTTTTAAAAATGTTAATCAATTTAAAAATCGGTTGAGATATGTGTTAGTTATAGAGTAAAATGGAAAAACTTCCTCATTTTTCACCTCTAGCTTCCGACATTGTGTTAGTGAAAATTACTTTGAAATTACTTATCACATTTTAGTACGAATGCATTACATAGTTGCCAATTTTGTTTACAGCCATACATATAATTAATTATTTATTTTAAGAAACAAAAAACTTTATGCATATTTATTTAATAATATTAATATCAATATATAGGAGTGCAACATAATCTTATGTGTTTTGAATATTATTTGGAGCTAAATGTAAATGGGAAAGAAGATTTTCGGTAAAATAATAGCCAAAACTTCTTAAAAATAAAAGCGCCAGCTAAATTCAGAAAATTTTATAATAATTCCATATATTAATAAAAAATATTTTAAAGAATTTTGTGAAAAAATATTGTATACAAATTACAGTAATAGTTTTTAATGTAAACAGTCAAACAACATAGTTAAAAAGCTTAACAAAACAATATAAAAGCAGTTTCATGTTTATTGTTAGGAAATATAATAATTATTTGCGTCCACCATTTTAAAAATCGTTGCAAAATGTAAACTAAAAATATAATATATTTATATAAACACAAAATGTTTCTAAATCACAAAATCACTGCACCGTCGTCGTGTTAAAAATGTGTAATTAGTAACCTGTGGTCGCAAAATTCTACTTGGGGCTTCATCGAGTAATGCCTTCAAATTCTTATCTTCGAACTTTTTCGACTGGCCTGGACATTCTTTGTCATCAATGTCGAAATCACCATTCCTGACACGTTCTAGTCGACGGAACATATTCAGTGTATGCTTCGAGCAGCAAATAATGTGCATTTTTATTTAAATTAAACCAATAAAGTAAAACTTCCCACAAATGCTGTTTTGTTGGCTCAGCGATTTGACATTTCCAATGAATAAAAATTATTATGACCAAATATTAAGTTTGACAGAACGAATCAAATCACAGACAAAACAAATTAGAGATATAATAAATATGAAGTTGGCTACGAATGCGCGGTTTTTAGGGCATACTCCCAATATATTTTTGATATCTTTTACTTATGTGTCAAAGAGTTATACAAACGAATCGGACATGACAATGTTATTTTTTGTTTAAGTTCTGATATTTCGTTTTTAAGTAAAATTTACTGTATGTATTGTACAGAACTTTACACATGGTATTCTAAAACGAAATTTTTTATATTGGTTTGACATGATCTAGCAAATTCCTATGATTTTTTTTTTCTGCGCGAATATCGATTTTACGAATACTTTCTCGATTTTTTAAACCTGAAATTTTTTGGGTGCCAGTAAGCCACGCTAAAAGGAGATCAAGTATGCTTTATATATTTCACTTGATATAAATATATTGGCCAATAATCAAACCAATGCATTTTCGAACCAATGTAAAATATTCTGAATTTCTAAACTAACTAAAATTTAATGCCTGATTTAACTAATTTTTTGTATCATTTTTTACTTAATTATAATTTTGTTTTTAAACTCAGGATTTTTATGTTCAAATTACCGACGATAGCTAAAATTATTATCGATAGTTAATATTTATCATCAATAGTTATAAACCATCGATAGTTTTCCACCACTTATACACCCGTCAACACAAGCAAGTGGATTGAATAAAAAAGATCAAGGTAAGTGGTGGGATGGGCTGAAGAGTAAATACTTTACGGAGGCTAAACCGTTATTGACACGCTAAAATATTTTCAACATAAATTACTTAATTTCAATAAATGCACTTACCCAATGCATCACAGGGCGCTCTTCGGTGCAGACGCCCATGTGCGTCTTTTAGGATGACACAAGGGTTGTCTCCAACGATACTTTTAATTGATGTAAAAAATATTATTGGCGTGGCCAAAAAATAGTTTCCGTTTGTCTGTACAAGCTTTTGATATGATAATTGATTTTATCTTAAGTATTTCTATCGTAAAGGCGACTATTTGCAAAATTAATAGTTAGAAGTTCGAAAACGATAGCAATATCTTTACTTTCAGAAACCTTATACAGGCCACTTTTTCCGCAGTTTAGATCTTATTCACTTAAGTAGATAACAACTTAATTTTGAATCGAAGCTTCACACCCGTTCATATGTGAATTAAAGGCGATTCGACACAATATTTCACATATTAAAACACATTTCCTTTTTTCACTAAAATGATCAAAGTTTCGGTATAATATACTGTTCAATTAAGAAATGCACGTTCGTCCGAATCTGCGAAGTCAACATTACAAAAAGGGCTTAAAAAAAAACCAAAATACACGAAGTTAGTTAAGGAGTGAAACAGACATCCGCCGTAGACACTAAAGCGGAGTTGTAGAATAAGCGACTTCTCAATAAGAATGAATAGCGAACCTCAGGCTCAATGAAGGTAGAAAAGTGCCAACATTTTAAATGTATCGTTAGCAAAGTATTAAACACACGGATATGTCTTATCAAGATATGTTTGGGATCTTAGGTGGCACATTGAAGGAACCTTATAGATAATTTTACGTTAGGCAAGCTCGCATTTTTGAATTGTGGAAAGGTTAAATTTGCTCTACCGATGCAACGGCTCGTATGTACCATAAACAAAGGCAAATAGCAGTGGCTACTTTTAGGCTTGTAAGACGACTTTATTGATCTTATTCTTCTGACACTTTGATTGAACTCTTAGGCGTATTATAGATTAAGGCTTAAGCAAATAGTGAAAAGTCGAGCATATAATCATATGAGTAAAACTCATTTTCGATAATATTAAGATTCGATATTTCAAAACAAAGAACTTCCGAGAACTCAACTTATAATAACACAGCACTAGCATTAAACCACACTTCAATTAGTTTGACTAACTTGCATCAGCATCATGAAGGTCACGAGAGAAATCGATTTTCAAAAATTTTATTCGTTATCGGCGGGATAAAATCTCCACCCAACAATACTTTTTTTTTTAAACAACCAAACTCTTTAATCTTCCGACGCCAACTGATACCTGAGTAAAATTGCGTGCTCTATTTTTTCTAATTGCGAAACTCGCCCGGTGTGTGCATTTTTTATCGGTATGGACACCCGACGATCTGTGGGAAACTTACAACTTGAACGTTAAATCACGACACGCGACTAGGCATGGGTAGAAATCGAACACCAACCCCAACGTGATACCTATACGCAACATTCGATTGTGACATCATGCGCGCACTGTTCTTATCCGCGTGCATTCGACTAATGATTCTGAGATTTTCAAAACCCTTGTAAAGCGAAGTGTGGGCTTGTGTGTGAAGAGTAGATCTTATTCATTGCACATAGTACTGTTTCCCTTGCTCTAGCAAGTCGGAATTCAACACAGCGATCATCCCACTCACTCATGCCGAATACTGGCTATCGTTGCAACTGTTTGTCTCAGCCTGGAACAACGGGTGTGTCTACTTTAGCAGCAGCGTTAACTTAGGTTGTCATGCTTTGTTATATATTTAAGGGCGGAGTCTACAAACATACATTTGTATATATTTACTGTTGTGCAGAGGCACAAACTTCCATTTCTGCCTTTGCTACGTCTTCGATTTTACTACGATGAGCAGTTGTCTTGCCCAGTGGCAGGTTGGCATCCAGACTTCACTGTTATTTGTTGTTTTACAATATTGGTTTTTTCCAATATGTTTATGCTACTCGTGGTACATGAATAATGCAGCAATATGTTGGCATCGATTCGGTGGCAAAAGTGGTCACAAAGATGCTGGTCTCGATGGCAATGGCGACCAAATTAAGCATTTTTAGTTAAAGATATTCAGCTTTCCACTGCGTGATATTGTTTTACCTAAAGAACGAGTATTTCATTCGGATTGTCAGTTATAGGATTTCCACATAGGATTAAAATATATTTTTTTTCATGTTGAGTATTTTGCACAAATATATTATCTATAAAAATAGGAATATACAGGGTTTATATATATACAGGGAATATACAGGGAATATACAGGGAATATAAACCACAATTTTTTGTCTGTTCGTCATGAATATCATTTAATTGGGTTCAAGTAGATTTGCTTACATCATTTCTTGAATATGATATCTCGTAAATGGTCGCCATTGGCCTCTACGACATATTGTGCCCGTTTTGCAGCATTTTCCATGGTTTTCTTCAACATTTCGATGGGAATGGCGGTTATTTCTTGACGGATGTTGGTTTTCAGCTCTTCTAGGGTCTTTGGCTTGTTGACGTAAACCTTTGATTTCAAATAACCCCACAAAAAGAAGTCTGGAGGCGTTAAATCTGGTGATCTTGGCGGCCAATCGAAATCACCATTTTTTGATATCAAACGGCCAGGGAACAATTGCTTCAAAACATCGATTGTAGTGCGGCTTGTGTGTGGTGGCGCGCCGTCTTGTTGAAACCAGTAATGCCTGATACGCTTTCGACGAACGATTGGCATGAAAAAATTGTTTATCATATCGCGATAACGCTCCTGATTGACATAACTCTGTAGCCATTATCATCTTCGAAAAAGAACGTCCTAATGAGCATTTTAGCACAAACGCCGCACCAAACAGTGTCTTTTGCATCGTGAAGAGGTACCTCTTGAATCTCTTGTGGATTTTCAGTGGCATAAATACGGCAATTTTGTTTGTTTACCGTTCAACTGAAAATGAGCTTCATCGCTCACTATTGACTTTTTGACTATTGACTTGTTTTGTTGGATGTAAATTTCAACAATTTTAGAGCGTTCGCGTGGCGTGTACTGTTCCATTGTAAACATTTGCTTGGAATGACGCTTCAAACGCGGTATGTCATTAGTCGATTTGGCATCACTGCGGAAAGTTACAGTATTGCCAGATGGGCGCTTCGAATATTGACAACCCTGTATGTTTAATTTTTGGAGGTTTGTGCGATGTCTGCAAATAATCAATATCATATTTTCACTTGGAATGCACTTGGGGCTTACGAATATTTACGAATTGCAATTGTTTCCATTCACTGAGAAAATTGAACGCCTTAAAATCAAAGAAAAAAAGTTCTTGTAAAACTGTAACCAAAATATCTTTACCACAACGAAAAAATCGTTGCAATAATGATTTATCCTTTGATTATCCAAGAGCTGCATCATTGAAACAAAAGACTGAAGTTCTTTGAAGCTAAATCAATGAAACAATCTTTGCCGTGAAGGTAAAATATTTACTATAACGATTTAATTCTTTGTTAACACGGAATTGAAAAAAGTATGTAAAATCAAGCAAGAACTTTTCTTTGATTTTTGAGAATAAGCTTCATTGTTTCAAAGACAAAGTCTGTTACTTTAAGGAATGATTTCTCATAGCTGTATACGAAGAATAAGAAAATCGTGTGCGAGTGCCAACATTGAATTGTAATTGTAAAAAACACACGTTATTATTCACACCAGTAAATTTTATTACATTTCATCAACAAAAAGGAAATAAAAAAAAATTTATTTTCCCGCCGTGCGGAATTGAACTTGGAATTTTTGGTGCCAGTCCATCACTCTACCCACTGATCCAAACAGCCTTGCTACTGACATAACTGCAGCTATGTTAACAGATGCTGTATTAACAGATGCAGTTTGCCACAGTATTCTGTTGATAGCTATACAACAAAAATCTATACATAGAATATTGTGTTATGTTGCAGCATAGCTTCAGTTGTAATTAATATTGAATCAATCACTCTGCGTAACGAAGGAGTTTGGCTCGATGCGTAGTGTAGTGACTTCTCGGTGGGTGTGGTATCGGTGGGTATGGGTTCAAATCCCCACGGCAGGCGATGGTAAGATTTTTAATTTGATATTTAATTTAATGTTTTTGTTATAATAAACGCAAGCAGCAAAGAAAAGCCGAGAGAAGCCATTAATTTCATGAAGCCAATGTACTTAAAATCAAGGACCTAAGTCTTTGCCGTAACGAATAAAAGTCTTTGTGCCAAAGAACATTTTCTTTACTTTGTGGCAAAATGCATTTTCTTTGGTTTTACGATTTTTTTCTCTAGGTCTCCATATGCATAAAGTTACTTATAAAAATGTAGAATAATAATCAAAAAAATTTTTAAAAAACCGAAATGGCCATTTCAGCCCTTGAAAGTACTTGGACCGAGCTTCTTTTGATCAATTTGTGTTGTGTGTGTTGTGAAATGTTTGAACACAAATGATGTGTTCATGTTTTATGCCGACTCCGAACGGCTTGTGTTCTCAAGAAGCTTTTCATGGCAGTTTTTACTCTCTGAGGTTTACCATTGTCTGCAGAGAGGTGACGGCCGAACAGAAAAATTAATTCAATTGAAAAAATGTTGTGTCAGGTGTGATTCGAACCAGGGTTCTCTGGCGTATGAATAAATAAAGAATAAATGTACAGAGCCATTATTTTGGATTTGTGAAGAGAAAAACATGACTATTGTATTAATATAGTTAAAACAGCCTCACAAAATCCTTTTGTCTAAAAGGACGATTTTTTTCATAGTTCAAACTTTAATTTAGTGGAAGCCATTCACGATACCCAATGGTGGATCTACATACTGACTAAAAAGGCTTTGGCCTTGAATAATTTTTGGATAGAAAAATAATTAAAAAAAGCCCTTAAAGCCACTTCAGCATCCCTTGGACTGCAAAATTGATTGCTAATGGCTCTCATGGATGATCGACAAAGATGAAAAATAGAGTTAAAATGCAAAGCTCAGTTTTACAATATGTTTCTAAGTTAATTTTTTATTGCAATTTAAGGTCTTGTAATGTTCTTTTGAAAAAGTTTACAAAGAAATTATCAATAAAGTATATTCAAATTTTTAAAATTATAATATAATATAATATAATTATAATATAAAAAAAATCAAAGTTTGTCATTCGGACATATAGTAAAATAAATATACCTTTAAAACCGTTATTGCTACAAAAAAATGCTAAGGAAGGCACTTTTGTGAAAAATTTGGTTTTTTTGACCACTACATATTTAATTTATATTTTTCTTGGTTTAGCACCACTATTTTTTTGGCGTTTTGAAAACATTGTCGTATTGAGGCATTAATTTTTAATCACTTATCAAAATTTCATGTTGGAGAATCAACACTTACTATTTTAAACGAAATTTTTAAAAACTGCCTACACAACTTGAACATACGAAATACTTTTATTATTAATTAAAAATGGTCTTTGTAGTATTTGTTTGTACTTTTTACAGTATTTTATTATTTTTCAGATAGCACTATACCTAGTAACATAAAAACAAAGTTGCTAAGAATCAAACAATTAAAAGAAAGAGTATTTTTCTCAACGTGTATTTGGTGCCCCTTAATCCAATTTGAGAAAAAAAAGTCAAGGAGGTATAAATATGAAAGTTTAAGAAATGGATCTCTTTTCCTATACGAAAATATCGATATTTTTTAAAAATAAGGGCAGTTCTTAGAAAAGTATATCTGTATATTAATACGCAAGCAAAAAAGTTTGTGATCCCTTTATTCACATACATACATCACATTCACATACATCAACATATTCACATAAAGCTTATATATCGATGGAAGGGTAGTTTCAAGTAGATGTGCACAATATTTTTATTATAATATACTGTCATTAAGATAAGTAAAACTAAGCAAATGTAAGACTCTTTTTTCCCAGTGAGACAATGAGAAAGCAACAACAAAATACATAGCAGCACAGCTCTATTGAACATCGTTGCTGTAGCATACACGAGCAAGAGTAGAATCCCTGTAGGAAAATCAACTAATTTAAAAGTAGTTGATAAAATAGTTTTTTGTCAACCAGAACTAGTTGAAATTCTGACTTTTTTCCATAGAACGACCTAACATATTTTGTATGGTGATGTCCGCTAAATAAGTCAATTGACTTTCGTCTGCATATATTTTCAACTACTTGTTAAATTAGTTATATTTAAACTATTTTTGTAACTACTTTAAAATAGCCAATTGAAAACTATTACTGATGGCCTAAATATAATATTTGATGAAATAACATGGTTAAATATATATAAACTTGTAATCTAATAAAAATTTGCAATTAAAACTTGTCAAAATCAGAGTAGTTGCCGCCTTAATATAATTCAAAGTAGTTCATATACTGGTTTATTTTAAACTAGTTTTTTAATTAGTTGTTTTGAAAAACAAGTTAGTTTGTTCCTATAGGGATGCGAGAGAGTCGCAGACACTTCAGAAGCGCTGTACATCATTTATGTTGTTTTAGTTTTTTTTATAACACTTTGATATTTGCTTTAAGCGTGAAGCTATAACAGCTGTTTTTAATAACTGTCTTAGAGCAAGAATTCCCAATTCGGTTCTGCAGAAATGTTACTTTAGCTCCGTTTGCTGCTCTTACTTGTCTTATTTAGTAGGCTTAACATAGTTTTAGCTGTGTTTTTTCGGTTTAAGAACCATTCGTTTTATTAGGTGCATTTTTTTATTTTTGTAAAAACTAAAGCAATATAATATTAAAATTAATGTTTGTTCGTTCGTTCGTTATGCGCTGCAATACCGTTCATCCGATTGCGATAAGACTTCGTCAACTTATTGCTTGCATTAACGCTCGAACACCAGAGGGCGCTGAAGTGCAAATCTCTTAAGAAATCGCTTAAAACTCATAAGCCGCTCATTTTATTTGCGTGAAAATTTGTAGGCATTGATTTTTGGGTACGGTGAGTATTTTAGATTTATTTATTTTCCTCTGTTTTGAACTCCTGAGGGCACTGTATTACAAATTTCTTAAATAATTGCAAAAAACTCCAAAACCGGTCATCCAATTTGCGTGAAAATTTGTAAATAGGGGTTCTATCTTGGAATCCAGAGGGCGCTGTAGTAAAAATTTTTAAAAATTTCTAAAAACTCCTAAGCCCCACATTCGACTTTCCATCCAAATTTGTGTTAAGGAATTTTTTGGGTACGGAAAATGGTTTTTGTGCTATCTATTTTGCTATTTCTCAAACACCAACGGACCTGTAGTACAATTACCTCACAAAAACGTGATACACGAATAACGAACCCACAGATCAAGATCAGGTTCACATTTGCTATTCCATTTGATCTTATCAAGAATATCATTTTTTCATATCATTTTGCTAATGAAAAGATTGATCTGACAACATATTAGCAAAAATTTATCTGAAAAATTTAAGTAATGATAAGAAAAAACACAGATGCGTCGTTGGACACACGAGAGAAGCGAAGCTTTTTCGCCGTTACATTAATAATTAATTAATAATTTTTTCTTTTTAATAAATTAACTTTTAAATTCAAAAATTGAAAATAACATAAAATAAATTACATATATAC
Source organism: Coremacera marginata (assembly GCA_914767935.1). NCBI lineage: Eukaryota > Metazoa > Arthropoda > Insecta > Diptera > Sciomyzidae > Coremacera > Coremacera marginata. The sequence goes on along the minus strand of OU612044.1, from coordinate 110,759,790 downwards.
ACAAAACATACTTACTGCTTCTTTTTTTATTGTTGAATGTCAAATTTCCACGCCAATTACATATACGGGCATATAATGCCAGCGATTCTCCATTTTAACTCTCCACACATGGTTGTGAACTTGGCTGCACTGATCAAATTTTTTCCTTCAACAGCGTACAATCTAATCTAACGAAAAAGAATTCCGCTGCCTGTTCGCTGTCAAAAACCTCAATGTACTTATGGGAATTTTGTTTTCGTTTTTACAACAAATTGGCGTCTACTTGCTACAAGATGTCACCAGCATCGGTGTTTTGTGGCTGCATTGCATTGATCGATATGGCAGTGCTAGTGTATTGATTGGAATAAATGAAAAAGAGAGAAGAGAATTCATAATTTTTTTTAATAAACTTCCTTTGGATTTAATGTTATAATTCTTTAAGTTCCTTTAATAATAAGAGTTTTATATTGTAGTGGTAACACGTCTACAGTTTTCAAGAAAAAATAAAACACACTGATGCTGGTGGCATCTTATTGGCGTAAGCCAATACATAATCCTCTATCAATTGATAGATTGTAACGATCTACTGCAGCATAGCTTCTGTTATACTTAACATTAAATCATCAAATGTTTCTAACACAGCTTTGTGGCCTGGTGGATAGTGTATATTACTCGTAATCAACGGGGTGAGGGTTCGAATCCCCACGGGGCTAAAGAATTATTTTTAATATTAAAGTATTTAATTTTCTTGTTGTAATAAATGCAAGCAATAAGAAACTATAAAATTCTAAGAAAAAATCTGTCGAAAATTTTTCAGATTTGACTCCAAGCAAATCACAGAACGAGAAGTAAAAAGCTTCGCTTCATAAAACTTAATATAAGCTTATAATCATTGCAGACTGATATTACATATCTTGGGTCTTTTTTGATTTGAAAAAAATGTGACAATGATGACACTTCGAGCACAAATTGACGATCGTTTTTTTTCTGTGTATCAGCCCTGTTTTGAAATCTGATTTTGATCGGGGTCGGAATTGATTCCGATCATAGGTGTTCTGCAACCCGATATTTAACTTCGATAAATTGGATTTGCAACTGGTTTCAATCCGATCAGCTATTTGGCAACCATTTTCGTTCCTATAAAATTCTAGTTTGCTTTAACATGTGAGTAAATAGAAAAATTGTTTATTTATTTTGATAAATAATTAAACTTTATCGTAGGGGACAACACAAGAACATTGCTTAAAGCTCCGCGATACTTTTGTATATGGAGTAGCATCCAGACATGGTATAAATTCATTTTGGGTATAGGAAGCTTATACCACTATCGACACTGTACTTTTTCTTAACCGTACCCAGGCCAGGAACCGTACAGTTGTGGTCAGTTGAAAAATTGTGGGAATCGTAGATCGCACAGCAAAAGGATTACTTAATTTAAAACCAAATTAAATGCCGTCTTATTTAGACGACATTGTGCAATTAATTTAAAATAAACATCATCACATGGTCTTAAATAAACCTTAAAAGTTTCCACTTCTGCTGAATCAGATAAATCTAAAGGATTGCTGTGTTCGTAGAAAAGCCTCCGCTTAAATTTTTAGTCCACGTGGTTCTCGCGCTCCAATAAAACTGCTGATTTTGACATGATCGAATCTATTTCTATTTTGTTTTGAACATTCCATTCCGATCGGAATGCAGACCACTGTTTTAAATCCGATCGGAATCGAATTCCGACTTTTACGCAATTCCGACTCGGAGTTCAGAACAAAGCTGTTATATATAGAGCCGTTGGTGGTACTCATGTTGCTTAAGATCTAACGAACGGAAACACCTAAGGCCACCAAATTTTGAACATATGTTATTAGGGTTAATATATTCACATAGAAAACAAAACAAAACTAGCTGCACGGAGCATGTAGAAATCTAACCTTACACGACACGTGCAGAAAAGTCTTTTTCTTACCAAACTTTTGCATTCGACATGTAGAAATATGAAATCTAAACATATTTGTAAAAAAAAAATGCTGAATCATGTTGAAAATAAGAAGTCGCATGCAGTTTTGTAACTAGTAGAAACACTAATTCTTTATCCGCATATAAGAAACCCAAATGCAGCGTCTATAACTACGTACTAAACGTACGTACGTTTAAAATTTTTAAAACCGAATTCAAAAATTCTTTTGTGACGTAACGCACGACCGACCTTTATATGAACAATTAATTTATGAACAGCCCCTTACATGAGTGTTTTGTGACACCGAATGTTATGTTTCACAGCCTAACTTTATTTAAGCTTCGAAAAACTATAACTAAAACTGACATGTCAAATATGTATTTATATTTATATTTACATATCGCCGCTGCGCCAACAAAAACACTTATGTGATTTTTGTCAATGTTTTTATTTTATCGCATATTTTATTAACAGTACCTATTATCCACATTTCCTTATTTGCCGTTTTTTTATATCTCTTTTGGTTAAGAAGTGATCAAAAACATCTACACCGAAAAAAAAGCAATAGGTAAAACACCTAAGTCGGCTTAGGTGAAAAGAATTGTATGGGAATTATAAACTTATGCTTATTCACCTAAGCAATTTATTGTTTAATACATCGCTTTGAAAGCACATACTTCGATACCTTGCACAAAAACCAAAAATACAAAATTAAAAAACAACTAGCATGGTTGGCTTAAGCATAGTTTTGGGCTATTTTCTGCAAAAAAAAAGAACACAGCTGCATCATTAGACACACGAGAGAAGGATAGATTTAATAATTTAATGGTTTAATGGTTTAATGCTAAAAATAACATAAAGTAAATTAAAAAAACACACGTTAATATTCACACAAGTAAATTTTATTACACTTCATCAACAAAAAGAAAAAAAATTCTGTTCCCGCCGTGCGGAATCGAACCTGGAACTTTTGGTGCCAGTCCATCGCTCTACTCACTGATCCAAGCAGCCTTGCTGCTACTTGCTGACATAATTCCAGCTATGCAGCTATGTTAACAGATGCTGTATTAACAGATGCAGTATGTAGCAGTATTCTGTTGATAGCCATACAACAAAAATCTTTTAATAGATTATTGTGTATGCTGCAGCATAGCTTCAGTTGTAATTTATATTGAATGAATCACTCCGCGTATCGAAGGAGTTTGGCTCAATGCGTAGTGTAGTGACTTCATACACAGTTGTATCGGTTAGTTGTGGGTTCGAATCACAACGGCAGCGATGGTAAAATTTTTGTATTTGATAATTAATTTAATTTAATTTAATGGTATTGTTATAATAGACGTCAAGCAGCAAGAAAAGCCGAGAAGACATTAATTTTTAAGAAAAAAACGGTGTTGATATAAGAAAAATTTGTGTTGCTGCCGATTTCAGTCAAGCAAATCACAGAACGAGAGGCGGCAGCTTCAAAAAAAAAAAAAAAAGAAAAATAAAAAAACCAAAACCCGAAAAAAAGTTATATATTTGAAATTCAATTTTTTTTTTAAGTAGTGTATAAAAAATTAACAAATACTTGGTTAATTTATCACCTAAATAAAAATAGGCAAGTCAACATGTAAAACTTAAACGTTTTGATAAAGTACTTGGGTGGCTGAAAACTGCCAAAACCATCTTGTAAATTATACTAGGATTTTTTTCAATTTAACATAAGCTTTTTTCTCGGTGTACTAGAAAAACTCTGAAAAGCGGGTATACGTTAATTTGCTCATAACTGTTTTTAATCGCAGACGAAACAAAAGTGTGTACTTTGATTTTGATATAAAAAGTAATTATAAAACAACCACATACATACCACGGGTAGTACTACATAGATTCCACTTTTTCATTTGTTCGCATTCAATTGGAATTTGACCATTAATAACGGTAAAAAATGCTGAGATAAAAATTGCCCCGTCTCTGAAAAGATATTTCTATCTTGCAGTCTATGTAATTACGCGGTGTGACCGCCAAAATTTTTCTAGAATAATTCCAAAAAATAATGATGTTGCGTACGTGCAGGAGTGCAATGCAGGGGTTGGACCTCTGAATCACATCAGGGTTCCGAGATTGAGACTTTTTTAAATTTGAAAATTGCGATCACTTTTTTACCTACACTCTTAAAATTGATTGAAAGGTCACTACAATAAATGTTGTGAAATTTCACCGCATTTATTGGCGATTTTGAAGAAGTGGTTTTTTTCAATTCTGTCAAAAACTCGGCGTTTTTCTTCAAAATAGGTATATTTTCTTTATTTTTCACGCTATTTCACCATGTTGTCGCTGAGAGAGTCCCAAAAAAGCAGCGATTTTTGACGCTATTAGAGCGGGTATTATGCTCTCTCAGTGATGATATGAAGCGTATTTTTTAATAGATACATAATTTTCATCAGTTTGATGTGAGCAACGCATGAAATAGTAACTAAACGCGTAATTTTTATTATAAAATATTTATAAAATATATAAAATAAATTAAGAGAGTTAATAATATATTTAAAAATATAACTAAAATGTTTAAGTATTGTTTATGTACGTACGACGTTGAAAAAATAAAAATATATCATATGCATTTACATATGACGCGCACAGAATAAAAACAGTGACTTAAATTTCACCGAAGAAAAACACTTACAAAATTTTCGCAGCGTAAAAAGAAGCTCTCTCTTCAGCGTGCGTGTGAATCAGTGATTATATTTGACAATTTTGGAGGGGACTTTTTTTACTTTCTACAAAGTACATTTTCGAACGCTAGAGTACTTTTTTTCTTGTGATTAAAGGGGTAGTAAGGGCTTGCAATTTTGAAAAATCAATATTTTTTTATTATAGTTAAACATTGAGGAATATTTTCCCAAAATTTAAAGTTAATCAGAGCAAAACTCTCCAAGTTATTGACTAATTAATGCCCTCTCCTCTAACACTGTAGTTCCGACAGCGAAGTCTTAAACGCGTTTTTCTGGAAACAACTTTTTAAAATTTTGTGTTCACTACCATTTAAAAACTTATTCAATTACTTATTCATTTCAATTTTGATACACACTTTCTACAGACAAAATACCTCCCCTTAAATGTAAATTTTAAAATTTTTTAAAATAATGGTGGTTTTCCACTTAAAAACTTTCACTTCAAATGACCACAAAAAATTTAAAAATTAAAGAAATACTAATCCGAAAAGGTTTGGGGAAGTATTTGGCGATACTTCGATTAAATTTTAATTTTCCTTGATTTCAGATAATTTCCAGCTGAGATACAGTGAATACCGCAAACCGTTTTTTCTCAAAGACGTTCTGGGAAAAGCTTTGTCACCGGGTTGCGCCGAAAACCCTAACTCGCCCTTTAAATAAGCTTTTATTATGTTACTGAGAAACATATATATTTCAGTTTTATTATATAAAAAAATTGCAAGCACCAATAAACAAAGGATATTCAAATCCAAAATAACAAAACAAAATACTCGAAAATTTTCTTCATAACCTTTTAAAAGTAACAATGATTATATATGACAATTAATGTTATAAATAATATGATACATTAAATAATATGATATTAAATTAATCCTCAGCTGCGTTTTCATTTGGCAGATTTTTTTTCTTGTTAAATCATGTCCAATTTCGAAACTGTGACAAAACTTAATTGTAGCAAGATTAAATTAAATCTCTGGCTTGCAAAAGTTTGTGTATATGCATGTTTCCAACCCAGTAAGAAATATAGAAATACAGGTTATATATTACAAGCATTTCGTTAAGCTTAACCAGCACACAATTTGCCAACCTCTTACATAATATTTGGTAAATCAAAACTGAAAGAAACTTTTGATTTTATTATTTTGTAATTTATATCCGAAAGTACTTTTTTGGGAAAAAAGGAGTTGGGGACTTTTAAAAATCGAAAGGATGTAAAAAAGTCCTTTTCCACTACAAGTATCATCCATGGTGTGAATATTGCATGTATAAGTGAGCACTTGTACTCTTCGTGTATGATCGTTCTTTCGTTGTTTTTTTGTTGTTGTTTCTGCTTTGTTGTTTTTGAATTTGTTATGTTTTTATAAATGAAATTGTTTGCATTCAGTTTTTTTAATACTTTCAATGTTTGGTGCTTATATTAGAATTAAATTATTTGTAAGTTATTTCTAAGTTCATTTTATTCATTTTTATTTGAATGATGCAAGAAACAAAAATAACGATAACATTTCATTAACAAATTAAATTAACAAAAGAAAATCAGACTTAAAAATATAAGGAAGAAAGAATAAATGTTTATAATTAATAAGACAAAAATAATAAAAATGTTTCATTTAAAATTTAATTTAAAACAGTAAAATAACATAATGATATTTTAAAAATTCTCTTCAAGAACTATTTTCTTCATCACTGGCATCGCTTGCAATACCGTAGTCAACATCTGAAACGTTTTCATACTTCAAATTTTCAAGGAATTGACGAGATTCTTTTGGAATGAAACTCATTAGCTGAAGAAGGTCTAAGTATTTAGCTTTTGTGATTGTTTCCCTTTCGGATACAAGCAAGCCAAATCAAGTGTTCTGAAGTCTTCCTCACTCACACTTCTCTTCTTCAAATTAAAAACATTTGTCAAATTTGCGCCGAAAAATATAAGTTGAAATATATTTTGCTTTTCCTGGGTGATTTTTTCAACTTTAAACCAATTTATTTTCTGTCCAGTAATGTCGACTTTTCGGTTCACAATCAGCTTCTCCAATTCTTTTGAGCTAACGAAATCAGCCCTTTCCATTTTCTTAATATGAAACTTTGGTTCATTTCTTTTAGCTTCCTTTATTATATTTAGCCAATCATCTGGTGTTGGCACAACCTCAATTTTTTTCTTGTATTTTTCTATCAAGCTAAAACACCTATCGCAACTGTTGTAACTGTGACCCGATATGAAATATTTTTGAGTGATAGTTTTAATATTCGAATTAGCCAAAAAATGCTTGAGGAGTATTGCAAGCTTAATGTTGCGATTCTGTCCTCCACAAGAGTCGGAATATAGAACAACTTGTTCTGTTGAGTCGGGTATGTGATTTTTCAAATGATGAATTAAGCATGACCCAATTTCTTTCCCTCCTCTCGAAGCAACACTCTCATTCCATATATACATGTATGCTAATGAAAACCGAAAAATGCTTAGTAAGAAGACATTGTCGCTTATTTATTACTTAAGTGGTAAAACTAAAAAACTACTTTTTTTCGTAAAAAATAACTACGGTGTGCAATATCTCGAAAACGGAGAGACAGAAAAAATCGTGTCGACAGGCCAGACAGACAGAGAGACAGACGTATGGGGGTGTAAAAATTTGTGGTTAAAGTTTTGATAAGTGCTTAACTGGACATTGAAAAAATGCCCATTAAGGGGAAAATCTTACCTTTTTTGTTGACTTCATCGAACACACACAAATTATACGTCCATAATTGCCTTTTATAATACGCAACAGATGTCGTCAATGAAGGAGTTTCCAATGTTTTTTTGAGATCAAATGTCAAAAAAACCAAGCATCTATTTTGAGAAGCTTCATCTACGTCTTGTTTAAATTTGTTACAAGCCCATTCCACCGATTCCATACGGTTCTGTTGCTTTTCTTTAAGTTCATCACGTTCTGCTTGTACAGAGCTTGCTCTTAAGCCACATTGTAAATTATCGCAAGTTTTGCACGTATCTGTGTGTAAGCGTTTGAAACTTAAATTAAAATTGTTGTTAAAAATTTCAGAGAAGACATAATGGGAAACAGCTTAAACTTTCTTTGCTTCACATGAACTTTTATATTCTTCGTACAACTTTCGTAAATTTAAATTAGGATGTAAATATTTTTTTTCTGTTCTTTTACGGCTGTAATGCGATTCGTACTTTGGAAAAAGGTTTATAAATTTTACAACATTTTCGCGATCGTTCTCCAAGGTTTTATTTGCTGAGGGAGCCCGTCCGCGAGCCTCTGTAGCGCTAGGGTTTTTTGTTGCAGTTTTTAAAGCACTTTGTATTCGCGACGATGATATGTTTAAACATTTCATGTAAAACATCCTGCACACATTTCGAGATATTCCATCAGCGTCTTCCAATGAATATTGAAAATTGTGCATTTGTACCCTTAATGGAATAATTGGGTTTGGCTTAGGAATGACCGCAATCTTCTTAAGGGGGTCCTCTGGTAATCTATGCCAAATTTTAGCCTTTTTTCAAAATATTGTGGAAAGAGAACGAGTAAAGATATTTTAGTTCCGTTTTTTGATTTGGGTAGCTTAATTTATTGAAAAAAATACAAAATTTTGAAAAAGTGAATTTATGGACCGTTCAGAAAGTTCTCGGCCTGGTAACGAGGTTCTCCGGAAAAAAGGTGGGTCCAAATTGCGCACGATTCCAAGTGTAAACATCGTCTGAAAAAAAAAAAAATATTCAGTTACTTAGAATGAATGTCCCTATAGCCCCTACCTCGGAAACAAAAATCGAAATTTTTTTAGGGGGGGAGCCGCCACTTTGAAAATGAAAAATCGAATTTCGACCTTTTTTTTGTAGTCTAGTGTAGAAAAAAAATAGTAAACATTATTTTTTCGGCTAGTTTGAGGTAGGGGCTATAGCGGCGTAAATTCTGCGTCGTTTCATGCCTCATATATCAAAATCGGTCAAAACCTGTTTGAGTTATCGTGCGCAAAGTTTTGAAAAACATGGTTTCGAGAAAAACGCGTTTAAAGTTTTGACTTCAATTTTGAGGCACACAAATGACATTAACACATATTTTTTTAATACAATACTTACGAATATTAATCGGCAATTCCAGCCCCATAAAGTGTGCCTTCCTCCATCTCATAAAACGAGTTTTCCATGGCTTTTTGGGCTCTGCGGGCTGTGCGACCCTCTTTCGATGATGCGTACGTTTTTAGCTCTGAGCGTTGAAGTCGTTTTCCGTCGCGAGATTCAGCATACATCTCGGCTTGTGGGCCGATGACAATACCCATTGTTGACATTATTTTTAAAATACTTGTGAAGCCTTCGTTGAAAATGCAGGTTGCCAGAAAATTTGCGATTTCGACTGTGGTAGCACCACAGTGGATATGTTTCGGCGCAAAGGTCCACAAAAGCGAGTTGAACGATTCGTTACAATTTTGCGTTTCACCTCCAGTGCATCGGTTGAGTAGATCGTCGGATGATAACGCTTCGTATATGGGCTTCATTACTTGCAGAACCTTTCCATCAAGTGGGGCGTACGTGTGGTGAAATGAGGCTAATGAGCCTTCTGCTGCTGACTTTTGATAGGCGCACCTGCTGGACTCACCAGGTGGGCAATACATATGTTGTGGATTACTATCACTTGAACTTTTGTGATAATATGTTGACCATATTTCTTTTCTCATGTTTTCCACAGAGTCCTTATTACGTCGAATAGCAAGTCCATAGTAAGTAGTCAGCTCGCTTATGACTTTGTCTTTCAGTTTGCCAGTGCCTTTTCCACCGATGCCTTTGTTTTCTTTTTTGGCCTTGCGCAGCCGTGTGCCCATGCGTTTTTGCACGTGAGCGATGCACTCCTTTTTTGTGACAACGGGGTCGCCGTTATACGGATCAAGGTCTATAATGGCCTTGAAGGTTTTGCTGTCGCCATCGCCAATATATTTTTCATATTTTATGCCATATTTTTCGATCGATGAGGCAAACATTTCCTTCACGGCATCTACCTCCATCTTGCCCGCACTCCCACTGTGGTTGTTTGTGCATGTTTTCTGGTGCGATTCGTACCATTCTTCGAAGTCTGCAGAGTCATTTTTTTTTCCCCACATTTTGCATGCCTGGCAAAGGCTTGATTTGACAACGGAGTCAACCACTTTTTTGGTATGTTTACCGACGAGCGTAGTGACACCAAAAAGAGACGAGAATCCCCGTTTTTTCCAGGTGCCATTCCCTGAAACGGTCAGCAATGAGGAGTCACAGTCAGGATTTTTTTCTTTCTGCTGTTCCTGCTCTTCTTTAACCGCATTCAACAGGCACTGCTTGTAAACTGCTTTAGCAGACACATGCATGTTTTTCAAGGTGCCATAGTACGCATCAAGGCACAATCCTTGGCATATGTCCATTAATCCGCAGAACATATTAATACCTTCTCTCCCTATTCCAAGCAATATCATGGCAAATATCAACCGGCGATTTACTACAAAAGATTTACCGACCACCGGCGAAGAATTAATATACTGTGTAGCTTTACATTGGCACTGCAGACTCACTTTGAAGCCGACTCCACGCATACATGTTTTTCCAAATCGAATTTTTTGTTTACATTGGGCGCAGATAACCAGAGCAGCAAGCGTTTGGAAAAATGAAAAAAATTCCAAGAAACAGAACTGGAGGTTGTTTTCGATGATGACTTCATTGTATTGCGTTTTCTTCAATTTTTTGGCCGATGTGCTGGCAAAGTCGGTGTCCTCTACTTGGGAGTGCTGGTTTCCACGGAAATGCCTCTTTTTTGTTCGATACGCGTACTTACGCGGCGCGTTTGGGTGGCTTTTTTTATCCATAGCAAAAAAAAAAACACAAAACGATTTTTCTTTTATTTTACAACAGCAGTTATCGCGCACGCGTAGCTTTCAGCGTTCGAAAATAAACTGAATCTCGTTCGTTTGCTTCTTTCATGTGAACACCTGGGCTCAAAATCATTTCAACCCCTAAATCAAAACATGCATGTATACATACTGCATGTATACATACTGTGTGTGTATATTTTGTAATATCAATACATATTTTGGAAGAATTCCACAGAATTTTCGACTAATGACTGCAGGCAAATAAACAACTTTGCTGATGCGTTATTTTGACGAAAACATACCTACACAAAAATGCCTGTATCTCCTAAACTATTTCGAATTTTGAAAAATCCTTTTGGGAAAATGTTTTTGAGTATCTGAGCAATAGAAATATGAAAAAAAAAAATCGAAAAAATTTTCGGATTACCAGACGACCCCCTTAACTGTTGATCGGATCAGTAAGGTTTTTTGTGTCCAATTACATGCGAAATAGAAATTATCAAAAATTTCGTTTTGGCGAGCAATATCTATTTCGTGGCAGCAATCTTTATTGCATTTGCAAATGACTTGTCCTTGAAATTTCTTTGCGGTAATAATTTTACCACTGGCTGTTGTATGTTCTCTGCCGCGCTCAACATTTTCCTTAGCAATATTTTGTTTACGAGATTTCAGATGCTTTTGTCTTTTCTTTGGATTAATTACATCTAAAAAATAAGCTCAGTAAGAAAAAGTTTTATGTACTTACCCCACAAACATCATAACTTACCAGCATGTTCTTCCATGTTTTCAAAATATTTTGACTTAAATCAATGTCCAAAAATAAAATAACACCTGAACAACAAACACACTCCTTTTTAAATATTAAAAAAATGCCCTATTTATTTCTATTTATTTTACTCTCCCACTGCTAATAAACTTGAAAGTAATTACTGCTTGGCGGCCAAAGAAAAAAAAAACGAACGAACAATCATGAACGAAGAGTGCAATTACTCACTTATACATGCAAAATCCACACGCACGCTGGAGAGAGAACTTCTTTTTACGCTGCGAAAATTTTGTAAGTGTTTTTCTTCTGTGAAATTTAAGTCACTGTTTTTATTCTGTGCTCGTCATATGCACAAAGATAAAAGGGATGCAACTTTTAATTGCCTGTATAAAAATTGTTTGGGAAAGTTTAATAACTACAAGACTTACGAGTACATTGGTTTCGTTTCACTAAAAAATTAAAAGTGCGGAAAATTTTGAAAACAATAATATTTTTAAATGTACCATAAAAAATTGTGCGTATAAAAATAGTTTAATTAACACAACAGCTTATATGAGCCGACACTTAAACTTTTACACAAGTATTTTGTGCCCAATAAAGAAATGTTTTCTGTGCTTTGCCAATACAGCATCATTTAGATCTCATATTTTTAGAAAACAGAACATAAATTCATCTAATGTTGATGAAAATCATATAAATTCAAATTTCCCTGATAAAGTAATGTCTATTTTAATACCTAATTCGCATGAGTAAACGTGTAGTAATTCAAATAATTATCAAATGTTAACAAAGAATTTATTTTGAATTTTAGTTTTGCAACTCAAAGTCAATTATAAAATGTCTGAAATTGTTTTCAATTATCTTTCAAGGGAACTTTTCCAAATTTTAAATAATGATGATTTTTTGTTGTAATAAGTAAATTATTTATTTAACTCTTCAGAGCAAAAGACAACTTAAGACTAAATATTCAAAACTTCAATTTAATATAACAAGTTAAATAACTTCATGACGACTGCGCACACATACGCACATGCTGCTCTCATCATGTTGATGCTCTCTTCGATGCGTCGCTTTCTTCTACACCCCTTCTCGATGCATAACGCCTAGCATACGGGTCAGCAACTCAAACTGGGGCTTTGGCAGCGCCTTTGTGAGGATATCTGCTTCTTGCTGCGAGCTGCCCACAAACTGCAGTATAACATCACCTTCCTCAATCTTTTGTCGAATGAAGTGATGTTTCACGTCAATATGTTTTACACGTTTGTTCTCCATATTAGTAGCCATTCTTATGCAACTCTGGTTGTCCTCGAAAATCAAGACGTTGTCGACAGCGATCAATAGGTCGGAAAGCAATCCACGCAGCCACATACCTTCTTGTACAGCTAGTGACAACGCAATGTACTCGGATTCGGTTGTAGAACACGCAACAACTTGTTGTTTCTTTGACGACCAGCTTACAATATTTCCAAACACTTTGAATAAAAAACCGCTAGTAGACTTTCTATCGGTTTCATCAGAAGCGTAGTCAGCATCAGCGAATCCAACTAGAGGCCTTGCACCTTCCTTCTTCTCAAACACCAACTCGTGATCTACTGTACCTTTCAAGTATCGAACCAACCGTTTAGCAGCCTGCCAGTGTTCTTCTCCAGGACTATCTTGATGACGACTCAGTTGAGATATTGCGAAACAAATATCAGGTCTACTGCACAGCATCAAATACATAACTTTTCCAATAAGTTCTCTATATGGCACAGCCACTCTTGAGCCAACATTGACTCTTTTAAGTTTTGTTGTTGGATCCATGGGAGTCGATACTGCGTTGCAATTTTCCATTTTTAAGTAAACCAAAAGATCAGTTATTGCTTTCTTTTGCGACATTTTAAGACTGCACTGCATTCTATTGTATGTAATTCCAATACCAAGAAATTGTTCAAACTCCAATGACTCTTTCATTTCAAATTCTTTACAAAGTAAACTCTTGATTTCATCGTGCTGGTTTTTTTTTTCACTGATCAACAGCAGGTCATCCACATACAACGCTAAATACATTACACCATTGCGCTGCCTAACATAAATACAATAATCATGCTGAGATCTTGTAAACCCAAGTTTTACTGCTGCATCATGAAACTTTCGATACCAGCATAAAGGTGACTGCTTTAATCCATATAAGGACTTTCTCAGTTTGCATATAACACCTTGTTCAGCCTTCATGCCTTCAGGTACTTGCATGAATATAGTCTCAGATAAAACTCCATTTAAGAACGCCGTCTTAACGTCCATTTGACTAACTTCATAGTGTTTAAAGATCGCTACCGAAAGCACCGTTCGAATTGCTGCAAGCCTCGCAACTGGAGCGTATGTTTGCTCATAGTCAACACCCTGTTTTTGCTGACAACCTCTAGCTACGAGCCGTGCTCTATAAGCACATGGCTCGCCATTCTTGTTTGTTTTAATTTTGAAGACCCATCGACAGCTTATGATTTTCATGTCGTTTGTTTTCTTAACTAGCTCGAACGCATCATTTTTCTGCAAAGCTCCTAACTCGTCCTCAACCGCAGCTTGCCACTGCGCTCTATCTGGCCTTGATTCAATTTCTGAGTAGCTGTTGGGCTCCGCTGAAAAATTAAACTGGGACAGATTTATCTGCTCAAAATTACTATTGTATTGTAACTTGCCTGTTAATTTGCGCTCGCGGCAACTTTGCCTTTGGTCTACCAAATCATGATGTTGCCGGAGCGCAGCTGAATTATCTTCCACCCGCTCACACTTATGATCATCAACCAAATCATGATGTTGCCGGAGCGCAGCTGAATTATCTTCCACCCGCTCACACTTATGATCATCAACAGTAGTTTCAATCTTCGAATCATTATCTTCTGAGAACTCCCCTTCTGAAACTGATGTTGGTTTCTGCTCAATACACCAGGTATGCATATCTTCGTATCCTTGCAGGCTCTTTGCTGGAAATTTGCATTCGTTGAACTTAACATTTCGAGCTACCAATACTTTACGAGTGCTTGGTTCCCAAATTCTGTAGCCATTCACAGTATATCCAACCATTATCATTTCCACACTTTTTGGGTCAAATTTCCCCCTTTTCTCTTTTGGCTGAAGCACAAATACTTGACATCCGAAAACTCTTAATTTGCTAACGTCAGGCTTTATTCCATACCACAGCTCGGCAGGCGTCTTGTTTAAAATGCATCTGGTAGGGCTGCGGTTTGATAAATAAGTCGCAGTCAACACCGCCTCTCCCCACATTTCCTTGCGCAAACCTGACTCTAAAAGTAATGAACGAGCTTTTTCCACCACTGTCCGGTTGAACCGTTCTGCGACGCCGTTTTGCTTTGGACAATAACCAACTGTTTTTTCAAGCTGAATACCTTTATCTGCATAAAATTTTTTTTGCTCGTTTGACAAATATTCCGTTCCTCTATCGCAGCGTAAGTAAGCTATGTTGCAGCCAAACTTTGCCGTCACGTGACTTTCGAATTGTTTAAAATGCTCAAAGACTTCTGACTTATTCTTCATCAAATAAACACTGGCAAAGTGGGTGTAGTCATCATTGAAGCTTACAAAGTATTTTTTTTTATCATGCGTTTCTGGCATAACGGGGCCGCATACATCTGTATGTATTCTCTCAAGAACTCTTGACGTGGGTGGCCTCTGATTTTTGTACGGCTTTTCTGTTTGTTTTCCTTTTACGCACGACTCACAAGAAACTCTCTCTTCTCTTATGTTCAATCCAGTTACCATATTTTCTCTTTTTAGTTTGTTGAAAGACGAGTCACTCATGTGCCCAAGTCTGCGATGCCATATGTCGCTCATTTCACAAACAAGAGCTGCCTCACGATTTGAGTACAATTTGATCTCATACAGGGCGTTTGATAAATTTGCAATTCCTACAACACTACTTTTGCACTTAATGACCGCAAGATTGCCACATACAAAATGTACTTCCAGCCCCTTCTCCTGAAGCGCCTTAATTGAGAGCAAATTTGTTCTCAAATCTTTAGCGAAGAAAACATCATGTACATCAATATATATAATTTTTCCATCAACGAGTGTCGTTGCTCTAAATAGACCTTTGTGCGTTGCTTTTACAGCACCTCCTTTCTCTGCAGTACTAATCATTAACGGCTTCTCTAATGTTTCTACCATACTTAACAACTCAATATTATTTGTCGTATGCCGCGTACTACCGGAGTCAAGCAGCCACACATTCGAATCTACATTGCTCTCGAGCATAAATGCAACAGCAGAGTTCTCTCTGGAGCTTTTATAATTTTTGCCTTTTCTATTGTAATTAATTTTATTTTTGCCTTCTCTTTGTGGACAATTAAAGCTTTTGTGCCCCCTCTTTCTACACTTAAAGCATTCCCCTGTGAAGTTAGCTGAGAATGCCGTTTCACGACTGGCTACACCAGCTGCACCACTGCTCTGTTCCTTGATCGTTGCTTGCCTCATTTCTTCATTGAGCAAACGGGACTTCGCATATTCCAGGGTCAAAGTTTCATCTGGTAAATTCTCTAGTGCCGTTATTAACGGTTGAAATTCTTCTGGAAACGACTTGAACAAAAAATAAATCACTTCATTTAAATCTATTTTTGCTCCTGCTGCAGTTAATTCACGGACGCACTCATCAAATTTTGAAAAATGAACCTTCATGTCACTTCCTAGTTCATAACGCAGCCTATCCAGTTTGGTTCGCAGCATGTTTTGTTTGGCCATGTTGGTTCCCGAAAACACTGTATTTAATGCATCCCACATATCTTTCGCTAGGGTCTTGCCTTTTATGAATTCCAAGTGATTGTCATCTACGAGCGATATAATCAAATTTTTTGCTTTAGTATTGTTTTCCCGCCACTCCGCAAAATTGCTCGCTGTGGACTCCGGTTTTGCCTGCAACAAAACTTCCAAAACTTTTTGCGCTTCCAAAAAATTTTCAACGCGATACTTCCATGAGTCAAAGTTTTTGCCATCAAAAGGCTTAATTTTTGCGAAAACTAATTCCATCGTACTAGGCATGGCACTGGGCCCATAACCTGTTGTAATAAGTAAATTATTTATTTAACTCTTCAGAGCAAAAGACAACTTAAGACTAAATATTCAAAACTTCAATTTAATATAACAAGTTAAATAACTTCATGACGACTGCGCACACATACGCACATGCTGCTCTCATCATGTTGATGCTCTCTTCGATGCGTCGCTTTCTTCTACATTTTTAAAAAAATAGCATTAATATTTTAAAAAAACAAAATCGAATGCTTAAAAGTTTGAATAATTAAATTCAACTCACAAAATTAAAAATTATTTAAAAACTCACAATAAGCAATATCAGAAAAAATTATCAGAAAAAGTATTTCTTTTACTATATTTCAATCTTAGAAACTATAGTGTCTCTGTTAAGTAATAAAAATTTAAGAAATATTTTTTATACAGAAAAAGAATATAAATATGATGCTTATAGTGATTCAGTTAACAACATTCAGTTGGTGTTGTTATGCAAGGAAAGTGATATAAAACTTTTTGGCTTTGATAATATCCTACATCCTGTCATTTAAAAACTTCTGAATTTTAGAAAACGAAGTTGTTATTATTTCAACTACAGATTATGATACAATAATTTACAAGGTAGCCTTGACAACTACCTTTTTTCTCACAAGCGGCGATCGGGAGTTGTTAAATACTAAGTTTAACTTGTCATCTGTTTTGCTGCTTCTTTGTTTTCTCTGTTGAATGTGTTTTTGAAAACTCCAAATCGCCAGCAGAACTGTCACTCCTTCCTTGTAAATCATTTTACAATGCCACAGATAATACTTTCAAAAAATTGAAGGGAGCTGTATTTGCTGTACTTGGTGACAATTTGGGAAGTCACCAAATTGGAGGATTTTCCGAAAACTTTAGAACTACTGAGTACTTTTGTAGGTATTGTTTTTTTACTAAAAATATGTTGAAGGAAAAAGAATTAACATTATGTGAGTTTCGAAATCCACAAAATTATTTATCCTGCGTACAAAAATTAAATGAAACTGACGTGTTAATTGAAAAAGGTATACAGTTTGATTCGTATCTTAATAATCTTCAATATTATAATGTTTGCAATCCTAGACTTCCTCCTTCTTTAAGCCATGATTTATTTGAAGGAATTATTTCATTTGGCTTAATGACTTAACATATTCAGCGGCATAGGCGTCCGCAGGATTTTTCCTAGGGGGTAGCAAAGACTTACGTGGAAAGTTCACGTATTTGGAATTATTATTAATTATTTAGGAATGCTCCTTGAAAAAGATGACCATTCCAATTCTGTTTTTTGGGATGTTTGGTGAAAACTTAGTGAACATTGTCGCAATTTATATCGTTCCTCTGAATGAGATTTGATCGAACCATCAGGACAAAATTCAAAATTTTTGTAATATGATTCCCATATTCATTCTTAAACAATATATTCAGAAGTTAGGGTATATCTGAAACACTCTTCTTTATGCAGGGTGTTCATAAAATTGGCTATACTGAAAAATACACTCTTTTATATTTTATCATAATATTTTTAAATTTTCCACCTCAAAACACAAAATTATATTTTAAAATTGTGAGATATTGCCATTTTGTAGGACAGCATAGAGATTTTAAGAAATGAAGGTATAATTTAAAACAAAAGTTGCAAAAAGTTGCAGATTAATGTATGTTTTATCTACGGGACTCCAACTTGGTAAAAAATGTAATCTAATTGCGTACATGTGTGGTTAAAGTTAATGGCATTCTAACAAAATTCAACCTGATTTTTTTTTTATTTTTTGCTTAAATTCCAATACATAACTTTAACATAAATTTGGCTTATTAAGCTACTTAGTTTATTGAATATGAAACACAAAAACTGTTTATTTGAGGCTGAGAAATAATTTAAAAAAAAACAAAAAACAGCTTTTCGACTGCTGTTTTAAACATAACGGATCAAGCAATCATTCTGAAATTTTTTTACATGGCGTTGTGTGTTTATATGCTGTGTTTTAGAGAAAAAAAAATTATTTTTTGCAATTTTTTTTTTTTTATTTTGTTCCGCTAGAACGAGAGCACACGTTCTAGCGGGAAGCATGTGCGTTCGACACATGCTTGCTGACATAAGAAAATTTAATATATTTTGAAAGATGGGCTCAAAAGAAAAGTTCATCCCAGATTTCTTCTATCAGTTCAGAAATATTTTTTGACATTGGGATTTTTGCTATGTAATGCCTTTTAATAATTTTTGGCAAACACAACTATCACTATTTTAGCTACTTTAGTTAAGTATGTGTTTAACAGACCAGTTCTTGAAAATCCACAATTGTAAACCAGTATTTTTCATATTTCTATGTGTTTGTTGTTAGTGGCGGCCATGGCGCCTGTTCGGTGGGAACAGAAAAAAGCCATTTTTCTGTTCGGTCTTCACCTCTCTGCAGACAAAGGCAAGCCTCAGAGAGTAAAAACTGCAATGAAAAGCTTCATCAGAACATAAGCCGTTCGGAGTCGGCATAAAACATGTAGGTCCAGTTCTCGATCATTTGTGTTCAAACATTTCACAACACAGACAACACAATTGATCATAAGAAGCTCGGTCAAAGTCCTTTCAGAGCTGAAGTGGCCATTTCGTTTTTTTTATGTGTTTGTTGTAAGTTTTTGATTTCAAAACCAAATTTTAAGCTCAAGAAACATAATTTGTTAATGAAATTGCCAATATATGAAAAGCAGCTGACAATTTTTATTAACATTTATTACTTTTAGGATTCAAATTTTGTTTTGAAATCAAAAAATTACAACAAACACATAGAAATATGAAAAATACTAGTTTAAATTGTAGATTTTCAAGAATGTGTGCAATTAGGATTGACAGATCCTGATAGGCTGTTGTCGGGAAACGTCAAAAAAATTCCGAGATTTTCTATAAGCCGTCGGGACAAAAAGAAAATCACATTTGTGTAATAGTGTTTGTATTTAAAAAACATAAGGCCCAATAAAGGCCCAACCAAAATAGACGAGTTGCTCCGTAACGAGTAGAGACAATGTTGTTGCCCAAAATAAACTTAACGAAGCTGAACGAAGCAGCCACACGTTTTGTTCCGTAAGAACTGAACTTTTACCGTCTTAACTCGTCAGACGTTCGGCAAGTTGCAATCGTCTCGTTTCGTCTATTTTGGTTTATCCTTAAAGCATAAACAAAATGAACATATATAAAATGAACAATAATCAGCTATGGGCACGGAGCAAGCTACGGAGCAAGCTACGGAACAAGCTACGGAGCATTGAGAGTAACAGTGTTGCCAGCTCAAGACGATTGAAACTAGCTAAAATTATTAAAAAAATAGCTAAAAAAAAGCTAACTTTTTATTTTTTTATTTCATATTAAAAAAATATGTTTATCTATGCATCAACACAAAAAAGAAAAAAAAAATGGAGCTAAAACTCATTAATGACTTCTTCAAAGGTTCTTATTCAATGCATTGCATTTTTTTTCTTAAAGAAAACAACTTATTTAATAATAACATTTTCACTTATAAGTCGATCCATTCCTTGTTACTACTTTATGCTGGCATATGCTGGCATATAAATAAAGCTAGTTCAGCTTCCTGCTCCTGCGTTTTGATGGAAATTGGCTTAAATGGTATCTTTCTGATTCCAAGGAATTTTGCAGCGGCTTTGTGCTTTTCTGTCTCGGCATGACTACGCAAATTCGATATTTTAGCAACAATACTGCATTTACAGTATTTGCAAAATGCTTTATTCTTGTCCGTAGAATCTTCGCTTATCCAGTTATTAAACAATGTATTTGTTTTCCACTCGCTTCGAAATTTATGCTGATATTTTGACATTTTATAACCGTCAACAGGAAAAAACAGGAAAAACAAAACGAATTCGTTGCAATTTAAACTGATTGGTTGATCAGTCTCTTCAGGGTTGCAATAAATTGATGTTTTGTAATAGAATAGTAAATTTTTATTTTTGGAATAGAATTATGAAGATGCCACCTAACGTAATAAAGATTTTTGGTATTATTTGTTTTGATTTCAGTTTATGCAAACAAATTAGAAAAAAACATTAAAAATAGCTAAAAAAATAGCTAAAAATTTATTGAAAATAGCTAAATATCCGGCTAATAGCAATTTATAAAATTTAGTAGCTAAAAAATTTAAAAAAAAGCTAAATCTAGCCGGAAAATAGCTAAAATGGCAACACTGGAGAGTAAACGCTTACGTATTGAGAGTAAACGCTTACGTAGCAAACCAAGAAGCAACAACAAAGAATAGAAACGAAAATCAGTTCAGTGTCAAAAAAGACTGCAAGGGAGTAAGATCTATGTCGGACGAAGACAAAACAGAACAGCAAAAAAAAAAATTAAAAAGCCATCTCTAAAAACAAACAAGCGAACAAAACTTAATGCCTGCATGCTCTGCATGTTATTATGAATAAAATTTAAAAAGATTTCTAATGTGTTCTGCAAAAGGCGCAGTGCGCATATTTTGCAATAAATTAGAAATAAATATTTAAACTTATTTTGTTTATATTATGCGAAATCTTAGAAGCTTAATTAAAATAGCCTGATTTCATTTGAAGTTTTATTTCAAAAATGGAGAACCTTAACTCCAGTTAACTTTTCTCATTAATTTCTTTCTCTCAACTTAATATATAAACATCAACTGGTCAATATTTTCTTCTGTCATATTCTACTTGTTATTTTCCTATCTTGCAGCTAACTAAACAAATGTTTATATTTTACCGCAATTTTGTACGAACTGTGGTAAATTTTTATCAATTAAACCAAAAAGAATTCAGTTTTAATATTTTTATTTTTAATATGCATACAAATTTTTCTCAGTGCAAAGAGCACAAAACAACACAATCTTTAAATGTAGTGATGCCCATACCAGACAATAATCAACAATATGATCAGGTATGGGCACCACTACAATTAAAGATTCATGTTGTTTTGTGCTCTTTGCAATGAGAAAAATTTTTATTTTATTCCATATCGGACCACATACTATTTCAATTCCAGTTGGTTCATATGAACTGAAAGACATTTACTTCTTTCTTATTACTTACTTACTTAGGTGGCCGTGACAACCCGTGTCCGGATTTCGACCGACCTCATCAGCTCTCGCCAGGCGCCTCTGCTTTGCGCGCGCCTTCTCCAATCGGATACACCAAGTGCGGTTAGGGCTTCCTCAGCCTGGTCCATCCATCGGAGGCATGGTCTCCCTCGTCGTCGTTGACCAGCGACCCTCGCTTCGAGCACCTTTTTCGCTGGAGCTTCGTCGTCCATACGATGGACATGACCCAGCCAGCGTAGTCGCTGCACAGTTATACGCCGAACTACGTCAATGTCTCCGTAGAGCTCATACAGCTCGTGGTTCATTCGGATGCGATAGTCATCGCCGACTCGAACAGGACCGAAGATTTTGCGAAGAACTTTTCTCTCGAACACCCCCAGAGCGGCTGCGTCAGTTTGCGAAACTACCCATGCCTCAGCGCCATAAAGCAGCACAGGTAGAACGAGCGTCTTGTAGAGTGTTAGTTTTGTCGATCGAGAGAGGGCTCTGGAACTTAGTTGCTTACTGAGCCCGTAGTAGCACCTATTAGCAATTATTGTTCTTCGCTTTATCTCCAGGCTGATTTCGTTGTTAGTATTAATGGCGGTGCCAAGGTATACAAACTCCTTGACTACTTCAAAGTTATAGCTGCCGGATGAAACGTGGGAGTCTAAACGCCGAGCTCCCTTGTTTCTAGACAGCATATACTTTGTTTTACCCTCATTTATCGTCAAACCCACTTTGGCTGATTCCTTTTCGATAGCGGCGAAAGCAGCGGTAACATCTCTCTTGGTTCTGCCAACAATATCAATATCATCAGCGTAAGCAAGGAGCTGGACACCTTTATAGAAAATGGTGCCATTACGATGCACACCGGCCTTTCGTACGATCCCCTCCATGATGATGTTGAAGAGATCGCAAGACAGTGGATCGCCTTGCCTGAAACCTCTTTCGGTATTGAAGGTTTCGGAGAGGTCATTTCCTACCTTGACGGAGCTGCGTGTGTTGCTCAACGTCATTCTGCAAAGTCTAATCAACTTTGCAGGTATACCGAACTCAGACATTGTTGCGTATAGGCAATCCCTTCTCGGGCTATCGAACGCAGCTTTAAAGTCGACAAAGAGATGGTGTGTGTCAATTTGATTTTCGTGGGTTTTCTCCAGAATTTGTCGTAGCGTGAAAATCTGGTCTATGGTGGACTTACCAGGTCGAAAGCCACACTGATAAGGTCCAATCCGTGTTTTTGTAATTGGCTTTAATCTTTCACACAGTACGCTTGAGAGAACCTTATATGCGATGGAAATAAGACTGATACCTCTATAACTTGCGCAGATTGTAGGGTCTCCTTTCTTAAGTATAGGGCACAGTACACTGAGGTTCCAATCGTCGGGCATGCTTTCTGCTAGCCATATTTTGCTGATGAGCTGATGCATGCGCCTTATCAATTCATCGCCGCCGGTTTTAAACAATTCAGCTGACAGGCCGTCAGCACCCGCTGCTTTATTGTTTTTGAGTCGTTGGATAGCAACTCGAACCTCTTCATGGCTAGGTGGTGATACTTCCACTCCGTCATCGTCGATTGGTGGCAGTGCACTGTGCTCTCGATGGGCGGCATTGGTGGAATCGTCGCCATTAAGTAAATTGGAGAAGTGCTGTCTCCACAATCTAAGCACACACTGTGTATCCGTATTCAGATCTCCATTTTCGTCTCTACAAGTGGATGCTCCGGGCTTGAAACCTTGGGTTAGACGCTTAACCTGTTGATAGAATTTTCGTGCATCCTTCTTGCCCTGGTATACCTCTAGTTCCTCACGCTCACGCTTTTCCTGCTCTCTTTTCTTGCGTCTGAAAAGGCGCCTCTCTTCCTTCCTCTTTTCGCGGTAGTTTTCTCGCACGGCTCGCGTTGCAGCTGACTGCAGCGTTTTTCTATAAGCGGCGTTTTTACTGCAGTCGCAATGCGACACTCCTGATCATACCATTGTTTCCGAGGTTGCGGGCGCCGGAAACCAATGACTTCTTCAGCGGCAGCGCGCATGGAGTGGGATATATGCGCCCAAAGTCCGCCGGCGTCGTCGAGTCCAGAGGTTGGTTGGTTGAGCTTAACCGAGAGTTGAGCGGAGTAGGCTTCGGCAGTCCGTTGTAATTGCAGCTTAGCGACATCTAGCTTTCGTTGCATTCCTGTGCGTATGTTCTTCGCATTGCATAATCGCATGCGGATCTTGGCTGCAACAAGATAATGGTCGGAGTCAATGTTGACCCCCCGAAATGTACGCACATCTAGAACACTAGAGGCATGCCTTCCGTCGATTACAACATGATCAATTTGGTTTCGCGTTTTTTGATCCGGGGACAGCCAGGTGGCCTTGTGGATGTCGAGGTGCTTAAATCTGGTGCTACTAACTACCATGTTTCGTGCCGCGGCGAAGTCGATCAGTCTTAGACCGTTGTTTGTGGAGGTCTCGTGAAGACTGAACTGACCGACAGTGGGGCCAAAGATGCCTTCCCTTCCGACTTTCGCATTAAAATCGCCGAGGACTATTTTCACGTCATGGACCGGAAGGTGGTCATATACGTCCTCAAGACTAGCGTAGAAAGCGTCCTTGACGGCTTCGTCCTTTTCCTCCGTCGGGGCGTGCGCGCAAATAAGGCTTATGTAGAAAAATTTTGCCTTGATGCGGATCGTGGCCAATCTTTCGTTCACAGGTGTGAACCGGGAAACAAGGTGGCGTAGTTTCCGGCTAACGACGAATCCACATCCGAATTCGCGGTTCTCCGCATGGCAGCTGTAGTAGATATCGCAGTGTGCTTGTTTAGAGCAGCCTTGCCCTTTCCATCGCATTTCCTGGATGGCGGTGATGTCAGATTGTATTGTTTTGAGGGCTTCCGCCAGTTGGATAATGGCACCTTCCCTATAAAGGGTCCGGACATTCCAGGTGCATATCCGTAAATCATTGTCCGTTTTTCGTTTGCGGTGGTCGTCAACGTAATTGGGGTTCTTATCCGAGGCTGGTTTAGTTTTCATTGGGCAGTAGTAATGTAGCGGGACCCAAACCCTGCGCACATTCCATGTTTAAGGTCTATAGATCGACCCGCCGCTCAAATTAGCCGTCAAACTGACGGATGCCAGTTTGCCGTTGCCCAGGGAACACCACTTGGAGGTTTGAGTCGACTTGAGACGATTTCGACATGGATAATGCTGGCCTCGCCAGGTTGAGGCGGTCAGACACGTTGCCATGTGAAGGTTCGCCCCCTGTTCCCCACTTCTTTCTTATAGTCAAGTATAAAATCCATTGATTATTGAATTTACTTAAAAATTGAGCGAAACAATAACACCCTAAAAACTGAAATTATTTCCTCCGAAGACATAGATTTTTCAAAACCAAACAGTGTAGTACAGTTGTTGGGATTCAGAAGAAGTTGATGAATGAAGAAGTTGGAAATGAGCTACCGTACGAAGAATTTATCAAAGTGGTTACTATAGAGCCGTTACAAGATATAGAAAAAACAAAATATATAAATATAGATCAGTCAGATACAACTAGAAAATTTAATCTGACTTACCTTTGAATATTACAAATGTAAATACAATACGTATCGAAAGCAACTTGACAGATGGATCATATATTAATAACACTTTGGTTCACACTATTCATGAATTTCGTCTAGATGTTCCACCCGGATATAAAATTAAAGAGAAACCTCAAAACTTCATTTATTTACCTGTCAACTGTCAACAAGTAAACAACATAACTATTAGAATCTTAACTTAGACGGCGACCTTATAAATTTTCGAGGGGAAAAGATTACCGTAAGACTGCACTTCAAGCCAGAACAATTATAATTATGATTATTTATAATAAATATAAGATACAATGAGGATTTCCAGTTAGTCCTACATCAGCACTGGAACGAGGAAGAAGAGCTAAAAAACCATTGACAAGATATAATATAGAATTTTTAAAATCATTCGGTCTTAATCTTGGGAGAAGAGCCAACAAGACTTATTACTAAGCTGCTAAACTGTTCTGTACTATTCAACAGCTAATTGCTAAAACTGATCTGTGCTGTTCAACAGCTAACTGCTAAACTGGTCTGTACCACTCAACAGCTAACTGCTAAAACTGATCTGTACTGTTCAACAGCTGTCTGCTAAACTGATCGATAATTATCGATAATCAATAATTCAATATGAATGAAATACTCAATGTACTTCAACAACCTACGTACGATGAGAGTATTATAAAAAGAGACTATCATAGTTACTATCCATACCAAAAATCGTTTAACAATAACGATGAGATTCGTATACCCATTCAAAATCAGGATCTCTTTGTCTTACCAAGTGAGAGTATGATTTACATTCATGGCTTTATAGTTAAACAGGAAGGAGGAAATGATGTAGTAACAACAGGTGTGAAATTTAAAAACAACTTTGTTTCATATCTGTTCGATGAAATTCGATATGAAATTAATGGTTTTGAAGTTGATCGTACACGTAATCTTGGAATTTCATCAACCATGAAAAATTTCGTATCATTGAATAAAGCTGAAAGTTGCGCATTAAGAAACACGGGTTGGGTTCCTGATGAAAATTTCACATTGGAAAAATCTTATTTTAGTTGTTGTGTGCCGTTGAAAATGTTCCTGGGTTTTACTGAAGATTATAATAAAATAATATTTAATTCGAAGCATGAACTTATCCTTCAACGTTCTTCATATAATGATAGATCATATCATTCTACAAATGGAACTGATCAGTTAAAGCTAACAATACTGGACATAGTTTGGAAATGCCTCATATACAATTATCAGACTTTGCAAAATTGGAAATGTACAAGATAATTAAAAACGAAAATTTGCTAATACCAATGGCGTTTAGAAGTTGGGACTATCATATAAATCCTATACTACCAAAGGAAACAAAAGTTTTATGGAATGTAAAGCTTTCACCGCAAAATGAAAGACCACGATTTCTTATAATCGGTTTACAAAGAGAAAAAAGTAAACAGGAAAGAAATATATTTGATCATTGTAATATATCTAATTTAAAAGTATATATAAACTCTGAATCATATCCCTATAGATGATTTAAATAGTCGCTTCGAAATGGGACAGTATGCTGTACTACGTATATTGTTGTTGATGTAACACACCAAAATGAAGCAGTTAAAGTTGGACCTATTGATGTACGAATTGAATTTGAAACCGAAGCAAACAAACCGATTCCAGATAGAACCTCAGCCCACTGTTTAGTAATTCATGATCGATTAATTGAATATGCACCTCTAACAAATGAATTCAGAAAAAATTAATTAAATATAAGGTCACTTTTTTCCATTAATAAAATTATACAATTTGTTTACATTAGAGATGAGCGATCCGGTGATTTTTCAAGAACGTCGTTCTTAGTGAACGTGATTTTAAAATCACCGTTCTTTTAAACGGTGACCGTGATCACGTTATTTTTTAATTAAGCAAATACACATGCAAATATGTAACCATAAGCAATGTAGTGATGTCATGTACATTGTTTTGAAAATTTGTGCTACTTATGTTAATACTGAAAATACTTAATAAATCTTGGTAATATAAATATGTGTATTTTTATACAACTATATGCAAGCGTTTGTAAGGATTTAAAAAAAGAGGATAACGTGCCGAACGTTTCACCTCATGACTAGTAGTCAACAATGCAAAATTTTTGCATTCAATATTTGATCCTAAAAAAATTTTTATTTTATAAATAAATTTCAAATCTTAAACACGGTGACACGATAATTTTTAACTAGCGTGTGACCGTGTTTTACAGTGATCACGTTATTTTTATTTTATTATTTCTGTTAGATAATTATAATTTAATTCGCTCGATAAAAGTAGTATATTTAATGTTTTCTTTTTACGTTTCCTTGCAATTTCAGACTTTAATTAGTAGTGCTATTTCTAAACCAGCGACAACCCTGGTCATTTTACGAGAACATTAAGAAAGAGAAAATATTTGGTCTGAAACAAAATTACAACATTACCAACTCTTGCTTTTGCGCATTGAATGTGTGCTTGAAAGACAGAGACAAAAAAACGCAAACGTGAAATCACTGGTTATGTTACGAATCACTGCAAACAGCATAAATAGCTAAATAAAAAAACCAAATCACTACCCTGTAGGAAAATCAACTAATTTAAAAGTAGTTGATAAAGTAGTTTTTTGTCAACCACAACTAGTTGAAATTCTGACTTTTGTCCATAGAACGAACTAACTTATTTTGTATGGTGATGTCCGCTAAATAAGTCAATTGACTTTCGTCTGCATATATTTTCAACTACTTGTTAAATTAGTTATATTTAAATTTTTTTTTTAATTACTTTAAAATTGAAAACTATTACTGATGGCCTAAAGTTAATAATATTCCTATAGGAACAAACTAACTTATTTTTAAAAACAACTAATTAAAAAACTAGTTTAAAATAAACCAGTATATGAACTACTTTGAATTATATTAAGGCGGCATCCACTTCAATATATGAAGTAATTGAAATACTACTTAAAAACAAGTTATTGATAAACTACTTTGAATTATATTAAGGCGGCAACTACTCTGATGTTGGCATGTTTTAATTGAAAATTTTTATTAGATTACAAGCTTATATATATTTAACCATGTTATTTCATCAAATATTATTAAATTTTGGCCATCAGTAATAGTTTTCAATTGGTTATTTTAAAGCAATTAAAAAAATAATTTAAATGTAACTAATTTAACAAGTAGTTGAAAATATATGCAGACGACAGTCAATTGACTTATTTAGCGGACATCACCATACAAAATAAGTTAGTTCGTTCTATGGAAAAAAGTCAGAATTTCAACTAGTTGTGGTTGACAAAAAACTACTTTATCAACTACTTTTAAATGAGTTGATTTTCCTACAGGGATTTGATGAAATAACATGGTTAAATATATATAAACTTGTAATCTAATAAAAATTTGCAATTAAAACATGTCAACATCAGAGTAGTTGCCGCCTTAATATAATTCAAAGTAGTTCATATACTGGTTTATTTTAAATTAGTTTTTTAATTAGTTGTTTTTAAAAACAAGTTAGTTTGTTCACTGTTCACTGTTTTTTTAAGTATTTGATCACCACAGTTACCAGTGATTTTTCAATCACGGTGATTAAATCACAGGTACGAAAATATCGCTCATCTCTAGTTTACATACATATGTAAATAATAATAATAATAGAAATAAGAAAAAATTTAAATAAATTTTTATTAGAATTTTACCACAAACATTCGTTTATTTTAGCTTTAAACTTCTACACTGCTCCCGTATCTTGAACTTGCGGTTTTTTTTGTTTGAGTACGCTTACTATGTTTATTGTGAGGCTTGGCTCTTATCACTTTAACCTTGAATTCTTTTTATAGCGACTTGATATTAATTTAAAATATAAAAAAAATTAAAATCCGTATCAGGGTTGGGATGGGTGACGTCATACAATGACATAAGTCGGCTTCTAAAATGTTCTCGAAGTTTCTGCATCTCGAAGCTTTACAGACTCTTGAATTTACTTAAAATATAAGCCAGAGGCGGAGATTTCGCTGGACGACTTGACCGGGGATTGAGACTTGTGCCTCAGATGTATCCCACTTATATACGCCTATGTTTCAAATGGTTGTTATCCAATTCTTAAACTACTTATGCAAATCTAATACACGCACCTAATACTTAGCACCATTATGATAAATTTATAAACATTTCTTTAACCCTTCAACCTTCGCCGTACCTTAATTGCTTCAACCCATATTAATGCATATATTTTCATAAAGCAAGTCATATCATTTCAGCTAAAGTCAACCAGCAGAATTTGAGTCATTGCTATATCGAATTCAAGGGTTAAGAAAAAAAACAAAACATGCAAACACTGATAAGAACTCACTTGACTACCACTACCGATAATAAAGTAAATAAAACTATGACCAACGCTTAAAAGCAAAGACATACCCCAAACTTGCCAATTTTAAAAGTTTAAAGCAAAGACATACACCAAACTTGTCAATTTTAAAGGCCTAAAGCAAAGACATACACCAAACTTGCCAATTTTAAAAGCTTAAAGCAAAAACATACACCAAACTTGCCAATTTTAAAAGCTTAAAGCAAAGACATTCACCAAACTTTCGTTTCTGTTCTTTGTTGTTGCGTCTTGTGTTGCTACGTAATCGTTTACTTTAATGCTCCGTAGCTTGCTCCATGCCCATAGCTGAATATGATCATAAATTGGTTTTTTAAATTTTACAGGAGAGGCAAAATATAAATGTTATTTCGTAGCATTTGTTCCGACACACGTTTTAAGACTTTATTTAAAGGAGTTTACAAAAAAAAAGAAAAGAAAAAAAATGGTATGGCCATTTGCCCCATGAAAGGACTTTGGCAGAGCTTCTTTTGACCAATTGTATTGTGCGTGTTGTGAAAAGTTTGAACACAAATGATCGCGAGCTGGACCTATATAGCTTTATGCAGACTCCAATCTGCTCATGTTCTCAAGAAGCTTTACATGGCAACAATAGTGCGAAGATAGCCACGCTTTTTTTCGAACTCAGCAATACTTTTTAAATTTACCACAGTATATTTCGGACATGAATTTTTTCCGTTTAAGCTGTACGTCCTTTTTTAAGGCAATCATAAATTTAAGACAAAAATGTTAAATTTTAATGAATGTAACTCTACCCACGCTTAAATATTTTATTAAATGATTTCCAAAGCTTTATTCTTTTTTTTTTTTGAAAGAAACTGCTTGCGAAGATATTCTTTCTTACAATCTTTATTATAGCTCAGCAATGTTTTCAAACGCACCAAATAGTGTGGTGAAAATGTTACGTTTTACTCATGGTGTAAGAAAACCAGGTGAAAGCGTTTTTTTCACCTCTCTCACTAAAATTGTACCCGCATCTGGCAAAAACAGCAGAAATAAATGGCTGCGTTCAGCAGGTACAATCATGTTTCAATCATTGGCTGCATTCAGCGAAAAATTTGCTACGTAGCTGTTGAACAACTTTCGGGCTGAATGGTATATTGCATAAAGTGCTCGCACAACACGTTCCCTGAGCGGTCTGGAGCGGCTTACGCTTACTTTATTTTGACAGATAAATATATGTACCATATATTAAATTTATTAATTACTAAATTATTAAATTGCTTAGTAGTGCTTTTAATTTAAACTCTTGTTTGAAACGTGTGCACACAGAACATAAAAAAAATAAATTTGTGACAAAAAGCATTTATTGTCGAACAGCTGTTTACTGTTTGACGTTTCGAAAAAAAAAAATAGTTCAGCAGAAAGTATCAATTTATGCATGGCAGAATTATAAGGTAGGGCCGGTTGGCTCAGTGTCCTCACGCGTCAACGAATAGTGGATAATGAAAAGGTTGGTAAGTTGTCAAAACGACGAATTTACTAGGAATTGCACATGAAGAAAATATTTTATGTTTCCAAGTTGCAAGTAGTACGGTCGCGTGTGTTACATTTGTGATAATTTAAGTGAAAATATTATTAAAACAATGTAATAACAACTTTAAAATGTTAAAGAAGTCTTAAATTGGCAAAAAAAAACTTGTAAAATTTTAACCTAAAATCGACTGCGAAACATGAACAAAAAGAAACTTGAGATGAACAGCTGATTTTGACATCTAGCCCGTTTTATTTTGCTTTTTACTTCATTCCTCTCCGAGTCGGCCCTACCTTATAATTCTTCCATGACTTTATACTACTTCGCTACCTGAGCGCTCTTTCGGATAGAATGCAGCCATTATAAGGTTATCCAGATATTTGACATACCCTTAATTTATGTAAACAAAAGAGACAGGTATTATTGTAGACGTAGAATTTTTTGTTTGCTATATTTTTTGATAAATTTATTTCAATCTTAGGTTTAATAAATGGAAATAAATATTTCGGAAGAATATGAATTTTTTTCCCAAGTAAAGAGCTTATATATATTTTAAATTAATTTGGAAATTTAAAATTTTAACAAACAAAATATATTTTTAATATGTAATAAGTATAAAATTAATTCAATAAATAATTCGAATTTACTATGATATTTAAAGAATCAATAGAGTTTTCATAGCACAATGACCATGCGCATTCTCTGTATATGTAAACCTGCGCAGTAGTAATAAAAATGTTTTTTAGCTACATACTGGCTCTACAGCACATCTCTATAATACATCTGTATTGTTTATTGTATTTATCTCGCTGAAGATAAACAAAAACAATAACAAACGATAAAAATTAAAACAGCTGATATGCATATATGACATAAATGTAAATTTTACATACGTATTAATAACAACAACAATACAAGCCGTTACTGAGAAATATTCGTAAAACAATTCATTCCAAGAAACAACACAATGTTGCGTTCGTGGTTTCGGCACGAACAAAAGCAGCAACCATAAGAAAGTCAGCAACAACTGAAGCATCAATGCATGATTTTTCTTATTATATACGTATAGATATAAAATATAACTGATTTTTGACATATATTTTATCTATGTAAGGTGAATATTGAAGGCTGTAAGTATATTCCAAAGTGTCCTCCAAAAACATTAGGATGTCCTTGAAAAAATTTATGGAAAAGACCCCCAAAAATGACAAACGTGCTGTAAGACGTAATTCTACGTCAAAAATATTTTTACGTTCTTGACAAAATGACAATGGTTATATCACGAAACACTTAGAAGGCATATTAACACAACCATTAACAATAAAATATAGTTTTATACTTGATACAATAATTTACAAGGTAGCCTTGACAACCACCCTTTTTCTCACGAGCGGCGATCAAGAGTTGTTAAATCAATACAAAGTTTAACTCGTCAGCTGTTTTGCTGCTTCTTCGTTTTCTCTTTTCGATGTGTTTTTGACAACTCCAAATCGCCAACCGAACTGTTACTCCCACCTTGTAAATCATTATACCATGGTTTTATATATAACTAGCTTAAACCCGCCGCTTCGCCGGGTTTTCAAAAAGTTTTCATTCAAAAATTGATAGTGGGTAGGCTTGATTTTTCGCTACAAAAACGATTTTTTATTGTTTAAGTAATACTACAAATTATTAACCTTAAGATTGTTATATCATCTGATAGGAAATCGAAAACCTAAATTTTGGATTTAATATTTTTTACAACAAAAACAACTTTTATCCAATTTTTTGGCTTAAACTAAAAATTTTTGAACATTTTTTAAAAAAATTTTTAAAAATATTAATACTTTGGTTTAGTAAAAATTTCAACTTATGTTTGAAGGATATTTTAACAAACAACATTTTTCAAAAAAAATTATTGAAATCCATTGCAAACTGACTGAAATATTTGCCTTCAAAGCTAAAAGTGTGAATTTCAAGTCGTTTTTCTCTCATTCTCAGCTTATAATTAATACTAAAAAGATCTGGTACTAAAATTTTTCACAGTTTTCAAACTACATACATGATTTTGGTATCAAATTGAAGGAAATTTAAAAGCGTTTATTGATTTTGTTCTCGTTTAACCGAAGTGCAATTTAATCCATTAGGACCGAAAGAAAACCATAAAAAACAGACATTTTTAGACTTGAAGCAACATTTTGGTGAAAACTATGTATGCCATTGAGCAGAAATAAGTTATTATTGCATGCTAATTTTACTTTTTTTAAAAAACTGGCACTAAAACTTTTGAAATATTATGCAGTATTTAATGAAAATTCGAGACGCATATGTTTCCATATAGTAACATTGGTTGTTAATGGGTTAAAATAAAGTATCCTATTGCACTCTCTGCTGACCTATAAATATGTGTACAAAATTTTATAAAAATCTGAGTTGTCGTTTAAACGTGATGAGTGAACATAAAAAGTGGCTACAGATTTATTAATAGTATAGAAGATAAAAAAAAAAGTTCTGCGTTGACTGAACAAAACTAGCTATCTTTTGTCAAAAGAGGAAAAAAGTAAGAATTATTGATTTTCCCAAATACAAATGTAAAAATCACTATTTTTATACTTTTGGTTAAAGAAACTATTTTAAACTATTTTGAAAACATTATTCCAATAAATTTTACATTTAAGCTGACTATATAATTTTTACTTATTTTTACTCAAATATAAAAAAAAACATATATGTAATTAAAATATTCAAACAAACTCTGTATGAAATGTGTACAACATCCAGAAGTTCTATTTTTCCAATATTATTTTACGTCTAAAATGTGACCATAACATTTTTAAAGCTAATAATATTTTGGTTCAACAAAAGCAAGTATTTCAAAAAGTAGTAATCAAATGTATCTTTATTGGTTTGTATTATGAAAAAGTATGATATTCCGGCAACTGCGGGATTTTTATGTCCTTACAAAATTGCTCTTTTGCTCTCCTCTTCAAATAAGAGTATACTCGTACATTCTTGTGAGTAGACGTCAAATATCTGGACAACCTTATAATAATTGAATCATGCGGCAATGTTGTTGTTGTCGTTAATGTGTTTAAGCTATTATTCTTGTGAGTTGACGTCAAATATCTGAACAGCCTAATAATAATTGAATAATGGGTACAACATGTTGTGTCTCTGATCAGGTATCAGTTTACGTTCCTTTTTTATTTCTGTGAACACAATTGTTTTAAAAGTGATCAAATAGGGGGGAAATTGTGTTTTCTCGTTATATTTTGCGTTATTTATTTCATTTGTTATAAAAGCACACTTATTCTAAAAAAGCCAAATTTTTAACTGAAAATACTCAATACGTTGAGCAAATGTATCAAAAATATAAAGTACGGCGAAAGACAGACATTTTCCCATGTTGTGATTAGACACTGATATTTTTTCGTTCAGCAGACACACACTAACTGGTTGCACAAAAGTTGTACCTGCTGAACGCAGCCAATAAAATTTGGCACTAATCAACAATTGCTCTCTCCCTGTCAGAATGTTTTGACAGACCCGGAGCAATTTAAAGTGTGGTGAAAAATTCGCTTCCACTTGGTTTTCTTACACCATGGTTTTACTTAAAGTTCTCATTTAGAAAACTATATTAAATTGTGTCTTTAGCCTATTGGTTAAGGCGATTATGATGAGAGCGCGAAGCTGTGAGTTAAAATCTCAACAAAGTGAGTAATGTTTTTTTTTTTTTATTTATCGTGATTTTTTTAGTTATTGCCAATTATTTTTGCCAATTATAAAAACATTTTTATTTAATGTTTTGAAAATTAAAATATAACAGCTTTGCACCGTTAAGACTAAATTTTCATTTTAATTATGTATTGAAAATGGAAAAGTACATTTCAGACACTGAAAAATTCAAATAAATAAATTTACAAGGAGAATTACAGATATTGACAGTTTTGTTATTGGAAAGCTTAAATTAAAATTGTATAATACCAAATCGTTATACATTACACAGAACGGCGGCAAAAACGCTAAAGAGGATCTTAGAGGAGGATAGTCAATTTTACATAAATCGAGGAATAAATATAAATAATAATATAATATAATAACATAAAAATATAATCAAAAAAATAATATAAAAAAAATACAAAAAAAAAGAAAAATAAAAAATCAGTGTGAAAATTATTTTCTCAGCGCTCAAAAAATGTAAGAGATGATCTTATATAAATCAATAACTGTGAACAAACTGGCGTACTAAGTTTTTTCTATCACATTTAAATTGTTTGTCAAAACGTTTTTTAAATTTATATTTTTCAATGAAATTTATTAAAAAAAGCTTATATCCGTAGGGCTTAAAAATTTGAAGAGGTAATCTTATCTGTCTGTGAGATAGGTTAAAGTTTCATAAGTCGAAAAACTTAGTTTTGAGTTATTGGCATTTTTAAAAATCATTTTAGATATTTATAAGAAAAATGAGTTGAAGGCATTAGAAAAGTTGACATTACTTTCCAAGTGGTGGATAAACACTAGTAAAAGGCTCTGTTATACATATAGAAATGATTGGTAGTTAGATATGAGTGAGAAATCAAGTTTTCGTATATGTTGGCTTGGATTAATTTAACTTATTGTCCCAGTTTTTTTTTTTTATCAAACTTTTTTGTAATGACAGAAAAAATAATGTGTATAGGGGAAATTGGGGCTAAACCATACAATTTGAGCATTTGACAAAAAAAAAAATTAACAGACTTATTTTTTCCTCAAGCGTGATAAACCATTTGAAAACAAGTTTCCTAAGCAACAAATCACAGTTCCACAAATTGCTTCAAAATATGGGCTATATTGCTTCAAAAGTGATCACCTCGAAAATGAAAATCCAAAAATGGTGAGACCAAACCAGATACATAATGGGGCTGAGCCGAATAGTTGCGATTAAGTCAATATTTAATATTTATATATTAAATTATATATAATGCTCAGTACTTAATATTTGTATCTAAAGTATTTTGACCAGCAAATTGCTACTATTTGAAAAACATCAAAGATGTTTTCGAGATATTTACAGTTAAAATTTTTGCACAAAGGTGATCAGTCTTAGCAGCTCTAAAATTTAATATAATTGTCCGATTATAATGTTTCTTTTACAATATACTTTTCTCCTAAGAAATTAAAAATTTAATTGGACTCTATTTCGGCGCAAAAAGCAAAAAAGTAGCGTGCACACTTGTAATTTAGACTATACGAAATAGCCCGCAAATAAAATAAGCCCCAAACGAAAACAAATTAAATAACACCCAATGAAAAATGCCCCAACAAAAATGAAATAAGCCCCAAATGGCAAAATGAAATGATGCCCAAATGAAATGGAAAAACACCCAAATGTAAAAATGAAATAACCCCCAATAAAAAAATTAAATAGACCCCAGTGAAATATTCGCCAATAAAATGAAATGAGCATAAAAAAAAACAGTTTTAGCTCAAAATGAAATAGTGCCCAAGCAAAACGAAATAACACCCAAAGGTCGCTGTCATTTTCCAGTTGTGCACATTGTAATTTTGGGACTTGGATAAGTAAAAATAATTAGTAAAGTATGACGGAACAGGAAATAAATCAACGTGTGGGAAGATATCGTTTACAAGCCCGTAGGCGCCTTTTAAATGGAATGAATATAATAAATTTTAATGCTGTTCCAGAATTTAAAATACATTCTAATTAAAATAATATAAATATGATTAATATTGGTTTGATATGCGCCTCTTACAGAATTGATATTTTGTAAAAGGCGAAGCTACACAGAAAATATAAAAACAAGAACAATCAAACATTTGAAAAAATGTGAATAAAAAGCTTTAACTAATGTTTTAAAATTTTTTTAAGTGCATTGAATTATGTTAATAGCATTACTTTTTTATTATATGGGCATTTCCGCCGAAAAGTGCACGGTGACACGAAAATAAAAAGTTATTAAAAACTTATTATTTAATGATATTATCTTAGAGAAACATTTTTATTTTATTGATTTAAGCAATTTAAATATAAATTCATTTACTCATCATGGTAAAAATCGTCTGCACTGTTTCACAAAAGTAATTTTTCCTTTTAGTTAATCTTTTGTAAATGTTTCGTAAACGTTTTTGTTTTAGTAAAAATGAAAGGCATTGGCTAAAAATTATGAAAAATGGTTTTGGCAAGGAGAGGCAGAATATATTAAATTTGTTTTTTAATAACTAAATCACATAATTACTTAATTACCTAATTACTTAATTACCCAAATGAATTAGAATGGGAAAAATGTCACGTAACGCCATGTCACGTAACGTTTCATACCAAGCCGAATAACAAAAAACAAAACGAGAAAAGATTTTTAAATTTGATTACTTTGAAAATAAACTTATGCTATTTCAAATCCTTCTAAAAAAAGTTTTATACAAAAACTCTTGCCAATTTACAGAATTTTACTCATTTTGTAATCCAAGTCAAAAACCACGTGACTATACGTCACGTAACGTATCATTTTTGGTGGTTTCTATCTAAGAGCCGAACTTTTGACAACTCTTAGGTTTTACACCTTGTATAGTGTGCTTAGTAAGCTATTGGAAAATCAAAATAAGGAACTTGTAGTAAGTTACATTTTTCATTCTTTTTTCACTCATTAAAATCGTACGATCGTCTCGTGCGCCACCACGGAAATGCCCATATTCAATCACAAATGCTTTTGTATAATTAGTAAATTATGCGCCTTTTACAGAATGAATAATTTGTAAAAGGCGCAGCTACACAGAAAATATAAATACCCGAACAATCAAAAATTTCAAAAAATCTAAATAAAAAACTAATTCAAATTAAAACTAACAATGAGTCGGACACGACCCATTAACAGAAGCCTAATTTTTTTGTAAACATTTCTTTCAAACATTTTTTTTAGTTTCGCAAAACCGGCTTTAAGACAAAGAAAACAGTTACAAAAAGTAAATAATGTAGTAAAAAACTCTCTAAAAACTTAAATTGCAGAAAATGAAATAATCTCCAAATGAATGCAATAATCCCCAAACGAAATGAAATAACCTCCAAACAAAATGAAATAACCCAAAAAAAAAAATATAAAATGAAATAAGCCATAAACAAAATTTTATTTGGGGGATATTTCATTGGGTGTTATTTCATAATGAAATAAGCCCCAAGGGAAAAAATGAAATTTCGACCAAAATTTATGAAATTTTTCCCAAAAATATATGGGAATTTTTTGGGGCTTATTTCATTTTTTTGGTGCTTATTTTATTTCGTAGAGCCGTAATTTAATTTAATTTTTTGACCACTTCTAATTTTTATTTTATATTTTGGATTTTACTTAATAAAAACAAAAATTTTTCTGCAAATTTCAATAAATCTGTAAGATTAAAAAAATTACAAAATTTACTAAAACAATGTTTAGTAATTAATTTTTTGTATGATTCATATGAAATTCTTTTAACCTTTTGTAGCCCCTTGTAACATTTCTGTAACAGACTGTAAAATATCCTACAAAGTCCGTACGGACCGTATTGATTTCCTTTCAACTCATTTTTGAATCACTGCTACCTACCGCACTAACGAAATAATACACCATCGTACCCAGAGATGGCGCTACTAGTATGTTATTGAACCTTTATTTTGAAAGTTCGAATACCACGACAAGTCGGTGCATGCGAAAAATTGAAAATTCGTGAAAAATTGTTAGTTTTCCTTAATTGACACGGTTTTCTGTCACACTACTGGGTAAGTACCTAAAATACATATTAGATTTCCACACATAACATAGAAAAAAATATAATATTAGCTCAATTTTACAGATCTGCCACACCCCCTGATTTACTAATTTCAAGTCCAATAAGGTTTTCGTTGCTGTAAGCTTTCCTTAACAGCAAATGTTAAACTTTTGCGATATCGAAATTCTGTAATACTGGCAAAACGGACTTCTGTTGATGCCAAATGTTAAACTTTTGTCATAAACGAAAAAAACTGTGTACCTTTACTTCAACACTTGAGTCCCACCCAGCTGCATTAGCAGCACTAGCCGAATATTAGCCGATTGAAAATATGATAGACGCTTGAAAATATGATAGACGGTTTACTTTTTTCGTTAAAGACAACTGAAAATTCGCTTGCGGCAACTATAGGTCGCAAACGAAGTATAGTTGGTTATTTATTCAGTTGCGTTAAGCGAAAAAAGAGCCAATCAAACAGGATATGCTTATATGATAAAAAGTGTTGAATTAAAAAGAAATAACGTGGAGTAACAAAGTCTAGTGATGTAAGCCTAGCCACAGAAATCAAGCCACCGAAGCCACAAAAGCCTAGCAATGTAAGCCTAGCAACGCCAGCCAAGACATTGAAGTTTGACCACTGAATCCTAGCCAAAAAAAAAAAACAAGCTCAACACGCAAAAAAATGTTCTTGGGAGTAGACGTCAAATATCTGGACAACCTTATAATAATTGAATCATGCGGTAATGTTGTTGTCGTCGTTAATGTGTTAAAGCTATTATTCTTGTGAGTTGACGTCAAATATCTGAACAACCTAATAATAATTGAATAATGGGTACAACATGTTGTGTCTCTGATCAGGTATCAGTTTACGTTCCTTTTTTATTTCTGTGAACACAATTGTTTTAAAAGTGATCAAATAGGGGAAAAATTGTGTTTTCTCGTTATGTTTTGCGTTATTTATTTCATTTGTTATAAAAGCACACTTATTCTAAAAAAGCAAAATTTTTAACTGGAAATACTCAATACGTTGAGCAAATGTATCAAAAATATAAAGTGCGGCGAAAGACAGACATTTTCACATGTTGTGATTAGACCAATGAGTATATATGTATATAGCAGAGAATTTTTTGCGCTCTTGAGTTTTATATCTTGATTTTTATATATATTTTTTAATATTTGTAATTACCTACATAACATTTTTTTTAGGTCAAAAAAAAAATCTTGCATTTAATAGCAGCAAATTTAAAAAAAAAAAAAAAGCAAAAATCACTGCGCCGCCGCCACCTAGCCTCGAACCCGTGCATTTTGCGTACAAGGAAAATGCGTAAGCAGTCGGCCACAAATATATTAAATAAATTCTTTCTTAACAACAAATAACAGCATGTGTGTGGGTAGCTGAAATGGAAGAAAGAAAGTTGTGGCGGACACTGGTTAACGTATTTGCCTTGTAATAAAAGTGCC
Organism: Coremacera marginata; assembly: GCA_914767935.1. Lineage (NCBI taxonomy): Eukaryota > Metazoa > Arthropoda > Insecta > Diptera > Sciomyzidae > Coremacera > Coremacera marginata. The sequence continues at coordinate 110,719,862 of OU612044.1, read as the reverse complement.
CGGGTTCGAAGTCGGTGGCGGCGCATTTTTTTCTTTTTTTTTTTATAAATTTGCTGGTTTAACTTAGAGGTAATTACAAATATTAAAAAAAGAACATTTAATACGAGTAATTTCTAAAATACCTGTAAGTGGATTGAAAACATTTAAAACTTGCAAATATCTTATTGACAAGTTGAAATAAAATCTTTGCATGCAAAAGCAGCTAAGAAATGTAACATTAAAATTAATTTCATCCAATTTATTTGAAAATATAAATTGGATTATATGAAAGAAATTCCTATTTGACCTAAAAAAAATGAATTTAGATAGAAATATTGGGGAAAAAATCATTTTCATACTCAATATTTTCATATTGAAATAAATGCATGCAACAAACAATCAACCCAGGCAAAAAATGTGGTAAAAAAAAGTTAAAATTACAATATGTTCGATTAAATTCAGATAATTAAGAACTTATCTAAATCTAAAAAATGTAACATTAAACTTCATTTAATTCAATTTATTTGAAAATAAAAATTGGATTAAATGAAAAATTTATTCAAATTAAATTAGATTAAATTAAATTTGAAATGAATGAAAAATTTCCTATTTGCTCTAAAAAAAATGAATTAACACAAAAATATTGAAAAAAAATCATTTCATAGTTTCATATAAATACCTGAATCTTGCAAATATCCAATTGGCATATTGAAATAAGTCCATGCAAGTCCGTCCATCCAAAAATGTAAACATTCTGCAGAATCTATTTCAATAAAAGGAAAAAAGCAGTCAAACCACTTTCATAGATTCTGAGAGCGCACAACAATCATGGCGGCGCCTGCGCACATACCGAGAGCGCTGTTTTCGAAGATAAAATCTTTCGAAGCACAAATACCGACTGCGCTGTTTTCGAACATTTTTGGTGACCCTTTATTTGTGAACCAGGATTTCAATGAGTTAAAACTCAAGAGCGAAAAAAATTCTCTGCTATATATATACTCATTGGCGAAGCTCCCATGGAATAGCTGGTTCAAAAAGCGTTATCGGAATTTTATCTCAGCAGTGCTTTGACCTATTTTAAATTTTTTTTCACTGAACAGTTCTTTGCTTCAAAAACTAGGACATAATTTAGTCAAAATTTTATCAACTCAAAAAGTTTTACTAAAATCAAATTCATATGCATAAACGCAAATAATATTTACAACAACTTCAAGCAACAACTTCATTATGAATGTTGTAATTCGCCGAATTTAGTGTCGTCAACAATATTAGCATTTGAATGTTGCGAGCGCTGACAGCGTTGTTGGTTTTTTGTTGTTTTTTTTTTCGTTGTTGGATACGTTTTTTTCAAAAACTAGGATATGACAACCCAAATTTTATTAACTCAAAAAATTTTACTAAAATCAAATTCATAAATTTGAATACAAATAATATTTACAACAATTTTAATAATTTCATGTTCGTTGCAATTCGTCGAATTAAGTATCTTCAATAATGTTAAGTTGTGCGGTAAAGCAAACGCTGCGAGCAAACGCATTGTTGTTTGTTTATTTTTTGCTGTTTGTAATTTGATTAAGGTTGGTTGACTTTTTGTTGTAATTGTTGTGGCACTATTCAAATAAATTTGGCTGGAGCGAGCGAGCGATGCAACCATGTGACAACTTATTTGTAGAATATTATTGGAATCAGATCTCAGCAATGGGTTGACTGATCTTAAAATTGTTTCACTGAACTTTTTTCGCTTTTAAAACCAAAGCAGGACAAAGTCCAAATTCTTTTAACTCAAAAAATTCAAATAAAATCAAGTTCGTATGCATAAACGCAAATAATATTGACATCAAATTCAAAAATTCTATGTGTTTCAGTGGCCAGCAATCGCATTGTTGTTTTTGCATAACTTTTTCTTTCTTAATTTCTTACTGTGCTACGTACGTTAAGCCGCCTCCCGAAAAAAATGTGTTCGGGTTGGTTTCTCAAAATAATTCTTTACTTTTAGTCAAATAAATTGTCTGTTGATGATAAAATATTGTGTAAAGAAAAGAATTAAATTGCATTAAATTACAAAAAATTTACACTATTTGTGACAATTAATTTGTCTTAAAGTAGTATTGCAAAAAAAATGAAAGTGGATTTTAGTGAAAATAATATGAAAAAAGTCAAACAATCCATGAAAATCCGCATTATATTTGGTCCGACGGCAAAACTGTAAGATTTTTCGATCCAATGCAGATTGGATGAACTTTTTCATTACTCTGATTTTTGACCGTTTGTTTTTTAAACTACCAAACCAGCCAATATTTTAAAAAATTTTTAGATTTTTAGAGGCTGTTTCAAAGGATTCTAGCTCACGGATCAAAATATTTGGGGAATCATCATAACATAAGCAAAGGATTATTTTGAGGAACCGACCCGAACAATTTTTTTTTCTAAGGAGCGTGAGGTACATTAACGTACGTATTTAAGAAATTGTTGAAGTTATACTTTTTTGGCGTGTTGAAGATGAAATTTTTCATGTAGGCTTTTTGTTGTATTGGCACAATAATGATGGGATCAGATACCGGCAATGAGTTGGCCTATTTAAAAATTTTCTTCACTGACAGTTCTTCCCCTGCATAATTAAGTCGTGTCAAAACCAAATTTTGACTACAACTAAACAACTACAATGATTGTTATGGTATTATTTTTTTTAAAATTTTTGTTCTAAGTCACCGACTCTCGTGTCTTTAATAATGTGAACTTGTGCCGCATGCGCAAGCGCATTGTTGTTTGGTAATTTCTTATTAAGTAAGTAAGTAAGTAAGTAGAAGATTTTGGTGGTAAACTCTCGATCAAGCAGTTATCGATATAGGAGAAAAGGAATTTGCATTAGGAATGACATATGAAGCGTCGACGCGAATAAAGTTGTAAGCGACAAAACTAAAAGTTTTCAGGAATTGAGAAAAACGTTTTTAATGGCGCACTTAGAGCCATTTGATTTTGATTTCAAATTTTTTGATGTAAGAGGTGTAAAGAAATTTGCCTGTATATAAAAAAACAAAATATAACCTTTAAAAACAAAAGGAAAAAGGATTTAGATACTTTCGTAATGGAAAAATGTTTTATATCCAAAGCGCAATGGGTGATAACACGTTTTTTCACTAAGCATAACATCTTCGCTGATGGCGCTTGCAACGATTTTCCACATTACCGTTTTTGGAGCAATTTTCTTGGGTTCAACTTTTCCTTTTCCGAGTATATGCTTCTCCACTATTTCTTAGACTCTTATTGTTTATGTCTTTCCAATTTTTAAAAATGTATCTTCCCTTATTTACCTACATTGAACTTTTGCATCTCGCTATTCAATTCTACACTGGCCATGATGACGAGCATATGTAACGTTTTTCCACTCATTACTGATATTGGAAAGCATTTCAATGCAAAAAAACTAATAAAATTTGAGAAACTATGTAATCCATAATACGCCAGAGCATTTTTAATGGTAGTATGCAAAAAAACCATTTTTGATTAATTTGTCGTTTACAACGTTATTCGCGTCGACGCTTCATATCTTGCATTCTCCAGGGTTCGTAGTATAAGTGGGCTTTTCATCGAAACTCCTTTTTCTTATAATTGGCTGAAAAGAATATATGATAGGGAAGGGTTGATTGAGAAACGCCGAGAGTTCAATAACTCATTGAATATGTGTAATAAAATATGTTTATTTTGTACATACAAGAACTTCATGCCACCGCTCTACTACAGCGGCTGCAGCAACCTAGCTTTCTTTTGAATTCCATACAAACCTAATAATTGCGAAGTCAATTCCCAAGCAGAAACAATTTTAAGTCAGAAAAGCATGTTGTTCCTATTAAGCTTCCGAAGATTTAACATAAACCTTGTGCTATAAAATTCTTGATGTTCACATATACGTTTGAAATACCCCTCTGAACAAGTTTACCTTTATGAAATCTAGCGATACCGACACGTGACACCGCATTGCATGCACACTCGTAATTTGTTTGCAAGCCACTTCAGATACAATATGCACACAAGCACTGTCAACATCAAATATAAGTGCGCAAGTGTGAAAATACTACTAAGCAGAAAAGGGTCGAACTTTTTTGAAACGTACCAAAAAAACATGCTCTGTGTTATGAATACCGTGCGGTGCAATGTTATCAATATGACATACTGGGGTATTGATGGTCTGATGTTGATGATTTTTTATTTTATGTTTATTTCTTACTTATGTAATTTAACTAAACAGGCGCTTATCATGCTTCAAATTACACATTTGTATCCGCATTTGCATGTTGAGCATCCGTTGAAAATCCGTACCGACGTATGTAAATTTTATAATTGACGGAAAACGTATTTTTCTTATATCTACAGTCGCTCAGAAAATTGACCATACACCATTAACAGTTATGAAAAGCTTTAATTTTAACAGTATTAACCTCAGTTAACATTTCAGTTAACATTTTTTAGTTAGTATATTTGGTTTACACCATTAAAAAAAATAAATAGTACAACATTTTTTGGAGATAAACTAAAAAAAGCCCTTTTTCAATGACACAAAATTGAACACACATCCCTATATACATAGTTGCAACTACTTTGTTGATCGTTATCGCCAACTTATAAATAAAAAAAAAAAATAAAAAAATAGCAGACACGGTTTGTAATGTAATTGTGCAGTTTATACTCTGTTTTTTGATATATTATAGAAATCGATTGCAGACGAAAACAAACAGGTATTTTCACTCGAAAACTACCTTTAACAATGTGCTGTGATGGAAAATCATATCGGGAAATTGTAGAAGTTATTGGAAGAACACGTTATACGGTACAGAAGATAAGAAACAAGTGGCGATACGAAGAAAAACTATAAAATATCTTAGTAGAAGCAGGAAAAAAGTAATAAGTATACTAAATGAGCGCTTTATTGTCCGTAAAGTTACCTCTAATCCCAAAACAAGTAGGGGATTGCTTTGCAGGTTGGCACAGGTTTCGTTTTTAGGCCGTACATTTTTAACGGAAAGAAATTATGCAGACTACAGTATATCGCTGGAAAGCGGACACGCCAAGCAAAGTTTCGTAGAATAAAATTTTTGGATTGCGACAAAAAACTAATTTTTACGGGCAATTTGCTGAAGTGTAAAAAATAGGGTCTAAAAAAAATTGCTTTGCAGGTTGGGACACCTCTATGAGTCTAATGGAAGAATGGAAAAATGACGTAAAAACACCAAATATGAAGCATTTATTTAATGAAAAGTTCTGTTTATTGAATATTAGTGAGAAAGTAGTGGAAAGAAATCATTGTCCATCCGATTCTTCGTCTACATCCGAATCGCAATGTTTGCATGTGTAATAGCTGTGTTGCATATTTGCGCATTTGAAATGAACAGGCCTTTTGCACACATTGCATTTTATAGAGTTCTCTCGAGTGAGTTTTCGTGGCATGCTCATCAAGCAAATGATGCAAAAATCTTCTTCTTCAGATGATAATGATTCCCTTTTGGCGTGCTTAGCCGGATTCTTTTTTCCCGATGCTTTTGATGTTACTTGTTTTTTCTCGGCGACGTTTTTTTTCGCATCAAGCTCTCGTCGCTTTTCTGCTTGCTTTTTCTCGGCTGCACTTTTTTTGGCTTCTCGCTCCTGTCGCTTCTCTTTTAGAGCCGTTCTATTCTGTGGTGATGTCAAGACAGTAGCACGCAATGTTTTTGAACACGATTAGACTTCTTTTTCGGTGATCCTTTTCTCAGCAGTCCAATTTCATTCAGTGCTGAACTCAAACTAGACTCACGTGAGATGCTCGTTGATGGTTCTGGCGAAGTCACGACTATTTCATGTGCAGCTACTTTCGGTAGGTTACTCAACATACAAATGCGCCCTTCGTCGGGCTCTTTTGCAATGACCGAACTGTTTTCATTACTGAATTCAGCTTGAACAAAATCCACGTCAGTGAAAATTTCCGGATTGAAAGGCCAAATACCGGTCGAAGAGAATCCTGCTTGGATATTTTTTGGTGTCAATGCCAAGTCCAAACTCTGTTTGACAAGTCCCGGAATGTGACGGATTTCCAGTTTTTTATTGATATTGTTTCGTGCCCACGCAGCGCAAAATGACTTGTAATATGTTTTCACTGGTCCATATACAGAAACGTCAAGTGGCTGCATTCGATGGCTGCAGTGAGGTGGAAACGTGAGAAGTGTTACTCCGTTCGCAAATGATTTGTCGAGTGCTTCTACCGACATGTGGGAAGCATGATTGTCAAGCAGAAGCAGTGTTGGTGAAGCGATCGACGAATTGGAATACTTGAAGAAGTGGTCGATAAATTTTTAGAATTCAGCTTGTTGCATCCATCCGGAATCATTCGCGTATCCAACTGCGCCATACGAAGCATTGTCAAGGAAATAAGCTTGCATGTGTTTGCGAGGAAATAGGTAAAACGGCGGCATCGAATATCCCGCAACATTGACAGCCAAGGCCATCGTTATCATCGAACCCCGTTCTTGCGACGTGATTTGTCCAACTCTTTTGAGTCCTCTCCGAGCGATTATTTTACCGGTTTTAGTTGGCACTGTTGAGAATCCAGTCTCATCCATATTCCAAATTCTGTGTGGCTCATTACCGAAGGACGCATTTCGAGATATACTTGATTAAAATTTCGAAACAAATCATTCACGTTTCCGCGGCAAAATGAATTCACACGGTTCAAGCTGGTTTGTTCCGGTGATCTCAACGTGAGATTTTTGTGGCGCATCATGAATCCGTAATACCATTGCGCACCAGTCTTTTCGTTTTCATCCCATGAATTTGGATAGTTAACCTCAATTTTCCGGGCGAATTGGTATGCCAATCGCTTCAATTCCTAAATGCTCAGCCCATAGTAAAGCTTGCAGCATTTCACTATGTATTCAAGCAACGCAGTCTCCTGTTGCGAATCGAAAACCTGAAAAAATATTAATTCTAATGATTAAATATTTTTATGAGAAAGAAAAGTCCTCACAAGAGATGGTGTAGAATATGATGCACTTCGGCGAACCAGCGCGAGTAATTCAGCTTCGTCGAGCAGTGAAATGTCTTCACATTTTTCGTTGATTTTCCTGACGTAGCGTGCCAAGCTAGTTTTCGGAATGCCGTATGCGGTCGAAATTGTCCTAACCGACTTTTTCTCGATTTTGATTTCTTTCACTGCTCTCACCAACGCGTCAAAATCACTAATACCGTGATCTGTTTTTCTTTCTCGGCGAGCAGCCATTCTAAGCGAAAAGAAAGTTTCACAAAACGATTAACCAAACTCAGTAAAATGCTTCGTTGTCACTCTATTGACGATTTCAATGGAAATATGTCATAAAAATGGCGTCTGCAGAATTTCGAGGCGAACAATCACGGTGTGCCAACCTGCAAATGCTACACTGTGCCAACCAGCAGGAAAATGACAATTTCGAAATCCACATTTTTTTTCTCTGTCTTCGTATTTCACGTCTATTCGCTTGGCACACTGAAAGGCAATAAAAAACTAAGAAAATATGTCCACTCACCTTTCGGAATCGATAGAAAATAATAACTTTATGGAGAATCAAAAAACTATGAAAATTCAATTGTAGGCACTATTTTCAACACCGTGTTCGGAACAACAACTCAGAGCGGGACTTGCTTCTTTGGATGAATATCAAAAGTGAGCAGGCGATGCGACATTACTTTGACAGTCAACAGATTTGAGCTAGCTCTACACCAGATTTTTAAAATGGCGGTGTGCCAACCTGCAAAGTGTGCCAACCTGCAAAGCAATCCCCTAACCAGAAATTTTCTTCAGAAGAAGCATCAATGATAAACCACTCGATATCCACAAAAACAGTTCGACGACTTTTGCGTTTGAACAATTTCAATGGCCGAGTTGCTAGAAAAAGACCTTATATTTCACCTGTAAATAAAACAAAATCATTAGAGTTCGCTCTGGCGCATGTTCATCTGCCGAATGTTTATAAGTATATGAAGTTCTTCGGCAGACTGTCGCGTATTTCGTTGCAGTATAGCTAAGTACTTAAATGTGTTAATGGTATTTATAAAAAATTCGAAGGTTCCTACTCCACTTGCAGCCATAGAATCACACAACAACATGCTACCTCCTCAGTGTTTGATCGTAGCTCATAAGTTGTGTTTTTGTAACTCTGTATTTGGCTTCTTCCAAACAATTTGCCTTCCATTGGAGCCAAATATATATATTGCGGTTTCGGCAGTGAGCATTACGGACTCTCAAAAAATCATCGGCTTATGAACATGCGCCAGAGCGAACTCTAATGGTTTTGTTTTATTTATTTTTATTTGGCATTAAAAACACCAACAGCAACACTATCAACAATACCAACTGTAGTGCTGAGCTACTTATCTTTACAACTGTAGTGCTGAACTATACACCACAAAACTCAAAAACAATATCAACAACACCAAAAACATCAAAAACACCAAAAACAGCAATTACATTAAACAATAACCAAAATGATCTATAAACTGCAGTGCAGAAAACCACAAAACAACCAATAACATAAAAACTATCAAACACACCGAAAAAATTTAAAAACAACAACAACACCAGTTACACCAAATGATATGTAATGCACCACCAACAACACTAAAAACACCAAAAACAACACCAAAAAAACATCAACACCAAACAAACCAATTACACAAAAAATAAAAACATTACCAACAATACAAATTACACCAAAAACAAAAAAATTAACTATAAGTACTACTACTTCTTGCATTGCAGAAAAGAATAAAAAAAATAAAATTAGCAAAAACACCAAAAAAAACAATGATTACATTAAAAAAAACAACAATACTAACACCACCAATTACTCCTAAAACACCAAATAATATACAACTGCAGTGCAGAAAAGCACAAAAACACCAACTGATCTTTACAACTGCAGTACACAGCTATACAAGAAAAAAAAAAACAGAAACACCAAATTCTTGATCAGCATCATTCCCATCATATTGGGATTCTGTATCTGGGATTGTGGCGTCTAATGCGAAATTTACACATTCCCAAAAAAATTTGATATGAACGCATTTGACATGCGGATATATCTTTTTTTTTTGTATATTTTTAATACTTATTGCTTGACTTCAGAAGTTATATGTTAGTCCGATCTGGTAATTGTACATAGAAAGTATCAACACTGGTAGCCATCTTTCACTGCTATCTGTCATTACTTCTTCGCTGTTAAGTTCATCTGCATAAGTGATTGGTGATTATTTCAAAATAATATTTTGAAAAGTTTAAGTTGTTGCAAAAATCGCTCCACATTTTTAAATGAAAACATTTCTTTTTAACAAGTGAGTACTTCACTAAATAAGGAAATCTTGCAGTCTTATGGAAAACTTGAATTCTATAGTGTCGGCCTATGTACTTACTTACTTACTTACTTATGTGGCCGTAACAACCCGTGTCCGGGTTTCAGCCGACCTCATCAGCTCTCGCCAGGCGCCTCTGCTTTGCGCGCACCTTCTCCAATCGGATACACCAAGTGCGGTTTGGGCTTCCTCAGCCTGGTCCATCCATCGAAGGCATGTTCTCCCTCGTCGTCGTTGACCAGCGACCCTCGCCTCGAGCACCTTTTTCGCTGGAGCTTCGTCGTCCATACGATGGACATGACCCAGCCAGCGTAGTCGCTGCTCAGTTATACTCCGAACTACGTCAATGTCTTCGTATAGCTCATACAGCTCGTGGTTCATTCGGATGCGATAGTCATCGCCGACTCGAACAGGACCGAAGATTTTGCGAAGAACTTTTCTCTCGAACACCCCCAGAGCGGCTGCGTTAGTTTGCGAAACTACCCATGCCTCAGCGCCATAAAGCAGCACAGGTAGAACGAGTGTCTTGTAGTATTAGTTTTGTCAATCGAGAGAGGTCTCTAGAACTTAGTAGCTTACTGAGCCCGTAGTAGCACCTATTAGCGATTATTGTTCTTCTCTTTATCTCCAGGCTGATTTCGTTGTTGGTATTAATGGCGGTGGCAAGGTACACGAACTCCTTGACTACTTCAAAGTTATAGCTGCCGGATGAAACGTGGGAGTCTAAGCGCCGCGCTCCCTTGTTTGTAGACAGCATATACTTTGTTTTACCATCATTTATCGTCAAACCCACTTTGGCTGATTGCTTTTCGATAGCGGCGGAAGCAGCGGTAACATCTCTATTGGTTCTGCCAACAATATCAATATTACCAAAGCAAGGAGCTGGACACCTTTACAGATGTCCGTAATGGTGCCATTACGATGCACACCGGCCTTTTGTACGATCCCCTCCATGATGATGTTGAAGAGATCTCAAGACAGTGGATCGCCTTGCCTGAAACCTCTTTCGGTATTGAAGGTTTCGGAGAGGTCATTTCCTTCCTTGACGGAGCTGCGTGTGTTGCTCAACGTCATTCTTCAAAGTCTTGCAACTTTGCAAGTATACCGAACTCCGACATTGCGTTTAGGCAGTCCCTACTCGGGCTATCGAACGCAGCTTTAAAATCGTCAAAGAGATCATGTGTGTCAATTTGGTTTTCGTGGATTTCTCCAGGATTTGTCTTAGCGTGAAAATCTGGTCTATGGTGGACTTTCCAGGTCGAAAGCCACACTGATAAGGTCCAATCAGTGTTTTTGTAATCGGTTTTAATCTTTCACACAGTACGTTTGAGAGAACTTTATATTCGATGGAAATAAGACTAATACCTCTATGACTGGCGTAAATAGTTGGGTCTCCTTTCTTAAGTATAGGGCACAGTACACTGAGGTTCCAATCGTCGGGCATGCTTTCTGCTAGCCATATTTTGCTGATGAGCTGATGCATGCGCCTTATCAATTCATTGCCGCCGGTTTTAAACAATTCAGCTGACAGGCCGTCAGCACCCGCTGCTTGTTGGATAGCAACTCAAACCTTTTCATGGCTAGGTGGTGATACTTCCACTCCGTCATCACTGATTAGTGGCACTGAACTGCGCTCTCCATGGGCTGCATTGGTGGAATCGTCGCCAGTAAGTAAATTGGAAAAGTGTCGTCGCCACAATCTCAGCACACACTGTGTATCCGTACTCAAATCTCCATTTTCGTCTCTACAAGTGGATGCTCCGGGCTTGAAACCTTGGGTTAGACGCTTTACCTGTTGATAGAATTTCGTGCATCCTTCTTGCCCTGGTATACCTCTAGTTCCTTACGCTCACGCTTTTCCTGCTCTCTTTTCTTGCGTATGAAAAGGCGCCACTCTTCCTTCCTCTTTTCACGGTAATTTTCTCGCACGGCTCGCGTTTCAGCTGACTGCAGCGTTTTTCTGTATGCGGCGTTTTTTACTGCTGTCGCGATGCGACACTCCTGTTCATACCATTGGTTCCGAGGTTGCGGGCACCGGAAACCAATGACTTCTTAAGCGGCAGCGCGCATGGAGTGGGATATATGCGCCCAAAGTCCTCTGTCGTCGTCGGGTTCAGAGGTTGGTTGGTTGAGCTTAACCGAGAGTAGAGCGGAGTAGGCTTCGGCTGTTCGTTGTAATTGCAGTTTAGCGACATCTGGCTTTCGTTGCATTCCTGTGAGTATGTTCTTGGCATTGCATAATCGCATGCGGATCTTAGCTGCAACAATATAATGGTCGGAGTAAATGTTAACCCCCCGAAATGTAACACATGCAAAAACAATAGAGTTCAGCTACTACAGCTTTATCGCACTTCCTCAGCATTAACCCATCTAAAGCCACTACCCCGTTATCATTGAAAAAAAAATATCAATGTTATGGATACCCGTGACCACAAACAAGTTAATGTGGGAATAATTTACCCACCAATAAATGGGTTGGGCTCAGGGACAACACAAGACGTAACAACTAACCATGCGTATACATAGATCTAATTACACAACTAATTTTAATCTACTTTTGAGTTGACCTTTTGACAAATTAACATCAAAAACGCTAGAATTGTTAACAAAGGAACTCATGCGACTTAAAGGAGCAGTAGCCATATAATTTGTTCTACTAAATGGCAAATAAATTAAGTTGTTAGCGTTTCTACAGCTTCTACTGTAAGTGTTAAAATTTATGTGAGAAAGAAGTTCTGGAGAATCGAATACACCTGTAATGAGCTGGTGTAAATATACGATATCTGCCGATTTCCTTCGATCACCTAAAGACTGCATTTTTAATAGTTTTTAACGATCCTCATAAGGAGGAAGGTCTAATATGTCAGTTCCAATTAAGCCCCTTAGAGCAACCTGAACAAAAGGTTTTTGGATTCTTTCTATTCGATCAACATTCACATTGTAAGTTGGGGACCAAACTTGACTTGCATACTCTAAGTGAGGACCCACGATTGCATAATACAACGTTGTAGTTGTAATCATGCTATTAAATTCTTTGGCCCAGCGTTTTATAAAACCAAGCATTAAAGATGCTTTTTTACAAATATTATCAATATGAATGCTAAACGACAGCTTAGAATCCATGCATATACCTAGGTCTTTGACAGTGTCTACACGACTCAAGGCAGTATCTTTAATCTTATAATCAAAAATAAAATTATTCCTTTTTCGCGAAAAGGTCATAGTTTGGCATTTATCTGGATTTAAAAACATATTATTTTTAGAACACCAAACTTCAAAGGATTTTAGATCAGACTGAAGTAGATCTGAATTATCTCTAGAATTAATCGTTCTGTATATTTTCATATCATCGGCATAAATAAGCAGATGAGAGTGTTCAATGACGTGAGTTACATCATTGATAGCTAAAATAAACAGAAGAGGACCAAGGTGACTACCCTGAGGAACACCTGATCCAGCAATAAATTCAGAAGACAATGCGCCTCGGAAACGTATTTGATAAGATCGCTCCACCAAATACGATTTAATCCAGTTCACAAAATATTGTGGAAATCCCATTAACTCAAGTTTAAATAAGATTAGATTGTGTGGTAGCTTATCAAATGCCTTACTAAAGTCAGTGTAAACACAATCGACCTGGTTACCAGAATCAATAGAATTTAAGCAGAATGTTGTAAAATCGAGAAGATTAGACACAGTGGATCTGCCATTCACAAAACCATGCTGACGAGTTGTTATGACTTCCCCACAGTGAATTTTCACCCGATCATACACCATCCGCTCAAAAAGTTTTGGAATCGATGAGAGCTTAGCGATAGGCATATAGTTACAGACATCGTTCCTGCAACCCTTTTTAAAAATAGGACTTATAAATGATTTTTTCCAAAAAAGTGGAAAATAACTTTCGTTAATAAATTTATTGAATAATAAAGAAAGCGGTTGACTCAAAACGGAACCGCATTGTGTTAACACTGCGGCAGGACCACCGTCAGGTCCATCACCAAAATCCTCATCGATCGATCTAATATACATTAAAATATCCTCTGGAGTGAAGGATATATGTTCCAAAGATACTCTGGGTTCGGAATTCATATATTCAAAGTACTCTCCATCAGGATTAAAAGAATCTGAACAGAATGATTCTTTAAAAAGATTGGTGAATAGGCCACAAATTTTGACGGGATTGTCAGTAAATCCCTCAGGAGTTCTAAATGAAGAAGGAAATCCATCAGATTTCTTCTTTGTGTTTACGAATCCCCAAAATTTCTTTGGATCTGTCAATATTCTCAGCTTAACATTATCTAAATATTCGTGATATAATGTAGCTGAGCGATTTTCAAATTCCAGAAACAAACGTTTGTAAGTTTCTAGGTCGTTTGAGCCTAAGCTACAGATGTATTTCTTCCATGCCCTATTCCTGTTGTTGCGAAGAGTCTTTAAATCCTTTGTGTACCAAGGGTACGTAGAATTCCTCTCAAATTTGAGACTATAAGGTACGGATTGAGAAAACACAGCAAAGAGTTCCATATAAAAAAAATGTATGGAGTCATCAAGGCAATTTCCATTTATATATTCTAAAATTGCATTAAGTTTACCATGAAGCAACTGATTCAACTTCAAAAAGTCAGCTTTTTTAAAATTGAATTCATAAAGCTTATATACTGAATTAGAATTTACTATATTTGCTCTGTCGGATTTGTACCAAATACTCAATGGTGGATGATATTCATCAACAGTAGTCAGAGCATGAAAGGCCCTCTTAACAACAACAGTGTTACTGTCTGTAGTTAAGACCAGGTCAAGAAGTCTTTCAAGACTATTATAAATACAACTCACTTATTGTAAGTCTGAACATATATTATCAACAAATATATGTTCTTGGCGGGTCTTCGAATTAGATGCACTATAGTACGTATCATCGTCAGAAGAATGCCATTTTAAATCAGGTAGATTAAAATCGCCCAATAATAAAATGTCGTCATTCACGTCAAGTAAATCAATTATGTAATCTATGCACTCCGCAAGGCTTGCATTGACCTCTACACTACTCTTAGGAGGAACATACTCATTAATAACATATACATTAGAGTTACAATGTATAACTTTAACGCAAATTAGTTCAATATTAGAAGAGCAGGGAATGTCAACAATAAAACTGACAAAGCAGTCCCTTACAGCCAAAAGGACACCACCACCGACAGAAGAAATATTGTCAGTGTATCTGTCTTTTCTAAAAACTTGAAAACTATTGTCAAACAATTCCAAATCAGTAATGCTTCCTTTCAGCCACGTTTCTGTTAACGCGATAATATCCTCAGAGCAATTTTGAGTTGATAGAAATAAGCTCTGCGTCTTATTTGTTAGTAATTTGACACTTTTACATTTTGATAGTAAAGGGACAGCCTATTTAGTTTTTTTGAGTCTGGCGGGCGGCTTGAGTCACCCTTTTAGACTTATTTTTTGGCTTGAACTCAGTAACAAGAATATTATCGGCCCACAAATTAGAGTTAAGAACAGTTGTAAAATCTTCGGCTGCAACTGTTAGAATAAAAGAAGCATGGGAAGGCTTATTACCAATTTTTTTGCATGAACAGAATGCATTTGAGTTCACTAACTTGGATTGCCTGACAAACGTCAATATATTTTCTATTGATGTGTCGGGCTGAAGAAGTGAAATTAAAACTGGTTCTCGAAACTGCTCTAAAAGTCAAATGACTGTTAGGCGTAGTTGAAATCGTATTTAGACTACTAGTCAATGGAGGAATAGAAGATGGTGTATAAGAAATCACCGTATTATTATTTTCTGATGGCATTGCTGGGGGCTGCTCTGCCTTGGAAGGTCTGGAGGACGCCTTCCGACGCTTATTTTTGTTTTTGTTTTTCCTCTGTCTTTTAGAGCTTTTAAGGTATTTTCTGGTGAAACTGACAAAATTTCGGAAGAAGCAGTCATGGACGAAGGAACCGAAATGTTATCCTGAACAGTAATTTCATCAGAAACGCTAGTAGTGGGTGCGGCACTAATTTCGCTAAAAAATGAAACAATTTCTCTGATGTTATTTTTTAATAAGTTAAGGCTTTCCCCAAAAAGATTTTTTTTAGAATAGAGTTCATCCGGGGAAGGGCCCAGCACGAAGCACAATACCAGCGAAGACCAGATCGGACTGACATTTAATCGTCAAGGCACGATTTAGAAATACCAGCACAAGAAGCATGGAACATTCGCTTACATGGGCCAGAACAGCTGAACATAGGGTACAGAATATTCTGGCTTTTGCATTGCTCGTTCAGAGAACAAGCAGCAATATTATCAATGGAAAAATAATCCATTGGAAAAAATTTAAATTATTTTGTGAGCGTTTTTAAATGTAAAATGTGCTTTCAGGGTTGGCACAGTAAAATGCAGCGTACACAAAGTGTTAAGCACAATAACAACACTAGAGATACTCACTGCACAACAGATAAACAAACACCGCACAAAGAGGAATAGAAAAAAATTGGGCATACAAACACTAGATTGTGTGAAGTACAACAAAAACTGTTCTATTTTATTAACATAAATTATGTTTTACTAAAAGAACACTAAACAAAACAAATTTTTTTTTTTTTAAAACACATAAATACAATTTTTAATAGTTTTTATGCAAACGATTTAGCAAAAATTTAAATTTTCCACTTAATAATTACTTTTACAACACACACTAGAAAAAACAGCACCGACACCGACAAGTAGACGAGATCAAAAAATATAATGGTCGGAGTCAATGTTAACCCCCCGAAATGTACGCACTTCTAGAACACTAGAGGCATGCCTTCCGTCGATTACATCATGATCAATTTGGTTTCGCGCTTTTTGATCCAGGGACAGCCATGTGGCCTTGTTGATGTCGAGGTGCTTAAATCTGGTGCTGCTAACAACCATGTTTCGCGCCGCGGTGAAGTCGATCAGTCTTAGATCGTTGTTCGTGGAGGTCTCATGAAGTCTCAACTGACCGACAGTGGGGCCAAAGATGCCTTCCCTTCCGACTTTCGCATTAAAATCGCCGAGGACTATTTTCACATCATGGACCGGAAGGTGGTCGTATACGTCCTCAAGACTAGCGTAGAAAGCGTCCTTGACGGCTTCGTCCTTTTCCTCCGTCGGGGCGTGCGCGCAAATAAGGCTGATGAAAAAAAAGTTTGCCTTGATGCGGATCGTGTGCAATCTTTCGTTCACAGGTGTGAACTAGGAAACAAGGTGGCGTAGTTTCCGGCTAACGACGAATCCACATCCAAATTTGCGCCTCTTCGCATGGCAGCTGTAGTAGATATCACAGTGTGCTTGTTTAGAGCAGCCTTGCCCTTTCCATCGCATTTCCTGAATGGCGGTGATGTCAGTTTTTTGTTTTGAGGGCTTCCGCCAGTTGGATAATGGCACCTTCCCTATAAAGGGCCCGGACATTCCAGGTGCATATTCGTAAATCATTGTCCGTTTTTCGTTTGCGGTGGTCGTTAACGTAATTGGGGTTCTCATCCGAGGCTGGTTTAGTTTTCATTGGGCAGTAGTAATGTGGCGAGACCCAAACCCTTCTCACATTCCATGTTTAAGGTCTATGAAGCGACCCGACGCTCAAATTAGCCGTCAAACTGACGGATGCCAGTTTGGAGCTGCCCAGGGAACACCACGTGCAGGTTTGAGTCGACTTGAGACGATTTCGACATGGATAATGCTGGCCCCGCCAGATTGAGGCGGTCAGACACGTTGCCATGTGAAGGTTCGCCCCCTTCCAACCACCTTCCGGTCCATGACGTGAAAATAGTCCTCGGCGATTTTAATGCGAAAGTCGGAAGGGAAGGCATCTTTGGCCCCACTTTCGGTCAGTTCAGTCTTCATGAGACCTCCACCAACAACGGTCTAAGACTGATCGACTTCGCCGCGGCACGAAACATGGTAGTTAGTAGCAGCAGATTTAAGCACCTCGACATCCACAATGCCACCTGGCTGTCCCCGGATCAAAGAACGCGAAACCAAATAGACATGTTGTAATCGACGGAAGGCATGCCTCTAGTGTTCTAGATGTGCGTACATTTCGTGGGGTCAACATTGACTCCGACCATTATCTTGTTGCAGCCAAGATCCGCATGCGATTATGCAATGCGAAGAACATACGCACAGGAATGCAACGAAAGCTAGATGTCGCTAAGCTGCAATTACAACGGACTGCCGAAGCCTACTCCGCTCAACTCTAGGTTAAGCTCAACCAACCAACCTCTGGACCAGACGACGCCGGCAGACTTTGGGCGCATATATCCCACTCCATGCGCGCTGCCGCTGAAGAAGTCATTGGTTTCCGGCGCCCGCAACCTCGGAACCAATGGTATGATCAGGAGTGTCGCATCGCGACTGCAGTAAAAACGCCGCATATAGAAAAACGCTGCAGTCAGCTGCAACGCGAGCCGTGCGAGAAAACTACCGCGAAAAGAGGAAGGAGGACAGGCGCCTTTTCAGACGCAAGAGAAGAGAGCAGGAAAAGCGTGAGCGTGAGGAACTAGAGGTATACCAGGGCAAGAAGGATGCACGACAATTCTATCAACAGGTAAAGCGTCTAACCCAAGGTTTCAAGCCCGGACCATCCACTTGTAGAGACGAAAATGGAGATCTGAATACGGATACACAGTGTGTGCTGAGATTGTGGAGACAGCACTTCTCCAATTTACTTACTGGCGACGATTCCACCAATGCCGCCCATGGAGAGCGCAGTTCAGAGCCACCAATCAGTGATGAAGGAGTGGAAGTACCACCACCTAGCCATGAAGAGGTACGAGTTGCTATCCAACGACTCAAAAACAATAAAGTAGCGGGTGCTGACGGCCTATCAGCTGAATTGTTTAAAACCGGCGGCGATGAATTGATAAGGCGAATGCATCAGAGCATCAGCAAAATTTGGCTAGAAGAAAGCATGCCCGACGATTGGAACCTCTGTGTACTGTGCCCTATACTTAAGAAAGGAGACCCAACAATCTGCGCAAGTTATAGAGGTATCAGTCTTATTTCCATCGCATATAAGGTTCTCTCAAGCGTACTGTGTGAAAGATTAAAGCCAATTACAAAAACACTGATTGGAACTTATCAGTGTGACCTTCGACCTGGTAAGTCCACCATAGACCAGATTTTCACGCTAAGACAAATCCTGGAGAAAACCCACGAAAATCAAATTGACACACACCATCTCTTTGTCGATTTTAAAGCTGCGTTCGATAGCCCGAGAAGGGATTGCCTATACGCAAAAATGTCTGAGTTCGGTATACCTGCAAAGTTGATTAGACTTTGCAGAATGACGTTGAGCAACACATGCAGCTCCGTCAAGGTAGAAAATGACCTCACCGAAACCTTCAATACCGAAAGAGGTTTCAGGCAAGGCGATCCACTGTCTTGCGATCTCTTTAACATCATCATAGAGGGGATCTTACGAAAGCCAGGTGTGCATCGTAATGGCACCATTTCCTACAAAGGCGTCCAGCTCCTTACGTACGCTGATGATATTGATATTGTCGGCAGAACCAAGAAAGATGTTACCACTGCTTTTGCCTCTATCGAAAAGGAATCAGCCAAAGTGGGTTTGACGATAAATGAGGGCAAAACAAAGTATATGCTGTGTACAAAAAAGGGAGCGCGGCCTTTAGACTCCCACGTTTCATCCGGCAGCTATAACTTTGAAGTAGTCAAGGAGTTCGTTTACCTTGGCACCGCCATTAATACCAAAAACGAAATCAGCCTGGAGATAAAGCGAAGAACAATAATTGCTAATAGGTGCTACTAAGGGCTCAGTAAGCAACTAAGCAACAAACTAACACTCTACAAGACGCTCGTTCTACCTGTGCTGTTTTATGGCGCTGGGGCATGGGTAGTTTCGCAAACTGACGCAGCCGCTCTGGGGGTGTTCGAGAGAAAAGTTCTTCCCAAAATCTTCGGTCCTGTTCGAGTCGGCGATGACTATCGCATCCGAATGAACCACGAGCTGTATGAGCTTTACGATGACATTGACGTAGTTCGGCGTATAACTGTGCAGCGACTACGCTGGCTGGGTCATGTCCAACGTATGAACGATGAAGCTCCAGCGGAAAAGGTGCTCGAGGCGAGGGTCGCTGGTCAACGACGACGAGGGAGACCATGCCTCCGATGGATGGACCAGGCTGAGGAAGCCCTAACCGCACTTGGTGTATCCGATTGGAGAAGGTGCGCGCAAAGCAGAGGCGCCTGGCGAGAGCTGATGAGGTCGGTTGAAGCCCGGACACGGGTTGTTACGACCACCTAAGTAAGTAAGTATGAGCAACATGGAGTTCACTAAAACTCTCGCAACAAAAACGCGAAAAAAGGTAACGATCAAGCAATGCGGGGATAGGGGATGCGTTGCAACTAAGTATTCTTATTATTAAAATTGTGGAAAGTGAATGCCACGATTCCATTAATAAGTGAATTCACCTCTTTACTGTGCTGTAGCTCAAAAACGGCATTTTAAAACTTATTTCATAACAATCGGCCCACACGCAAAGAAATTCTTTGCTTACCGCAACTGAAAAATTCACCAACTATACTTCGCTTGCGACCTGTAGTTACCGCAAACAAATATTCAGTTACTCATAAACTTAATATGATTTTGGAAAAAATAAACTTTCTTACCTCAATCGCTGGGAATCGAACTCTGACTCCGTCGATGTCTAGCTTAATGCGTGCTCTGCTTAACCTGTTCCACCAAAGTCAGTCGACTAATATTGGGCTTGTGCTGCTTATTTTTTTCAGTAAAAAAAATTATTTTTTGAATTTAAAATGGTCGTTTATTAGAGAATAAGTTCGTTTGCCGACAACCGCTTTGGTTCTGCTCCGGCTCTCACTGGCCACTTTCAGCGTGCTTAGATTTTTTTTTTATATGAAGTTTTTGCGCTCTAGCTCTTTTCAAACTCATTCAAAAAGTAGAATACTCTTAGCGCTAGGATTGCTATTTCAATTTTTTTTTTAGCTTTAAGGAGTACAATTTCGGGTTTTTGAGTAGTACGTAGTATGGATATAATTATTACATCGTTTTTGTTCAAATAAAAGTATCTTTGAAAAGAGATTCGCAAGGTATATTTAAATGCAAATATCTTATAGTTTTTTGTAAAAGTTACAGTTTGCAGTATTTAAATTTTTATTAATGCGAAACAATAAATAAACAAAGAATACAGGATTTCGGTAGAACTCATTTATATACGCTAAAATTTACTTAAACCATGGTAAAATAAAATAAGGTATATGCATTTCAGACTTCGCTCTCTTTCTCATAGCCAAAATTGTCAAAATCAATACAAATCACTTTTTTGTTTTCATTTTCCCAATTAAAGCTTTCTCATCGCTTTCAGATTTTCTATGAGCTATCAAATTCATTTTGACAGTTATGGCAGTCTGCCTCTCCGAAATGCATCTACCTTCTCTTATTCTACCATGACTTAAAATTGAAATCAAAATTTCCTGACAATGTAAGAATTTTCGAAATAAGTCGCAGAAATATTTGACAGAATGAAATAAATTTTGCGTCATCTGGGTTAAAATTTGTTCTTTATTTCCAACACAAGAGAATCATTTTTTATAACTTCTTCTCAATAAATTTTACAAGAGATGGACATAATTCAAAATTCAAATGTTGTGTTAGGATACAACTATTTCAATTTGAAGGAGATGGAGCATTTCTTTATGCATGTTTAAATCTTAAAACGTTTCTCCGTATGAATCAGTTTTTTTAAGTTATGACATGCTATGACGATATTGAAAAATAAAAGACGATATATTTTCTTAAAAAATATTTGCTACTGAAATTATAATTGGTAAGAAATAAAAATGTATACATATTTTTATATACATTTTGGTCTCTGCCTAGGAGAAAAAAAATCACCAATTTGTTCAGTCAATTTTGGATAGAAAAATGGAATATATTGGCATTTAAAGTTATTTGACAAATTTAAATTTCGTCGCGAATAGTTTCTTGAAATTGTTTTTTTATCCTTTCTAATAAAAAACCTCACATTTATGACTTATTACTCTTATTATAGTATCATGGTAGAGCGCTTTTACAAAACAGCAAAAACACACTTAAACAGCATATTAAAAAAACTGACGACTACTTTAAAATCGAAATTTCTGCATTAAAATTTTAAAATCGCCGTCAAAAATTTATTTTTCGTCAAATTTTAACAAACAGTATATTGTTAGAAAGTGGAAAAGAAGGAAAGAAGAAAAGAATTGCTATATGTTATGTTATAAGAAAAAAATTTAAATTAACAAATGGGGTAAAAAGACGGTATTATATATATACGTATTAACGTAGATACTTTTAGAACTAACAAGAATGACTTTTGTTGAAATGTTTTATTTTTTAATGTGAACAGTAAAACTCAAAAGTGGCAAAGTCAAACGATAACAAGTGAAAAGAGTGATTATGGAAATGCTTGAGAAAGTTGTTTTGTATGTAAGCGTAAGGGTATCAAGACATTAGTTATGTTTTGTAAATTTAAAAAAGTGCACAAAAATAAATCCGAGTTTTTCGAATTTAGCAAATTGTAGTACTTGTAAACTTTGGGTAGTTCGAATGTTCATTAATAGTAGTACAAAAAAAATTTGGATAGTACGGAAGACGTAAGTGTAGTACATGTACTAATATTTTAGTTCATTCGGCAGCACATGTAAGCGTCTTTATTGATAACAGAAAACGTGGCGAAACCGCGGACCACTGGGTTCTACTAGTTTAATAATATTTGCATAGGTCTTATTTCACTGAACGAAATTAAACAATATCGCTATGAAGTGCCAGTACGACAGCTGGTCAACTTAAAGGGCATAGTACCATTTTTCGGATGCCCTGCTCCTTAGAGGCGACTTTTTCAAAACTGTTTTTACTTACCACTTTTTCGTAATGTAAGATTTTTTCAGCTTTTCCAAAAAACCTTAACTCAATAATATGTTCAAACTATATAGATTTGCATTCATTATGCCGCCTTTATTTTTGCAATCCCCTTTACTCCCCCTTTTAAAATTGATCAACGCTTACACTGTGTAGTGACGTAAGAACATGCTAAAAATCCTTCTATTTTGCATTCAACCCATAACAATGCACAGCTTCAAAGCGATGTAATTTGCAGCGCACGGAGTTTCAATTTAACCCTCACTTTGGCACTCATAAAAAGAGCAAAGTGTTGCAAGCACCAACAAACGGTTGCTTGCAAGAAATTTATGAAATTTTTCACTATGAAAAACTGAAACTACTAAATTCGCACTTTAGAATTTATATTTATTGAAGTCCACGAATAATATGCAGTTTAATGCAATAATTCACGAAAGAAATTTGAACTGAAATTTAACAACTGCGGAGCTTACAATTTACAACACGTCCGAACTCTATGACAGTCGATACACGATCTGAATATGAATTTTAAACGTAAAATCTCTTCAAAATCTGCCAAAATTAAAGAAATGTTTTAAAATTTTGCACATAAGCTTTGATATATAATATAAACCATCTGTATGATATATGGCCAAATCAGATGAAAACCACGCCCACTTCCCATACAAAGTGGCTTTATTTTAAACGTAAAATCTCTTAAAAATCCACAAAAATTAATGAAATGTCTTGAAATTTTGCACATTTGCTTTATATATAATATCAACCATCCCTATGATATATGGCAAAATTGGATCAAAATCGCGTCTTCCTCCTATACAAAGTGACGTCATCAAAATATGAAAACTTTCGTTAATATATAAAACTGAATATCATCGTGGGGGGGTATTTTAGCTTCGGTACCCTGGTAGGGTTTGTTGATATACCGTTGGAAAGGTGATTTTATTGCCTTTAAAATGAGCTTTCAAAATAAGTTTTATGTAAGTTAGTTTTCTGCTAGAAACAATAATGTAAACCAAAGTCGTGAAATATTAATTAATCCTGTAGCTCCTAAGAATGTAAAAATAGACCACCCCCCCCCTCCCCCCCTCCCATACGAATTTTTGCTCAGTTTGACATATCCTTTCAGCTCCGTGAAAAAATTTTGTTGCACTCAATTGCGGGAAAACCCTGTATAAATATTACATATTGACTAATATTGACTAATTCGGCTTAGCCCCATGGGGTGTCTGGCTTAGCCTCACCATTTTTGGGGTTTTCGTTTTCGAGGGGATTACTTTTGAAACAATATAGCCCATCTATTGAAGCAATTTGTGGAACTGTAATTTGTTGCTTAAGAAACTAGTTTTCAAATCTCAATATCACGCTTGAGCAACAAATAAGTCTGTTTTTTTTCAAAGGCTCAAATTGTCTTGTTGAGCCCCAACTTCCCCTATACAAATTATTTTTTTTGTCATTACAAAAAAGTTTGACAAATACCAAAAAACTGTGGCATTAAGTTAAATAAATCTAAGTCACCATATACGAAAACTTGATTACTAACTTATATCTAACTACCTATCATTTCTATTTGTATAACAGAGCCTTTTACTTGTGTTTATCCACCACTTGGAAAGAAGGTAGTGCCAACTTTTCTAATGCCTTGCACTAATTTTTCTTATTAAAAATTTAAAATGATTTTTAAAAATGCCAATAACTCAAAACTAAGTTTTTCGACTTAAGCAACTCTAACATATGTCACAGATATATATGTCTCTTCAAATTTTTAAGCTCTAAGGATATAAGCTTCTTTTATTAATTTCATTGAAAAATATAAATTTAAAAAACGTTTTGACAAACAATTTAAATGTGATAGAAAGAACTTATTACACCATTTTGTTCACAGTTATTGATTTATATAAGATCATCTCTTACATTTTTTGAGCGCTGAGAATATATTCATTTTCACACTGATTTTTTATTTCTTTTTTTATTTTTTTTATAATATTTTTTTTTATTATAGTTTTATATTATATTATTATATTATTATTTATATTCATTCCTCGATTTATGTAAAATTGACTATCCTCCTCTAAAATCCTCTTTAGCGTTTTTGCCGCCGTTCTGTGTAATGTATAACGATTTGGTATTATACAATTTTAATTTAAGCTTTCCAATAACAAAACTGTCAATATCTGTAATGCTCCTAATAAATTTATTTATTTGAATTTGTCATTGTCTGAAATGTTTTTTTATATTTTTCGATACATAATCAAAATATAAATTTAGTCTTGACATTGCTAAGCTGTATTATTTTAATTTTCAAAACATTTGTATTTAAATAATTGGCAATTACTTAAAAAAAAACCCGATAAATAAAAAAAACAGTCACTTTGTTGAGATTTTAACTCACAACTTCGCGCTCTCATCATAATCGCCTTCACCAATGGGATAAAGACACAATTTAATATAGTTTTCTAAATGAGAAACTTTAAGAAGAACGTAACATTTTCACCACACTATTTGGTGTTTTTGAAAGCATTGCTGAGGTATGATGAAGTGTATAAGAAAGAATATCCTAGAATGCACTTCTTAAAAAAAAAGAAGAAAGCTTTGTGAATCCTTTAATCAAATATTTAAGCGTGGCTGGAGTTATATTCATTAACATTTAAAATTTTTGTCTTAAATTTATGATTTCCTTAAAAAGGACGTACAGCTTTAACGGCAAAAATTTAAGTTGAAATTTCTTCGTTTATTTAGCAAAGTTCGAAATGTACTGTGGTGAGTTTGAAAAGCGTGGCTGTGTTAAAAAAATTCGTGCCCTATCTTCAGCCCGATGAAACTGAATAAATTTAATAACTCGCATGATGGAACTAATTCGTTAAATAGGAAGTGATCCGCGGCTTCGCCACGGACGTTTTCTGTTATGAATAAAGATGCTTACCTGTGCTGCCGAATGAACTAAAATATTAGTACATGGACTACTCGTACGTCTTCCGAACTATCCAAATTTTTATTGTGCTACTATTAATGAACATTTGTACTGCCTAAATTTTCCATGTGCTACTATTTGCTCAATTCGAAAAACTGGGATTTATTTTTGTGCTTAATTTTTACGCACTTTTTTAAATATAGGTACAAAAATAGCTAATGTGTTCATACCCTTACTCTTATATAAAGAACAACTTTCTTAAGCATTTTCATACTCACTCTTTTCCCTTGTTGTCATTTGACTTTGCCATTTTTGAGTTTTACTGTTCACATTAAAAAATAAAACATTTCAACAAAAGTAATTTTTGTTAGTTCTAAATGTATCTACGTTAATACGTTAATACCGTCTTTTTACCTCAATTGTTCACTCTATTTTAGATGACAAAAAATAAAAAAAAAAATAACATTTTAATATTTTTCTTTAAACATAACATATAACAATTCTTTTCTTCTTTCCTTCTTTTCCTCTTTCTAACAATATACTGTTTGTTCAAATTTGACGAAAAATTAATTTTTGGCGGCAATTTTAAAATTGTATTGTAGAAACTTCGATTTTAAAATAGTCGTCAGTTTTTTTTATAATGCTGTGAGTTAAGTGTGTTTTTGCTGCTTTTTTAAAAGCACTCTACCATGATACTATAATAAGAATAATTAACCTTAAATGTGGGGTTTTTTGTTAGGAAGGAAAAAAAAAACAAATTTTCAAGAAACTACTCGCGACGAAATTTAAATTTGTTAAATAACTTTAAATGCCAATATTTTCCTTTTTTCTATCCAAAATTGACTGAACAAATTGGTGATCTTTTTCTCCTAGGCAGAGACCAAGATGTATATAAAAATATGTATAAATTTTTATTTCTTGACAATTATAATTTAAGTAGCAAACATGTTTTAAAAAAAATATATCGGTTTTTATTTTTCAATATCGTCATAGCATGTTATAACTTAAAATAACTGGTTCATTCGGAGAAACGTTCTAAGATTTAAACATGCATAAAGAAATGCTCCACCTCCTTCAAAATTGAAATAGTTGTATCCTAACACGACAACATCGAAAAAAACTTGAATTATAAAAATTAAATTATTATGTAAACTTTAATCATTTATAGCTAAATTAAATAAATATTTAAACTTACCTCAATTTTTAAGTAATGCAGGTTACATTAAAATACACTTTTTGCAAACTAACAGCATAAGGAACACCTACTACCCCCGCGAATACAATACGCTGCCATCCTGTGAGTAAAGGCTTAGCTTGCTTAATTTGATGCCCCTTTCAAGCAGAAGAAAATTACTCACCTCATGTTTTACGTTTGACGTTCTCAACGGTGATATTGACAGTGATTATATATCAAATAAGATAAAATTCAACGAATCCTCAAGACAAGCACCATACTATATACGCCAATAATGAGCCAATTAATAGGTGTTGCAAAGAATTTAATAGTATCAGTGTTAGCTACTCACCATCCATATCCAAATTCTCATTAAAAAAAAAACTTTACAAGCTCCTATTTCCGTTCTCATAACCTCCTCTGCCCTATAATTGTAATCATTACTTCACTAAAACTTTTCCTTAGACATGTTGGTGAAATCATGTCAAGCGGGTAGGCGGCCTAGCCTACACTGTTACCCAAAAAGAAAAAAAACATTGGTTAAACATAGGTTAAGCCTAGAATTAAAATCATACCTTGCTTGGTTAAGAAATCAATAAATAAATAAAAGGTGATGCGTATTTATATTTTAAAATCCTAATACGAGAAGGTTTTTAAGGAATCAGTAAGTGTTAGGCTTATGTTTAATGTACAAGAAATTAAATCATGGTCAGGCAAAAAATAGATTTGGTCGAACAGTAATACAGAAGACAGGTCAGGCACAATAAAATAGTCTTGAAGGCTAGGAGTAGCATCTGAATTAAGCCCAGTAGGCATCATTTTATTAACAACAGACTGGCCGATGGACGAAATATTTTCATGTAAATTTTTGGTGCGGAGCACAAAGTACAAAAAAAAATTAATTGATACTTCAGCAATTTCCGAAGAAAATGCTTTAAGCTATTTAATTTGCTAAGGTTGTCGACGCACGATATGAGTAAAGAATTAAGTATAATCATCAAAGACACAAATATTCGAAAACTCAACACTGAAATTGATTTTTGTATCAGCCTTCCTTTCAGGTTTTTACGACAAATATATAGCAACCCCTCCGCCTCTTCTCTCTAACCTATCATTTCAGAAAATTATGATGCTAGCTGATTACCCGGCTTAACTCGGGAGTTGATATAAATAATTTTCGATTTCATTTGTCGATTTGAAAAAAACTTTCACAAACCTTAGAAGGAATTTTGTGAGCATTTTTCGGCACTTCGGCGAAATGACCAAAATGTAGCTTCAACATCTGAAAATTATGAGAAAAAATTAGAGATATCGTGATTTGTTTGCGCGTGCCGCCGATCGCTTGCAAAAATATATTTCAAAGTTTTATATTGTATTCGATAGATTGCACATTTTTTAAAACAAATCAGTGTCGAAATGTTATAACTTCGTAAACTTCGATGTTCGACAATTTGTCGAAAATTAGTATAGTGCAACACTTTCGACAAGCGATAATTTCGATAAAATATCGCTTTGCATTCATTTTTTCATACAATTTTGTCGTTTTTTATAATATGCTGCCATTTCGATATTCGCTTCGATGTTCGAAAGTGAAATTATAAGTTATAACATGTCGCCACAGAGCAAAAACGAATTTTTGGCAATTCGCGAGGAAACTAGATAAAATTAAATAAGCATTGAAAATAGAAATTGAAATGTCAAAACAACGCCAACTTACGACGCAACTGACTTGCGCCTGTGTTGATGCGTACACAAATACCACAGAATTCGGCATCAGCTGTCCTGATTTGCCAAAACAAAAGTTGAATATAAATACAAATAAAGAAAAAAATAATATTTATCACCCTTCCCGCTTTGATACGCCTTACTGTATTTTGTAGTACAGTGACCTCTGGGGTTCAAGATGTACAACAGCGCCCATTGATTTTCGAGATAGAATAAAAAAATAACGCCAAAGCCCTTTCCATACTCGATAATCAAATCCTATATATCCGATACACAAGTTTTAATCAAAATCGGATGAGCGGTTTTTGAGTGTTTCACGATTTCTTAAGTGATTTGTACTACAGCACCATCAGGTGTTTAAGATAGCGCAGAAAAAAAGTCCAAGAAACATAAAATATCCGAAAACTCCTATGTACAAATTTTCATGTAAATCGGATGAATGGTTTCGGAGATAAGCTATAAAAACAAAATGCCTTAACCACGATCACAGCGCCACCTACCGGGTGCAGTTGCGAATCTGAAACATCCAGGGATTCACTCAAACACACACAACAGATTAAGGAAAGGAAAGTTAAGGAACAGTTTAATAACATACACACGTACAAATTGGACAACAGCGGCCTCTAGTTTCGAGAAAGAGCAAAAAGATAGCACCCTTGCCGTACTCGGAAATCGCTATTTAAAATTTTTTATCCAAATCGGATGAGCAGTTCTGGAGTTTTTCACGATTTCCTAAGATTTATACTAAAGCGCCCTCTGGTTTTCAAGATAGCACAAAAAAGATAAGTCCAAAACACTCACTGTATCAGAAAGCAGCTATTTTCCAATTTTCATGCAATTCGGATGCACGGCTTAGAAGTTTTTCAAAATATTTGCACTACAGCGCCCTCTGGTGTTCGAGAGAGAAAAGATTAGATAAGTCAAAAAAACTCAGCGTGTCCTAAAACCTCTACATGCTAAATTTCATGCAAATCGGATAAACGGTTTTGGACTTTTTTGACTTTTGGAAAATATTTGTACTACAGCGTCCTCTGGTGTTCAAGATAGAGCCTAGTTTATAAGTCATAAAAATTCACCGTTTTCGAAAACCCCTATGCGCGTGGCGCCGCAGTACCGGTTAATGGTGCTGAATATCGAACAATGTTGCAAAATTTTTTGAGACCAGCTTTAGAAAGCAATCCACACTTGTTCCAACAAGATGGTGTCACAGCCAACACTGCAACGAACACAATAGTTATATAACATGACATCTTTGAAGAACGCATAATTTCGCCAAGAAGCGATTTAAACTGGCCTCCACGTTCACCGGATTTAACAGCTCCCGACTGTTTTCTTTGGGGTTATTTCAAAGAAAGGGTATACGTCAATAAGCCAGCGACCATACTCGAGCTAAAAAACAACATTCGCAATGAAATTCGGGCCATTACACCTGAAATTTTAAGAAAAGTAATGGAAAATGTATGTAAGAGCACGAATGTGCAAAGCTGCAAATGACCACCACTTGCGAGATATCGTTTTGCATACATAAGCCAAAAATATTCCCCATCAACACACTGTATAAAAAACAAAAAATATATTAATTAACATTAAATAACTTCAGATAAATTGTTTCATTTTTTAGCGAAGTTAGCGCCGAACCCACTACCAGCGTTTCTGATGAAATTACTGTTCAGAATAACATTTCGGTTCCTTCGTCCATGACTGCTTCTTCCGGAATTTTGTCAGTTTCATCAGAAAAAGACCTTAAAAGCTCTAAAGGACAGAGGAAAAACCAAAACAAAAATAAGCGTCGGAAGGCGTCCTCCAGACCTTCCAAGGCAGAGCAGCCCTCAGCAATGCCATCAGATAATAATAATACGGTGATTTCTTATGCACCTTCTATATCTTCTATTCCTCCATTGACTTGTAGTCCAAATACGATTTCAACTACGCCTAACAGTCATTTGACTTTAAGAGCAGTTTCGAGAACCAGAAATGTTTTAATTTCACGTCTTCAGCCCGACACATCAATAGAAAATATATTGACGTTTGTCAGGCAATCCAAGTTAGTGAACTCAAATGCATTCTGTTCATGTAAAAAAATTGGTAATAAGCCTTGCCATGCTTCTTTTATTCTAACAGTTGCAGCCGAAGATTTTACAACTGTTCTTAACTCTAATTTGTGGGCCTATAATATTCTTGTTACTGAGTTCAAGACAAAAAATAAGTCTAAAAGGGTGACTCAAGCCGCCCGCCAGACTCAAAAAAATTAAATAGGCTGTCCCTTTACTATCAAAATGTAAGGGGACTACGTTCTAAGACGCAGAGCTTATTTCTATCAACTCAAAATTGCTCTGAGGATATTATCGCGTTAACAGAAACGTGGCTGAAAGGAAGCATTACTGATTTGGAATTGTTTGACAATAGTTTTCAAGTTTTTAGAAAAGACAGATACACTGACAATATTTCTTCTGTCGGTGGTGGTGTCCTTTTGGCTGTAAGGGACTGCTTTGTCAGTTTTATTGTTGACATTCCCTGCTCTTCTAATATTGAACTAATTTGCGTTAAAGTTATACATTGTAACTCTAATGTATATGTTATTAATGAGTATGTTCCTCCTAAGAGTAGTGTAGAGGTCAATGCAAGTCTTGCGGAGTGCATAGATTACATAATTGATTTACTTGACGTGAATGACGACATTTTATTATTGGGCGATTTTAATCTACCTGATTTAAAATGGCATTCTTCTGACGATGATACGTACTATTGTGCATCTAATTCGAAGACCCGCCAAGAACATATATTTGTTGATAATATATGTTCAGACTTACAATAAGTGAGTTGTATTTATAATAGTCTTGAAAGACTTCTTGACCTGGTCTTAACTACAGACAGTAACACTGTTGTTGTTAAGAGGGCCTTTCATGCTCTGACTACTGTTGATGAATATCATCCACCATTGAGTATTTGGTACAAATCCGACAGAGCAAATATAGTAAATTCTAATTCAGTATATAAGCTTTATTAATTCAATTTTAAAAAAGCTGACTTTTTGAAGTTGAATCAGTTGCTTCATGGAAAACTTAATGCAATTTTAGAATATATAAATGGAAATTGCCTTGATGACTCCATACATTTTTTTTATATGGAACTCTTTGCTGTGTTTTCTCAATCCGTACCTTATAGTCTCAAATTTGCGAGGAATTCTACGTACCCTTGGTACACAAAGGATTTAAAGACTCTTCGCAACAACAGGAATAGGGCATGGAAGAAATACATCTGTAGCTTAGGCTCAAACGACCTAGAAACTGACAAACGTTTGTTTCTGGAATTTGAAAATCGCTCAGCTACATTATATCACGAATATTTAGATAATGTTAAGCTGAGAATATTGACATATCCAAAAAAATTTTGGGGATTCGTAAACACAATGAAGAAATCTGATGGATTTCCTTCTTCATTTAGAACTCCTGAGGGATTTACTGACAATCCCGTCAAAATTTGTGGCCTATTCGCCAATCTTTTTAAAGAATCATTCTGCTCAGATTCTTTTAATCCTGATGGAGAGTACTTTGAATATATGAATTCTGAACCCAGAGTATCTTTGGAACATATATCCTTCACTCCAGAGGATATTTTAATGTATATTAGATCGATCGATGAGGAGTTTGGTGATGGACCTGACGGTGGTCCTGCCGCAGTGTTAACACAATGCGGTTCCGTTTTGAGTCAACCACTTTCTTTATTATTCAATAAATTTATTAACGAAAGTTATTTTCCACTTTTTTGGAAAAAATCATTTATAAGTCCTATTTTTAAAAAGGGTTGCAGGAACGATGTCAGTAAATATATGCCTATCGCTAAGCTCTCATCGATTCCAAAACTTTTTGAGCGGATGGTGTATGATCGGGTGAAAATTCACTGTGGCAAAGTCATAACAACTCGTCAGCATGGTTTTGTGAATGGCAGATCCACTGTGTCTAATCTTCTCGATTTTACAACATTCTGCTTAAATTCTATTGATTTTGGTAACCAGGTCGATTGTGTTTACACTGACTTTAGTAAGGCATTTGATAAGCTACCACACAATCTAATCTTATTTAAACTTGAGTTAATGGGATTTCCACAATATTTTGTGAACTGGATTAAATCGTATTTGGTGGAGCGATCTTATCAAATACGTTTCCGAGGCGCATTGTCTTCTGAATTTATTGCTGGATCAGGTGTTCCTCAGGGTAGTCACCTTGGTCCTCTTCTGTTTATTTTAGCTATCAATGATGTAACTCACGTCATTGAACACTCTCATCTGCTTATTTATGCCGATGATATGAAAATATACAGAACGATTAATTCTAGAGATAATTCAGATCTACTCCAGTCTGATCTAAAATCCTTTGAAGTTTGGTTTTTAAATCCAGATAAATGCCAAACTATGACCTTTTCGCGAAAAAGGAATAATTGTATTTTTGATTATAAGATTAAAGATACTGCCTTGAGTCGTGTAGACACCGTCAAAGACCTAGGTATATGCATGGATTCTAAGCTGTCGTTTAACATTCATATTGATAATATTTGTAAAAAAGCATCTTCAATGCTTGGTTTTATAAAACGCTGGGCCAAAGAATTTAATAGCATGATTACAACTACATCGTTGTGTTATGCAATCGTGCGTCCTCACTTAGAGTATGCAAGCCTAGTTTGGTCCCCAAGTTACAATGTGAATGTTGATCGAATAGAAAGAATCAAAAAACGTTTTGTTCAGTTTGCTCTGAGGGACTTAAGTGGAACTGACATATTAGACCTTCCGTCCTTATGAGGACCGTTTAAAACTATTAAAAATGCAGTCTTTAGGTAATCGAAGGAAATCGGCAGATATCGTATATTTACACCAACTCATTACAGGTGTATTCGATTCTCCAGAACTTCTTTCTCACATAAATTTTAACACTAACCGTAGAAGCAGTAGAAACGCTAACAACTTAATTTATTTGCCATTTAGTAGAACAAATTATATGGCTACTGCTCCTTTAAGCCGCATGAGTTCCTTTGTTAACAATTCTAGCGTTTTTGATGTTAATTTGTCAAAAGGTCAACTCAAAAGTAGATTAAAATTAGTTGTGTAATTAGATCTATGTATACGCATGGTTAGTTGTTACGTCTTGTGTTGTCCCTGAGCCCAACCCAGTTATTGGTGGGTAAATTTTTCCTACATTAACTTGTTTGTGGTCACGGGTATCCATAACATTGATATTTTTTTTTCAATGATTGCTGGGTAGTGGCTTTAGATGGGTTAATGCTGAGGAAGTGCGATAAAGCTGTAGTAGCTGAACTCTATTGTTATTGCATGTTAAAATAAAAAAGTTATTAAGCGATCCAACTACAAAAGTAGGTTTGCGACACCCTGCGTTAATTAATTTTACTCTTTACATACTTAAATTCCTATGGTATTAATTTTACGATTTATATACCATAGGCCATTTGCTATAAATTCGTTCTCTGATACAGTAGTGCACTTTAGTTTTTGTGATTTGTGAATATCTTATCTTACTATCAGGTTGGCAACTAAGTAATTGCGGATTTCAATTTTTTATTTATCAAAAAAAAAAGTAAAAATTGCGATTGAGGTAGGGACTAGAATGGATACAATTCTGCGTTCAGAACTACGGGCGCAATCTGGGCCGCAAGCTCGAAAAACTTTGTTTTGAGATAAACGCGTTTAAGTTTGAAGTTATTTTCTTGCATCAAATGAAAAAATTGAGCAAGCATTTTTAAAAATTCGACAATTCTGCGTCGATTGTACTTGGTTTCATCAAAATCGGTTTAATAGAACCAAAGAAAAGTGACTTTGGAGTTCAAAAACGTGATTTTAAAAAAACTCAAAGAACATTTTTGGCACAAAACATTTTTTTTTTTTGTGATATTCTTACATATATCAATCTGCAATGCCAGCGCCATAAAGAACTTCTTCCTCTTTTTCAAAATATGAGGACTCAGCGGCTCTTCGGGCAGTTCTACCTTCTTTTGATGCGGCCAGAGCTCTGTCTTCGGACCTTTTCAAAAGTTCTTTGAGAAAACTCTATAAAACTCCAAAATGCAATTCTCCGTTTTGTTGTAAATGCTTATGTTTTCGTTTTCATTATTTTTACATTTTTTTGCCGATGTACTTGTGGATTCGGTGTCCTCATCTCTTTCGTGTTGGTTACTACGAAACTGGCGTTTCAAGGGACGAGTTTTTTGATTGCTACCAATGCTTCTTTTTTTTTTCTATTACTTTTTCTATCCAATGTCTTTAGCACAAACAAAAATTTTTATCAAAACTGTACTTTTCAAAACTGTATGCGCGCGCGAGTTACAATCCCTCCTGCACTACAACAACAATACCAAAACGACAGAAGACTGCAAGCACAGCATTTCCGCTCATAAGTTTCGCACAGGTTATTATTCCAAATTAAAGCACTCACTTGCAGATTATTCCTAGAATTATTTTTGATAAGAAAATTAAAATAAGAATACATACATTGCACAATAGTACATACGTAATACAAATTATGTTTAACTAAGCATGTTTGAATTTTAAGCTTATATTTTAAAGAGAATAAAATTGTAAATCATTATGTTGTGAACGTTGAATCAATAAAGTTGTTTTTTTTTAATCACTCCGTGAAACTAAAATCATAATTGGCGCAGTCGTGTAGCCCGGTTTAATGGACATATAAGTTTAAATATTGAACATAATAAAACGGAGGTTTACCGAAAATAAAGTGTTCTAGTAAAACTAAATATCCAGTGAGTTTTAACTCTTAAAATACCGGTGAAAAGAACAAAAAAAAAAAAAAAAAATAACGCGATTCATAATCACTAACGCATAATCAACAAGTCGAAGGAAAATTGACTAAAGTGTACTCAAAGGAATATTGAAGACAACACAACAACTTACAACCAGAACCAACGAAAGAACATCGGAGGATTCCAGTTATATTATAAATAAAAATGAAAATATTAAGCATAATTCTATTGGGGCTAATGTAAGTCTTTTTGTGAACATTATATAAGTAAAGAAAATTTTATATTATATAACATTGAATGAAAAAAAAAAGAGAATATTTTAAAAGAAGTAAAGAAAATTTGCATAATTATTTAAATCAAATTATAGTTATTTTAGTGAACATTTAAAAATCTATTAATTAAAATAAAAAAGGAAAGAATCTATTACCTTTCTCTTGTGTTAATGTTAACAATAATAAAAAAAAAAAAATATCATTAAACAATAAATAAGGCAAAAATTTCATGCCTAACAAAAAACGAAATTCACAAAAATCCCGATTTCCCTATCCTAAATTCGGAAGATTATTTAGAAGCTTGCGCTCAATCCCTGAAAGCACTGAAGAAAATAATTTTTTACATTCACAATCAATTCCAAGTTTAAATTTCGAAATCATGAGTAACGAAGAATCAGCAGCTCACTACATACCTGCACCTCTACAAATAAATACCAGAGAAATCTTGGATTCCCTTCGAATTCCAGATGCAGTGAAAGATCTGCCTAAATTCGACGGAAATCCTAGACTTCTGTACGATTTCTTAAACAATGTGGAAGAAATTCTTCTATTTGTCAGAGGACTAGACGGCACACCGCACGCACAAATAATTTTGAGATCCATAAGGAATAAGATTGAAGGGCAAGCCAACGAAGTTCTGAATATGTACGGAACTCCATTGGTTTGGGAACAAATTAAACAAAATCTTATAATCCATTATTCAGATAAACGGAATGAAACATCTCTCATTAGGGATCTACATTCACTTAGACAAAATAATAAATCTGTAGAAGAATTTTACAGCGATATCGTTGAAATTCAGGCTACAATAAATAATAACGTTCTTCTGCATGAGTTTGACAGAAATGTAATAAAAGCAAAAAAAGATCTATATGCTCAAATGTGTCTTAATGCATTTTTAGCGGGGCTAAGAGAACCCTTAGGTTCTAGCATTCGCGCAATGAAACCCGAATCATTAGCTATAGCATTATCATATTGTATCCAAGAACAAAACATGTTCTATATTAAATCCGATTTTAACAAAAACCAAAATTATAGAAAACCAATAATGCAAAACATCCCAATGTTCCCTAAACCCATAACTCCCATTAATTATCCTTCATACCAAAACAGACAATTCAGTTACACACCTATCTACTATCAACACAGAAATACTCACCCTCATTTATTAAGAAATAACACACAAAATTTTAATCGTTTTAACAACAATGTAAACCCATTTCACACACCCATAAGAAACAACAATACAAATAATTTTAGAAATCAATACTCTACACCAAATACAACCGATCATAGAATGAATACAGCGAGTAATTTTCAACAACAAAACAGTTTTAATACCCGACCGTTACCTCCACCAGAACCCATGGACACTAGTACCATTAGAACACATATCAGAAATCCAAGCAACAATCAGGCCAATACAATGAATTCCAGGATAACTCAAGGATCAAGAAGACCCATGATGCAAAACCAACAATATTACCAACCAAAATATACAGCTGAAGAACTACACAATATTAACACCGATCTCCACAACAATAGTGCTTACATACCACAACTAGATAGTTATTACAATTACGGCGTATGGAACAATAGCATCAAATACAGACCACAAATACATCATATAGCACCAGAATACGAAATCGATAACAAAGATCAAGGAATTCAAAACATTATGCAGGAAGTAGACACAGAGGATTTTCAAGGCATAGCCTCACAGAATCCACAGGATACTTAGACATTAATAAACATGGCACAAATCTCCCATATATAAACATTTCATCTCCCTTTGGTAGACATTTAAGATTCTTAATAGACACAGGAGCTTCTGCTTCATTTATCAACCCAGAATTTACCAAAGATCTCAAACAAGAATGTTGCGATCCACTTACTATTTCCACTATTTTAAACCAATATACACTTACGCAAAAAGTAACTCTACCCACATTCTATGAATTTAAAGAAAAAGGGCAAATCAGTTTTCTCATTTTTAAATTTCACGGCTATTTCGATGGTCTAATCGGTTTAGATATATTATCTCAACTCGGTGCAAATGTTGATCTTTTAAATAAAATACTTGTTACCAAAAATTCCGAAATTCCCTTACAATTTAAACCAAATCTTAATTCAGGTAAACACTTAATTCCATCTTATTCTAAAGTTATCATAAAAATTCCAGTAGATTTAGAAAATGGAGATATTTTTATCAAAAATACAACAATTAAACAAGATTTGAGTATCTCAGAAGGCATTTATAGAGCCAAAAATTGGTTTTGTTTCGCAGAAATCTGTAACAATTCTGCTTGTGACCAAATATTCTTCATTGACCAACCCATTAAAACTGAACCACATAGTCATACAAAATTCGAATATGTTGAAATCAATAATTCTAATGTAAACTATATGGATAACCCGTCAGAGAATGATATAACGAACTTATTGCGAATATCACACCTAAATTCTGAAGAAAAGAAACACCTTTTAAAACTGTGTAAATCATACGATGACGTTTTCCATAAAGAAGGACAAAAACTAACCTTCACAAATAAAGTAAAGCACAGAATACACACTACAGACAATTTACCGATATACACAAAAACATACAGGTACCCTTACTTTCACAAGGAGGAAGTAAGAAAACAGATAAACGATCTGCTTGAACAAAAAATTATTCGCCATAGTTACTCTCCTTGGAGCTCACCTGTTTGGGTGGTGCCGAAAAAAAGAGATGCTAGTAATAAACAGAAATGTAGACTAGTTATAGACTTCAGAAAACTAAACGAAAAGACAGTGTCTGACCGATATCCGATTCCAAATATAAATGAGATCCTCGATAAATTAGGAAAGTGTATGTACTTTTCTACACTAGATTTGGCGAGCGGTTTCCATCAAATAGAAATGGACCCTTCCGATGTAGAAAAAACAGCTTTCACAGTAGAAGGCGGACATTACGAGTATGTTCGGATGCCTTTTGGCCTCAAAAACGCTCCGTCCACCTTCCAACGCGTAATGGACAACGTGTTAAAGGATCTTATTGGAAATGTTTGTCTAGTTTACTTGGACGACATTATAATTTACTCAACATCCTTACAAGAACACATGGAAAATTTAAAAAAAGTTTTTAATAGGCTTCGCGAACACAATTTAAAGATTCAAATTGATAAATCAGACTTTCTACACAAAGAAATAGCATTCTTAGGGCACATTATAACAACCGAAGGAATTAAACCAAACCCCGAAAAAATTTCTGCAATTAAGCAATATCCACTTCCTCGTACCCAAAAAGAAATTAGAGGCTTTTTAGGACTTCTCGGTTACTACCGTAAGTTCATAAAAGACTTTGCCAAACTTGTCAAGCCACTTACCGAATGCCTCAAAAAGGACCGAAAAATAGAAATTAATGATAGATACATTCAAACTTTTCAAACTTGCAAGAACCTTCTTATTAACGACCCCATACTTCAATATCCGGATTTTTCCAAAACATTCAACCTTACTACTGATGCCAGCAACTTTGCCATTGGCGCAGTACTTTCTCAAGGACCAGTTGGAAGCGACAAACTTATTTGTTACGCAAGTAGAACGCTCACTAGTACCGAAATAAACTATTCCACAATAGAAAAAGAGCTTTTAGCGATCGTCTGGTCAACGAAATATTTTCGACCGTATCTTTACGGACATAAGTTCAAAATTATAACAGATCACAAACCCCTTACTTGGGCCATGAACCTCAAAGATCCTAATTCTAAATTAATCCGTTGGAGATTAAAACTAGAAGAATTCGATTATGACATAGTTTACAAAAAAGGTCAATATAACACAAACGCCGATGCTCTTAGCAGAATAAAAATAGAAACTACCGATAATATTGAAGCAAACATAAATGAGAGCATGTCAATGCAACGTACAAGCGGTACTACCGTTCATTCCGCAGAAGAAGATCTAAATGATGGACTTCCAATATCGGAAAAACCGTTAAACGAATTCAATCTTCAAACCATATTTCAAAAGACAGATAAAGGAGCACCTATGACACTCGAAACAGTGTTCAAAAATAAGCAAAGACGTACAGTTAGAAAACCATCTTACACAGAAAACGATATAATAGATATTTTCAAAAAATTTTTGTCCCCAAATAAATTAAATGCGGTTTACACTGATGATGATGAAACATTCAAACTAATACAATATGTATATTCGAAATATTTTTCACAGCAAAAAACTTTCAGATTAATTCGTTGTATGGACATTTTAAAAGAAATTAGATTAAGCGACGATCAGGAACAAATAATAAAAGAATACCATATTAATCACAACCATAGAGGGATAGAAGAAACTTTAGCTCATCTTAAGAGAGAATTCTATTTCCCATTCATGAAAAGTAAAATAACACATACCATTAACAATTGTGATAAGTGTCAAATCCTAAAGTACGATAGAAATCCACAGAAGATTAAGTTCAGCAAACCAGAAACCCCTTTAAAACCTCTAGACATAATTCATATAGATATCTATACCATTAGTAAGCAACAAATCCTAACAATCATCGATAAATTTTCCAAATTTGCTTCTGCATACACCTTACCTTCGAGAAACAGCATCTCAGTACTTAGAGCTATAAAACATTTTATTAGTACGCACGGTATCCCAACAAAAAAAGTTTGCGACCAAGGCACAGAGTTTACCGCAAACATATTCAAAGATTTTTGTTATCAATATAAAATCAATCTACACATAACTTGTTTTCAACAAACATCAAGTAACGCCCCTGTGGAAAGATTACACTCCACGCTAACAGAAATTTATAGAATAATTTTAACCTCCCAAAAAGAAAAGAAACTTGAAATGAATCATGACGAAATATTATCAGAAACATTATTTACTTATAACAATGCAATTCACTCATCAACTCAGTTTACTCCCTATGAATTATTCTATGGTAGGACCTATAAATTTAACAAAAATTTACAATTTAATAATGAACATGAGTATTTAGAGAAACTAATGAAATTTCAAGAAGAAATATTTCCAATAATTAAAGATAAGCTAGAACAATCTGCTAGTAAAAGAATAGATAAGTTAAACAAAGACAGACAAGAACCAGAAGAAAGACTTCCCAATGAAGAAATCTTTAGAAAAGAATGCAGACGGAACAAAATAACACCACGTTTTAGTCGACAAAAAATTAAAAACGATAATGGAATAACTATAGTAACAGTAGATGATAAGAAAATGCACAAATCTAGAATTAAGAAAAGGAAAAAATACGAAAACATGACCCGCAAGGATAACCATAGGACACCGTGATCTTATACATATAGTAGATCTAGAAACTTATAGAGAAACTATTGAAAAACTCCAAAAAACGTTAGTAGATTTTAATGCTATTCCAGGATTAAAACCATCAATAGAAGCAACTAAATTCAAAATCAACGAATTAAATAATAAACTTCATACCCTATTACCAACTTCAAGACAAAAACGAGGAATAATAAATGGAGCAGGAACAATCATAAAGTTTATTACAGGCAACTTAGACGCAAATGACGCAGAAGAAATCAATAAAAAATAGAAAATCTCAAAAATAACCAACAAAATCTCAATAACAAAATCAATAACCAAGCCAGTCTGAATATTCAAATGATCCAGAGATTTAAAAACATCACAGAACACATTAACATTGAACACGAAACCATAAACAAATACCTAAAACACTTCCAAACACTTACTAATAACTCTATCAGATCTACGACAGACATGCTTCTACACATACAGTATCTCCACCAATTAAACATAAACATCGATATTCTCTCAAATCACATTACCAATATACAAGAGGCAATTGTTTTATCTAAAATAAACATCATTCCTAAAATGATACTCAATCCTAACGAACTTTCAGAGATTCGAGATCAATTCATGAATCAATCAATCGAAATTAATTCAGATGAACACTTGTATGAATTATTGGAATTACAAGCTTTCTACAACGGGTCTAAAATAATCTTCAATATAAAAATCCCGATTTTATCCTTAGAAAACTACTCCCTTTTCCATATCATACCTATTCCCATAAACGAAACAAAACTTATTATTGTCAAATCATATATAGCTTTAAGCGAAAACAATATTGTATACTTAAATGATATATGCCCCAGAATAGAAAAATTGTATATTTGTAAGAATAATAAATATAAATCATTAGAAGAAACATGTATAAAAAACTTAATGAAAAACCAACCAGCAAAATGCCCTATGGAAGAATATTTTGACACCGCAGACATTTGGCAACCTGAACAAAATTACATCCTACTACTCAACGTTCCTCCAACTGAAATTAATACAACATGTCACAGTCCAGAACAAACCATAAAAGGATCAGCGTTAATACATTTTACCAATTGCAAAGTGGAAATTAATAATATTATCTACGAGAGCAATCCTAGCATATACTGGGATGAGATTCATATATTTCCGACAGCGTACTCTGAAATCATGCCAAAATATATTGTAGAAAAAATAAATTTAAAAAGGTTATCCGACTTTCAATTTAAAACCCAAGAAGTCATAGAAACATTCAAAGAAGAAAAATTTCTACGAGGAATAAACATCATCTTTATGATAACCATACTTGTCACAATAGCATTTTCCACATATATATGCGTAAACAAGTTCAAACGTATTAGAACAAAAATATCTATCGCTCAAACCCCAGCAACCTTTCAGTCACTTGGGTCATCGCTTGAAACTAAGAGGGAGGAGTTACAATCCCTCCTGCACTACAACAACAATACCAAAACGACAGAAGACTGCAAGCACAGCATTTCCGCTCATAAGTTTCGCACAGGTTATTATTCCAAATTAAAGCACTCACTTGCAGATTATTCCTAGAATTATTTTTGATAAGAAAATTAAAATAAGAATACATACATTGCACAATAGTACATACGTAATACAAATTATGTTTAACTAAGCATGTTTGAATTTTAAGCTTATATTTTAAAGAGAATAAAATTGTAAATCATTATGTTGTGAACGTTGAATCAATAAAGTTGTTTTTTTTTAATCACTCCGTGAAACTAAAATCATAATTCGCGCGTCCGATTTATAACTCAATTCAAGGTGAAATAAAAGCTGCCAACATTCGAATACCTAAACTCTAAAATGTGTCTTCATTTATTTTTAAAATGCGTATACAAACAAGTTATAACCTACTAAAGAACGCGTTGAACGAAATTCGGTGGTTGCTTCAAACCGTTGCATTTAAAAAAGTAACCAAATTAAGCAAATCGTATTTTGGCGAAAACATTGCTGGACACAAAAGGCCATATCTCCTAAAGTATTTAGAATTTCAAAAAACCCTATAAAAATATATAAGCTATAAGAATATTAAAAAAAAAATCGAACAAAAATTTTTGCCAACCAGGAATATCTCCTTAACAATAAAAGATATGTGAATATAATGTATGGAGAAATGAAAAATCTTTACGATTCCAACAAAAAAGTCCGCGGTGACATATATCTAGGATCAATAGCTTTGTTGCCAAAGTTATATTATCACAACAAGCCACAGCTAAAAGTTCAGTGGGCTATTTAATAATCAGTTCAACAGTACTATAAAATACGACCGAAATTAAATAAAAGTGCGAATTCTGCAAGATATTTCTCGTTCACTGTGTCAACATTACACATAAAAAAAAAAAAAAAAAATTTCTTGTTGCGCTATTATTGCTCCCAACCTCTGACTGCTGTATTGCCATTTTTCTGCTAAAGAGACAGAATTATAAACAAACAATTGTAAACATACAATTGTACACAAACAGAATTATTAAAAAATGTTAAAAATAAAAAATAGCAATAAGAGCAATTAAAACAAAAATGGATAAAATCTGTGCTTCACCTCCTTGTACCGCAAAGGACAGTAAGGCGCCCAAGATAACGTGCAAAGGCCTTTGTGGAAATTCTTTCCACAC
The DNA here is from genome assembly GCA_914767935.1 of Coremacera marginata. Taxonomy (NCBI): domain Eukaryota; kingdom Metazoa; phylum Arthropoda; class Insecta; order Diptera; family Sciomyzidae; genus Coremacera; species Coremacera marginata. The sequence continues at coordinate 110,676,807 of OU612044.1, read as the reverse complement.
TTCTTGCATAGGCTTATCGAAAAGAAGCTTAACTTATCTTGACGAATATCTGGCCAATTTTTCGTTTTACTGCGATGAATGTAAAGAATTGTCACTCACGCATGTTCTACTCGCGATAAAATGCCTTAGTGACTTAACAAACTCAGTGCGGTCGGAAAATAAACAGTGTTTGAAAAAGACAGTCGATCTGGTGTCGAAATTTGATGAGGCATTAAAATCAATAGAAGACCTCAACAGTGCTGTCGAAGTGACAAAAAATGAAAGTAATAAAAAGCTCGGAACACTAAACCAGAACTTAACCAAAATCTTAAACTATGCCATAGACCATCAAAACGATATAAACTGTGTTGAAACCGCAATAAGTGCTATAAATAAATCAATAAACACAAACTTTGAGAAAATAAACACAGTTGATTCAGTAAAAAATGTAACTGAAAATATCGCGTGATTAAGAAGTGACGTCGACATCTTGCTGCAATCGACCTCGGAGAAAACAACACAATCACCAACTGTACCAGATCCACTTATCGAAGTTTTGTATCACAAAATAAATGAAATAAGTGACGATCTTGTCTTATTTAGAGAGTCGCTTGCGGAAATATCTGATGCAATCAGTACTGGAACCAACAGAATCAATGTGACAGAAGCCATTGAACACAATTCATCCTCCCTCTTCGATGAAATCATGGAAGCTTCCGTGCAATCCTCTTCAGTGCGTCCCTTACCATCTAACTCGGATTCGCAACCTAGCCAACCAACACACACACCATTAATACAACCACCTGTTGCTGTACCTCGGAAAATAATTAATCACTTTGGAACCTCTTGGACCACATCAGAATGGAATCACAGAATTCAAAAACTGAAGACAGGAAACCAAAGTGATAGCACTGCTTTGTTCGTTAAAGGCTTCCCCACAACTACAGATGCAACTTGGGTAGAAAATTACTTCAAAAAGAAGTACCAATTAACCATCTCAGACTGCCATAAGAAGTTGTCAAAACGATCCGCGGTTAGCAGTTTTAAATTTAATATACCCAAGGCATATGCGTGGATGTTTTCTAGTGCAGGTATGCGAACGAAAGGAAACATTCGTATAACTGAATGGACGGAAAAACCAAAAACGAAAGTTAAGGCACCTAGTATTAAGCCTATCACTAAGCCTATGATTAAATCTATTAAGCCTACTAATATCAATAGTAATAAAAATAATATAAGCCCACCTGCCAGAACACCCTCAAAGCCAGCTCAAGATCAAAACTGGTCATATAAAACAAATTTATTCCTAAAGTTTTCTCCACAGTCAAAACTATCTTCTCAACTGTTATCTTCTTCTAAATTTCCTATTACTCAATCGTCGAAACTCCCTTATCCTAAAGTTAAACGGGTTTCGTTTAACCTCAATAACGACGAAAAAAATAAAACTTATTCATATAAATATCCTAATTTCGTCCATTCCCATACACTAAATCCAACCCCACAGCCCGCAATAGTCATACCTAAGCCTACTTCTACACAACCTGTTACTGCAACACGTTCACCAGCAATCACACCCTCCAATAACACACCTCCTCCCTTAATTACTTGCACTAATAGTCAAACGTTCACTAATGCTACACCAGCCTTTCTGGATCCTCTTCTGCCACCTAATGCGAAGCTCACAAAAAATCTTGCTGACGTTAGTAGTGAAGGTCGTTTCGTTATGTCTCGTCTAAGAGACCGTCGGTTGTATGATAATGTTCGATTATACCTGTCTTATTTACATAATAAGTCTGACTCAGTCTGTATTGAAGGTACAACAAGAACAAGTGCTATGGTATCCATCCAACAAGAAGGTCTTCCTACCGACCCAGTCGAGCTGAAAAAAATTTTCATTAACTTCCATGAAAGCCTCAACATTTCACCCACTGATGTTGAAAACGACCTCACGGCATTTGCATCGCATACTATCTCAAAGTATATATGGCATTTACAAAGAGCTCGTTCTAACTTCAAAAATTTTTATTGTCCCTAACTCTCGTCCTAAAGCAATGTCCGATTATCCAGCCTCCCGAAATACACTACCTTCAATTGCGTCTTTTAATATATCCTACCACAATTGTGGTGGCATGAAAGGCAAACTCAATAAACTGTTTGTTGAAGCTAAATCTTGTCATTTCAATGTTTTTGTCTTTACGGAAACGTGGTTGAATGACGCTATCAAAAATGAAGAAATTCTAGATAGCAACTGTACAATATACCGGAATGACAGAAACTATGCAAGCTGCGGCCTGTCTCGAGGAGGCGGTGTCTTAATTGCCACACATAACTCCTTATGTAGTGAATTGCTTGTAACCTGCTCCTCCAAATGCTTTGAGCACAAAATAATAAAAATAAGGCTAGATCAAAAAGCTTCCGTATACATAGGTGTTATTTATATTCCTCCGAATTCAACCCACAATTCCTACAATGAATTATGTGAAATCATAACGTCAATAACAGCTGCGTTAAACGAAGATGATAGAATTATTATTTTTGGAGACTTCAACCGTCCCAATATAACTTTTGTGCACGATGATGATGACAACCATCTCCTTCCAATTAACCTGTCCAATGCGGTCGACTTCGATTTATTAAGTACTTTTTATAGTAATGATTGTCAGCAAGTTGCTCCTGCTCCAAACCGAAACAATCGCTGGCTAGATTTGATTTTTACTAACTCATATGACGAAGTAAAGGTTAGTCCAACCTGTGAGGCTGAGCAGATATTTTCAAATACCCTCCACCATACTGCATTTACTACTGAGTTATGTACTAACAACATAACTTTTATACAGTCATTCAATAATTCTATTGTATACGATTTCCTCAATGCCGATTACAATAACATTAAAAATGACTTAAATTATTTGGACTGGAACCACTTGTCTGCACTAGAATTGGACGATGCTGTATCGTCTTTCTATCAAAAAGTCTTTTCTGTATTTGATACTCATGTTCCAAAAATAAAGAAAAAACATATACTATCGGAACCGTGGCTTGATTCAAACCTTAGAAATTTGAGAAATCAAAGAAATAAACTTTGCAGAGTCATTAAAAATTGCGTCATTGTAAGTGATGAGGTAAAGGTTAGATACGAAGAGCTGTCTAAGGAGTTCTCCATTAAGTCCGAAGAGGCTTATAGACTTTACACCAATTAAATTGGAGAAAGGATTATTGAAGACCCGAAAAAATTCTTCGATTTTGTAAATGTAAAACGGAAATCGACCGGATACCCAAACTTCATGTTTAAAGGCAATGTTTACTTCATCTAACTTACAGGAAATTTGTAATCTCTTGCGGATCATTTTAAAGAAGTCTTTTGTTCAACTACTTCCCAAAATCAACCTACATTTGCCAGTATAACTAGTAGACCGACATTGGTTTGTGAAATTAATATTACATGGAGTGACATAACCAATTCCATTAAAGAATTAGATTCAAATAAATCTCCAGGTCCAGACCTTATACCACCAATTTCACTTGTTGAATGTTTAGACCAATTAATTACGCCGTTACATATGATTTTTAACAAATCCTTGCATACAAGTATATTCCCAACTTTTTGGAAATCTTGTCATCTTACGCCAATTTATAAAAATGGCGACAAGAGATCAGTTGAAAATTATAGGGGTATTGCAATATTGTCAGCAATTCCAAAGCTATTTGAAAAAATTATATGTTCCAAACTCACGAGCATAATTAATCCGTGTTTAAACGAGCAGCAACATAGTTTTTGTAAAGGACGATCAACAACCACAAATCTTGCAATCATGGCATCAGACATTCTTACTAAAATGGAAAAGGGCCACCAAATAGATGCAGTCTATACAGATTTTAGTAAAGCCTTTGATCGTGTTGATCACGAAATCCTAGCTAAGAAACTAGAAAAATTTGGTATATCAGGTACTGTGCTGAAATGGCTCAAGTCTTATGTCTGTGAAAGATCCCAATATGTAAAATTTCAGGGTACTTTGTCTAAAAAGATTGTTGTCTCGTCGGGTGTACCTCAAGGTAGCCATCTTGGCCCACTTCTCTTCAACATATTTATTGCAGACATATCTGAAGTTTTGCATGATGTCCCCCATCTCTTATATGCAGATGACTTAAAATTATTCTATAACATTAGATCAGAAGTGGATTCAGTATTCTTATCCTCTATATAAACTTTATTTAAATATAAATAAGTGCTACGTTATAAGTTTTGCCCGTAAAAACGTAATCACATATAGCAGATACATGCTAAATAAGGTAGAACTTAAAAGGGTCAACCAAATAGCAGATCTTGGAATAATTCTTTATAGTAAGATGCGCTTTAACCTTCTCTACGATCATATCATATCCAGGGCAAACAAAATGCTCGGATTCATAAAAAGACGTGCAAAAGAATTCAAAAACCTTTGGGTAACTAAAACCTTATACAGCACATTAGTACGACCAATCTTAGAATACTGTTGCATAATTTGGAACCCAGCTTTTGTAGTGCATAGTGAAAGGCTAGAATCTATTCAAAGACAATTCTTGCTTTTTGCATTGAGAGACCTATACGATCCTTGTGACTATACAAATTTACCACCATACGAGAGTAGACTTAAAATCCTCAATTTGATGTCGCTGTCATCTAGGAGAATATTACTTTGCTCATGCTTTACATTCGATGTTATTACTGGTAACATCGATAGCGAATACATCTCGAGCAAGGTACTATTTAATGAACCAATAAGGCGAACAAGGTATACAAAATTGTTAAAAGAATCGCATCGCAACACTATTTACGCATTGAACGAGCCCTTGAATAGATGTTGTAAAATATTTAATAATATCAGCGAGCATTATACACCGCCAATATCGAAATTCAGATTCAAGCGTTCGCTTTCCAAATCACTTTCCTTTACATAACTACCCCCTTATTAAACACCAATTCACTTCAGAATCTTCTCCAATTCCTTTTCACCATTCTGATCCCTTTTCTATTTCCTTGCTCTAGCATTTGTAGAAAAATTGTAAATCAAAAATTTTAATGTTAAATAAGTAAAACACCGCATTGTAATATTAACTCTATTCTCCAATATCCAAAAGCCTCTTCTTACATTGCCGTCTACCACCCATACCTAAACAAAATTTAGTTGTTCTCCCACTCAGCTTTCCATCTTAATAATATTTTAGCATAGTATTAAAAATTAGTACATATTTTTACTATGTGTATAAAATCTGTTAGTATGTAAGCTTAGTATATAAGTTCCCCCTTCGTTCTTCTTCTTGTCTTTTCTTTTTGACGTGTTTTTGAAAATGTGTCGATTCATGTGGGCGGATTACGCCCACTGAGAATTGCATATCTTCTACACCTAAAACAAGGAAAGAGGAGAGAAAAACAAAAAATAAAAAAAAAAAAATAAATACAACAACAACCTGTTACAAAAATAATTTAAATAAGTATATTGCCTTGTTTGGCTAAATAAATAAATAAAATAAAGCCAATTCGTATTGGAGGTAGGCGTGGTTTCCATCCGATTTTTTAGCCAGGATTAAGGCTGAAGAGCAAAGCTTACATGCCAAATTTCAAGGCATTTCTTTAATTTTTGTGGATTTTAAAGACATTTTACGGTTAATATAAAGACACTTTGTATGGGAGGTTGGCGTGGTTTTCATCCGATTTGGCCCATTCTTGAACTTGATCTTCCTTTTTAAAAAATAAACTTACGTTTTGAATTTCATCGCGATAGCTTTAAAATTGCGGCTGTAATCTTGTCGACAGACGGACAGACACACGGAAATTGACTCAGGAGATGATGCTGATCAAAAATATATATATTTTTCTATACCTGCCACTCCTCCTTCTTGGCGTTACAAACGGAGTGACAAAGTTAATATACCCCTTACGCAGTACGCGTTGGGGTATAAAAATCCAAAACACAGTAAGGCCAAATTAAAGAAGGCAGGTATTAATTGAGTTTTCGTTATTGATATTGACCTGTCGCGGGATTCCCAAACGCCTTAACGACGATGGTCGCTGTAGTTAGCTAGCGAAAACTGTCATTTATTATGAAACTGTGCATGCACAATGACCGATAACGACAACTATTATTATCGTTAAGAGCGAGAAGTATCTAGAAGACTTAACTTATTTCCCAATTCATTTCCGTATCTTAAGACTTCTGTTCTAGAAATTTATGATATTTTGTTAAGAATAGGCTAAAATCCGGAACGAGTGTGAAATTTTTTGAAATTTGGTTCCGTTTTTTAGTTATAGACCCTGAAAATTGGTCAACTTATTTCCCTTTTCATTTGGACATGCGATGATATTTTTCCAATTTTTCTTTTTTGTATTTTATGTTGCTCTTTTTTATCCGGAACGAGTGTGGGATTTTCTTGTATTTTGTGTAGAAGTAATTAAATTTAAAATAAATGTAAGACTCCTGTAAAAAAATTACCAAAATGATGAAAACATTGTTTGATGAGGTTTCGCTACTGGCCGCACATGCAAGCTTTAGCGTTGCATGTAAACGAACGAAAGAATATTCACGATGTTTTTTTTTTTTTTTTTATAAGGGATTTGTGCGGGGAGATCGCAGTTTTACTTTGTAGTTTAGCTGAACATAGAAAACAAGAAATTGAGGAAATATTCTTTCAACTTCTAAACGAAATATTATTGAATTTTCAGCGACAACCTTTATGTTTTATGTTATATGTTTGAAAAGATTGTTTTATTTCCTATCACAAAGTCAGCATCAATCACAAATGTCAATTAAAGTTCAGAAATTCCATTTTTAATTCAGAAAAGATCAATCAATTAAAACAGAATGAGAATAAACATTCTAGTTGTTTTTAATAAAAACTAAAATAAGCAAAACTATAAAAAATTCACTACAGGAATGCCAAATAGGGACTTTTAACGACTTTTTAACGTTGAGCACATCAAGCTTTAAACTAATAATAATAATTAGTTGCGAAACAATAGAAAGCGCCGGTCAATATTATTTTATCGTGTGTGATAATTTCTTTAAAATGAGTTCTATATTAAAATAGTTCAAGTGCAAAAGAAGTGAAAATAATTATGGAAGCAGACGAAGACAAGGTCAGTCAACTTAGGAACTTTAGATATACACAGTTAATCAGAGAACTTTTAAAATAAAAACTACATTTAAAATGAAATGAAATAATTTTCGGCGTTAATAGGTATAACGTTTAACAAGTGTGTGTTGAAACATAATGTGCATACAACTTTATTTAAAAAAAAGTAATTGTTTTACAAAATATCGACATTGATTTCATTTAATTTATATGAATTTTTCACTTAGCATATCTCCAGTACAACGACAAAACATAAAGGGTGTTTTTTTTAGAGGTTTGTTTTTCGAATAGAGATAAAACTGGCATTTTGTGGTCAAATCTGGCAACTCTAATGTCATTTATGTTCAGTTTGGTTTGCCATTTCATCATTAACAGGTTGACAAAAGAACAACGCTTGCAAATCGTGCAAATTTATTTCGAAAATAATGGTTCAGTTCGCGAAGTTTACCGCAAGCTCCGTCCATTTTATGGTCGACATAATCGTCCATCAGAGCAATTAATTCGGTTAACCATGGATCGTTTTCGCACTACGTTTACTCTATGTGATAATACGCATCCGCAGAGACGTCGAACAGTGCGCACCGAAGAAACAATTGCCGCTGTAGAGCAAAATTTTGAAGAGGACCCGAATGAATCGATTCGCCACCGTGCACAGCAATTGGAGCTTTGTCCATCAACTTTATGGAAGATTTTGCGCAAAGATCTTGGCTTGCGACCTTACAAGATCCAGCTTGTGCAAGAATAAAAGCCGCGAGACCATGCAATGCGTCGTGATTTTGGTGTATGGGCCGAAAATGAGATTGATCTCGATGCTGATTTTCATCGCAAAATTTTGTTCAGTGATGAGGCTCATTTTTGGTTGAATGGCTAAGTCAACAAGCAAAATTGCCGCATTTGGAGTGAAGAGAATCCACATGAGACCCTTGAGACGCCATTACATCCACAAAAACTGACTGTTTGGTGTGCTCTATGGGCTGGTGGAGTCATTGGGCCATTCTTCTTCCGAAATAATGCTGGAGAGTCAGTTACGGTTAATGGAGGCCGGTATACAGCCATGATAACCTACTATTTTGTTCCCGAATTGGATGGCATGAATGTTGATGAGTTGTGGTTCCAACATGCCACACAGCGCACGTCACAATCGATTTATTGAAGGAAACATTCGATGAGCGCATAATTTCGCGGAATGGACCTGTCAATTGGCCACCAAGATCGTGTGATTTGACACCATTGGATTATTTTCTATGGGGATATGTAAAGTCGCTCGTCTACGCCAGCAAACCAGAAACGTTAGGGGACTTGGAAGCCAACATTCGTGGCGTTATTGCCGACATACGGCCCCATATGCTCGAAAAAGTGGTTGAAAATTGGACCTGTAGAATTCGATTTATTCGAGCCAGCCGCGGAGGCCACATGCCCGAAATCATATTTAAACATTAATGCCATAAAATTATCCTTCCAATAAAGCCAAATTGATGGACATTAAAACGATTTTCTTGTGTTTTATTTCAATTCGAAGTTCTATACCTCTAAAAAAAACACCCTTTAGAATCTCATTTTTTATAGTTTTGAGAAAATTGAAGTTTTATGTTTATTGCCTTGCCCTTTGTTATCATTGCTTAATCATATCCTATACCTCACTATTATTGTGTTCTATGTTAGACAGTCCAATATCTCAAAAACTATTCATCGTATGGACAGGAGAGTGACTGTTTGAGATCAGGCGCGGATTCAGGGGGGAAAGTTTTGGGGGTTCAAACCTCTCCCCCGAAATTCTCGGAGAACCTATATTTAAATGTGATGTACTAGTGTTTATTATGTGGTCAAAGGGTACTAAAAAGAAAAACATCTATTTTTTAAAAATTTATTTTAAATATTCACACCTGAGTTCTGTTCCTGTTTTTTATGTTCTTTGCGATATCGCGCCCTGCTCTAAACAGTAGAGTGGCCGCATGTTGTTTGAGAATTTTTTTTTTTGACAATGACATCCCGATTGAATGGGTGCAAGCCGCCGCCTTTTGGGCTAATAGTTTTACCTTAAGACCATTTTTTGACGTATTTGTTCCATAGCATTTATAAAAATGGAAAAACGTCATTGGAATGTACTAAACATTTAAAGGTTATGATAATACAAATATTTTGAAATATCGTTTGATTATCTGAGATATCTAGTTTTTGAGATATACATATTTCAAGGAAAAATTGAGGATACACTCAAATTCCCATTTTTCTCAGTATTATATATTGAATAAAAAAAACGATCGGAAAACGGTAATGAATTGTTCTGTTTTAATTTTCTTTTATTCATGAAATGTCTTTTCATACAAGAGACTTTGCTCTACTGCCTATCCTTAACCCATACAGGCCCATAATTGCCAAAACTTACGATTTCCGAATGTATTTCAATTTTGAGGTCTAAATATGTTAGTTGTCATAATTTTACTAATGAATCTAAAGAAATCTAGTATGGCGAATCCAATATGGCGTCAGGAAAAGTGTGACAAATGGGGCACCTAATGATATCTAAATCATTTTAAATCATGCACTCCCCAGACAAATAACCCATAAGTTGAAAAAATACGTCGAAAATAGTCCTTTGCTACCTCGAATGAACACAAGAGAGGCCTAATGTTACAAGAGGTCCAAACGAAGCAGATAAATCAATGTATGGTTGATTTTATTTAAATAAATTAAAATTAATCCATAAAAAATTAAATTAATACCATTATTCGAAGCATAAAATAATTTTCATCAGAATACTACATTCATTTATAAAATTGTGAATTCATTTTGATTAGAATACATAAAAACTGAAGTCCATAACTGAATTTATAAATTAATTTGTATCAGAATACAGAATAGTTGTTCTTTATGGTGTATTTTGGATTTCATGTGTGATGGGAACTCCTTTCTATACCACTCAACACTTTGCATCAAACAATGTTTGTCCTCTTCATCATGAGTCAATGCTCGATTGTAGTTGGTAATCAATTTCATCGCTCTTTCAGCTGCATCATTCACAACCATTCCATTTTACGTTTTTCTTTTTTTGCCAAATTGACGTCAATTCCAATCATAAAGCCGGGCCTACTCTTCTTTCTCTGATTGAGTAGGAAATCTTTGTGCTCTTTGTTTTTGATAATGTCTAGTGCTCCTGGGGACGAAATATCGAACAAATCATTGAGCTTACTGCTAAATTCACGCTCTTTCTGTAGCTGATCTTCAGACGTGTTAGAGCGGTGTTTTCTAATATTTTTTTTCCATTGTTTGTAGAGTTTTAAAAGTTTTTTAAACAAAATTGCTTGCCGCACCTGCGAGCTTTCTGTTTAACTTCTTTTTTCGATACGTGTTTTTTGGAAGAATATTTTCAACACTTGTTCCTTCGACGATAGACTTGAAGTTTCCAAAAGAATTCTCAATGCTGCCTTTCTGTTATTCTACCAACAATAAAAACAAAACCTGTTTCACAATTAGCCTACTTTTCATCAATTCAAACAATTTCAAACTCCTATCATGTACGTATAACTAACTTTTGAAAATGGGCGGCCATTTGAAAAAATTCACACAGAAAAAGATACCATGTTTTATAAGAAGTTTTGAAAAAACAATTACAAATTGAAAGATCTCAAACTTTTAAAAGCGGTTGACCAAATCGTAAATTTTAGCATTTATGGGCCTGTATGGGTTAAGGATGGGTCGTAGAGTAAAGTTTTATGTATGAAATACACGCCATGGACTAAAAAAAAATAAAACAGAACAGTTCATTACCGTTTTCTGTTTTCTTTTTTTTTAATATAAAACTGAGAAAAATGGGATCTTTTGGGAAAAATGGGAAAGTTTCCTCAATTTTTCCTTAAAAAATGTATATCTCGAAAACTAGACATCTCAGATAACCAAGCGATACTTCAATATGTTTGTATTATCATAGCCTACAAATGTTTATTACATTCCAATGACGTTTTTCCATTTTTATAAATGCTATGGAACAAATACGCCAAAAAATGGTCCTTAGGTCCAACTATTAGCCCAAATGGCGGCGGCTTACGCCCATTCATTCGGGATGAAATTTTAGGAACCTGAATTTGGCACCAAATGACACATTCTGACACTGTTTAACATTGAATTTTTGAAAAAAAATTTATAAGGGCTACTCTACTAAACAGGCATACATCGGTGATTCCATGTCAAATCGGACGTTTTTGTCCAAAAAGTGATTTTGACTATACTGATTTTATCAAATTTTACACGTCAATAGTATTTAAAAAAAAAAAATATCATATTTATTTATTTTAATCATATTTATATTAAGGGTATTCACTTCACTGCTGAAATTTCAGAAATCGGAAATTTCCGACGAGTTTAAGTGAGCGACCGTTTTTCATGTTTCGTTTTTTTCACATGCATCTGTCAACCTTAAAATCGCCATCGCTTCATTTCGATAGTCATGCGATGCATGTCAGCAGACAAAGAGTCTCCTTGTCGCATGTACATATACCATATATGTACTTTACACTTTAATAATTTTTATAAGCGGCCATCAAAACTATAAATCAATTAAAAGAAACTAATTGAATTGCAATTTCGTTATAAATTGCAGACATTTTATTAGCATGTACAAAATGTATATATTGTGAATAGAATGCATGAGGGTGGCGAAGTTACGATAGTGAATCGCTGCTGGTGTATAGTTTAGGTTCGAAGTAGCAAGAATTGAAGGTAATACGGTGAATGGCAGCGGCCAGCTTCGGTGACATTTCCAAAACTACAAATTCCATGCATGCATGCCAAAATCCGCTCAAAACAGGTTTTGAGAGAATAAAAATAGCTCTTTGATACAATTATTATTTGCATGTGGTTTGTTTGCCATTATTATTTGGATATGTGTAGGTATGTATGTTTTGTTTCTAGCTGAGCGCTGCATTTTGTTTAGGTTTTAGATATTAAGAATTTATTGAAATTTATTCGATCTTAACTTCGTTCAAACATTTCTCTTTTGATTTTGAAGAAAAACTTTTTCTTTTGGAAATGACTTCTTTTTTTCAAAAGTTTTCTTCCGAAATTGAAGAAATATTTTTGGCTATAAATTTTTCACTGCTAAAAAATGATTTTGAAGAAAAATGTTTGCCCCATAAATTTTAAGCTGCTAAGGAAATTAAATTTGTTTTTCAAAAGTTTTCTTCCGATTTTGAAGAAGTATTTTTGCTCCTTAAATTTTTAGCTGCTAAAGAAATGATATATTTTTTTTAAATGTTTCCTTCTGAAATTGAAGAAATATTTTTGTTTATAAATTTTTCGCTGCTAAAGAAATGCTACACTTTTTCTTGTTAAACAATTTTACCTCTGATTTTGTAGAAAAATGTTTGCTTTATAAATTTTTAGCTGCTAAAGAAATGATATATTTTTTTCAAAAGTTTTTTTCTGAAATTGAAGAAATATTTTTGTTTATAAATTTTTCGCTACTAAAGAAATGCTACATTTTTTCTTGTAAAAAAATTTTACCTCTGATTTTGTAGAAATATGTTTGCTTTATAAATTTTTAGCTGCTAAAGAAGTGATATATTTTTTTCAAAAGTTTTCTTCCGAAATTGAAGAAATATTTTTGGCTATAAATTTTTCACTGCTAAAAAATGATTTTGAAGAAAAATGTATTAAATTTTAAGCTGCTATGGAAATTATATTTTTTTTTTTCAAAAGTTTTCTTGCTATTTTGAAGAAATATTTTTGCTCCATAAATTTTTAGCTGCTAAAGAAATGATATTTTTTTTTAAGAAGTCTTCCTCCGGTTTTGAAGAAATATTTTTAGTTTATAAATTTTCAGCTGCTAAAGAAATGTTACATTTTTTCTTGTTAAAAAACTTTACCTCTGATTTTGTAGAAAAATGTTTGCTTTATAAATTTTTAGCTGCTAAAGAAATTATATATTTTTTTCAAAAGTTTCTTCTGAAATTGAAGAAATATTTTTGTTTATAAATTTTTCGCTGCTAAAAGTTACAGGTTTTTTCTTGTTAAAAAATGTTTCCTCTGATTTTGAAGAAAGGTTTTTGCTCCATAAATATTTAGCTGCTTAACAAATGATATTTTTTTTAAAAAGGTTTTCATCCCAAATTGAAGAAATATTTTTGGTTTATAAAATTTCAGCTGCTAATGGAATGAAATGATGATTTTTTTAAAAAAATTTTCCTCCGATTTTGAAGAAAATTTTTTATTTATAATTTTTAGTTACTTATGAAATTCTTAATGCAAATTTGTTCATCAATCGTCAATTAAAGCAGCGAGGATTAAAGGAAAATAACATATAACAGGTGAAAACATTTCTTATTTTATTAACAACATTTCACTGCAGTTTTAGATTTTCAAATCAATTCCATGAATTATTTTAATTAAATTTGTAATAACTACAATTGTACCGTTCAAACATAACTTTATTGCAGTTACATTTACTTGAAGGTTTGTTTTGAATGATCATTGCCCTAGAAAATTCACAAAAAATTGAAGCGTAAGTATGTATAATATTGAATACATTTATAATATTAATATATAGATAATAATAATACTGATATGAACATATTTGTACATTTAAATATACGCATATATGTACATGTATATACATGTTCATATATAGATTCTCGGTAGAATATAACTTTTGGAAACTTCAGTGGTTTAATTTTCACCTTAAAATCAATGAATGAAAATCTTTAGTTAATGATCTCTTCCAGGAGTCTAAAGTAAAATTTGTTATGCTTAGAAGATTAAACTTCCATTGAAAATTAAGATTCCATTGAAAAATATGAACGGAAACTAAGATTCCGTTTTCTGATTTTAAATCGCAACTAGGGAACAACTTCGAACCGTTCGTGAGAGAAATTCAGTACCTCTCTGCACGAATATTGTCAATCAAGTTCCTGGCACATAATTTATATTCTCGCAATAAAAATTGTGAAGACGATCATGACCTAATGTTTGAATGTAACTTTAAACTTTCCAATGAATGTTCCTTTCTGATTTATGAAACTGCCAACCTAAATGTTATGAGGAAATCGTAGAAGAGATTTAGAGGAATTTTCTCAGCATATTACTCCCTTAAGCCCTTTGGAAACTACAGTAGGTCGATATTTTATTCGGTACAGCTTAAAGGCGAAATTTGCTAACAAAATAAAATGCGAAAGTTGTCAAGAAAATCTTCTGAAGTTGGAAAAGTTTTCTTTCGACTCAGAATCTTTTCTTAACACAAAAAATTAGTGACAAAAAACATTTTTGTAAAAAATCCATCCGATGGGTTCTTCGGTATTTATAAACAACATTTTTTAATATACAAGTGCGTTTTCGAAAAAACTTGTCACGAACCGAATTTAAAATATGTCTATATTTAAATATACAAATATGTTCATATCATTATTATTATTATCTATATATTAATATTATAAATGTATTAAATGTTATACATAATTACGCTTCAATTTTGTGTGAATTTTCTAGGGCAATGATCATTGAAAATATAAAAAACCTTCAACTAAATGTAACTGCAATAAAGTTATGTTTGAACGGTACAATTATAGTTATTACAAATTTAATTAAAATAATTAATGAATTTGTTAAGAAAATCTAAAACTGCTGTGAAATGTTGTTAATATTATTTAAAATTTTTTTACCGGTTATATGTTATTTTCCTTTAATCCTCGCTGCTTTAATTGACGATTGATGAACAAATTTGCATTAAGAATTTCTTAAGTAGCTAAAAATTTAAAAGTAAAAAATTTTTTTAAAAAAATCATTTCATTCCATTAGCAGCTGAAATTTTATAAACCAAAAATATTTCTTCAATTTCGAATGAAAACCTTTTTTAAAAAACTATCATTTGTTAAGCAGCTAAATATTTATGGACCAAAAATCTTTCTTCAAAATCAGAGGAAACATTTTTTAACAAGAAAAAACCTGTAACTTTTAGCAGCGAAAAATTTATAAACTAAAAATATTTCTTCAAAAGTCTTCAAATATTTCTTAGCAGCTAAAGGTTTATGGAGCAAAAATATTCCTTCAAAATCGGAAGAAAACTTTTGAAAAATATAATTTCCATAGCAGCTTAAAATTTATGGGGCAAACATTTTTCTTCAAAATCATTTTTTAGCAGTGAAAAATTTATAGCCAAAAATATTTCTTCAATTTCGGAAGAAAACTTTTGAAAAAAAGAAGTCATTTAAAAAAGAAAAAGTTTTTCTTCAAAATCAAAAGAGAAATGTTTGAACGAAGTTAAGATCGAATAAATTTCAATAAATTCTTAATATCTAAAACCTAAACAAAACGCAGCGCTCAGCTAGAAACAAAACACACATACCTACACATATCCAAATAATAATAGCAAACAAAACACATGCAAATAATAATTGTATCAAAGAGCTATTTTTATTCTCTCAAAACCTGTTTTGAGCGGATTTTGACTTGAATGCATGGAATTTGTAGTTTTGGAAATGTCACCGAAGCTGGCCGCTGCCATTCACCGTAGTACCTTCAATTCTCGCTGCTTCGAACCTAAACTATACACCAGCAGCGATTCACTATCGTAACTTCGCCACCCTCATGCATGCTCTTCACTTTTTCACTTACTTTTCACATACTTTTTGGCATGTAGGCGAGATTTGACAGAATGCTCTTCTTCTTATAGAAATTATCATATTCACAATGACTCACACTCATTAAACAGGTTCGCTTATGATTACTGAACACATCTTTTTTCGCAAATTTCCGACGATTATTTTTCATCAACTCAATAGATGATTAAATTTAAGCAAACTTCGGAAAAGCAAAACAACAACAATTGCACTGAAGTTTCCGTAAATTTCAGCATTTCTGAAATTTCAGCGTTGAAGTGAATACGCTTATTATCATATTTAAAAATTTGTCATTCGGACATGTAGGAAAAGAACTATATCTTCAAAACTTTAAGTTCTACAAAAAAATGTTCAGGATTTTTTTAAGAGGTCTTTTTCACATTTCACATTTTATAAATTACCAACACATTACAGAAAAATTTTAATATTTTTGACCACTTAAAATTTCATTCACATTTTTCAAGTTCAGCACTAATGCATAAATTTTTTATTGTAAAATTTTTATAATGGATTGAAAATAAATGCCTCAATACGACCATGTTTTCAAAACGCCAAAAAATAGTAGTGGTGACCTTCAAAAATGGAATTAGTTTTCAAAAAATTGCATTTTCTAAAAGGTTTTGGTTAAAAAAAAGGGTTGGTGGTAACGTGTGAAAATGTAATCGGCATTATATCGAAAAATCCAAAAAAAATTAATATCATTTTACAATTGGGCTATTCACAGTTTAATCGTAGATTAACAAAGCGTATTTATAGCATTTGTTATTTTTGTAGCTGTGAGCACCTCAGTGTGTGACTGCCGTATTCAATAATTTTGCAACGCTCTTATATATGCTGTAGACAGGGCATAAAAATTCGAGACACAAAAAACACACCCAAGGGCTACTTTTATTTACGCGTGACTGCGTATTTGCGTTTGCATGCAAAACAACAACAAAGTAAAATACGCTTACGTAAGTTAGCGTAAAAATAACAAATTATAAATTAAACAGACCTGCGTACTTAAACTGTGATCTAAAACACAGTTAATTTGATTTACTGATTACATAAATTTGGATTTTAAAACATAATTTTGGATTTTAATTCAGTTTGATTTAATTAATATAGGGCGGATTTTCCATTAAATGCTGATTTAAGAACAAAGCAAGTATCTTAATTCAATAAATGTTTTTATTTTAGGTGAAAATCCTTTTAATAGTTTAAAAGAAAGCAGTTTTTCTGCACTCCTGTAGAGTTTTACTAATACCGTGTGCGTGTGTATGTGCAAGTGGCTGATACGCGGTATTGCACGCCCAACGACGATATATATATAGCGTACATTAATATTTTTAAAACTCCCCGAAATATTTTCCTGGATCCGCCCCTGTCAGATAGAGCAAAGAATTAAAATTTAAGTTTCATCATAAAGTGAAAATCTTAAATATGGAGTTTAGTATGTTTTGTGGTTGTACGGGAGATGTATTACGAATTATATATATAATCTAGTTTTAAATATTTATTATTATTTAAAATATTGTTTATGGAAAGCCTGAAAACTATAAATGCCCATTCCGAAAATGTTTTTGGTTGTAGTTTCAGCATTTTAATTGCAAAGAGTATCTTTACTCTTGAATAGCTCTAGGCTTGAATAGCAAAATTTTGTTCAAATGAAATATGTGCGATATAGTACAGTCATTTGGGGGGGGTCTTTTGGGGGGTAGTTTTGAAAATGGGTGTATTTTATAGATTTCGATGCGCTCTTTCCGAATTTCAACCTTTCCACCTCATATTGTTGCCGCTCGAGCCGTCATATTTGCAAAATGGAAAAATTTCCACGTAAAACTACCAAATAATATTATACTAACATTACTAATATTATAATCACAAAAGAAAGTTGTCGAAAGAAATAACAAAATTGCCATTTAATTTTCTCGCAGCGCCTATTGTAATCGGAGTAGGTTTAGGATTTAAAGAGTTAAAAGAAATTTTAAGTTTGTTGGATATTCCCAGCATGGCCCAAAAAACTTTCGTAAGAAATAAGACGAAAGTAAACAGGAAGATCAACGAAGTTTGCTTCAATGAAATGCAAGCGGTAGGCCTAGAGGCCAAACAGATCGAATTAGATAAAGGACATTTAGATTACGATGGAGTTCCACTTTTACTGTTTCTGCAGATGCATGTTTTTCGAAACGTACAATGGAATCGGCAGTACTTACTCCTCCTTATCAAGTGCAGGATCAATTGTAGCGCATGACACAGGAAAAGTAATTTGGAATGATATTGCAAATAAATATTGCGCAACATGCACACAATATTCAAAATTAGCAATTACTCCAGTTCCATTGCATAAATGAAATGCCAATTACGTGGGAACTTTAACAGGGATGGAGTAACATATTATTGTTAATGGTCTTCGATACAATACATTAATAGCTGATGGAAACAGTTCAGTCTATAAAAAAAAATTGATTGCTAAACATTATAAAACATGCATATTGGAAAAATAGAGTGTAAAAATCATCTAATAAGGAATTTAAGAAAAAAAGATGCCGGAGCTTGTTGGCTGCACCAAGTTTCAACTTAAAAATAGAAAACGGATTGGTCAAAACATAGCAAGGTTTACAATAGCGATTTTTGGTGCAATTAAATATAGGAAATTAATGGAAGTATCTTCTAATGACAAAGTAATTTTTTAACTTATAAATCATCTTTCAATTGCTTAAATATTTTTGAAAGTGTAGGTTAAACTTCTGCAGCAAAATATTTTTAACATACCTTGTCATATTTTAGGAAATCATGAGCTTTGTGACAGTTATTTCTGCAATGGCCCACAAGAGAATCAAATAAATATATATGACCATATAGAAAAAAACGAGATTTTTGAAAAATTGTCCTCCATATTAGTAAGGCGTCGCATAAACTCTCGAAGCTTGCTTTATGATGTCGACTCCAATAAAGTAGAGCACTATCATTCCCTTGTAGCTGAATCCATTTGTATGGTTGATCTTTTATACAAAATATTAACACTTTTGATATCAAATATAATTTACATGTGGAAAACGTATACATTTTTCTCTGGGCCTGTCATACGCTACCAGGTGCAAATTTGCTGTGCTCCAGCATAGCAGACATCGAGCACAATCTACATTACAAAAAAATTTTTTGAATTCCAGTCCAACCACAAGAATACAAAATATAGAATTAGGTACACTCAAAAAACAAGATACATCCAAACGGAAAGGTGCAGTGAAGAGACCGCAGGTATCAATATTAAAAAAACGAAAAACACACACAGGACCGGATGGGGACTACGGTCCACAAGTTAATATTCCAAATATGGACGTTATTGAACTTGAACAAGAATCACAAAAGCTTCTTGACAAGTTAAAATTACAAAGCCAAAAGATGGATGAAATAGAGCGATCATTGGTTGGTCAATCTGAGTGTTCAAAATGGCATGAAATCCGAAAAATTCGTTTGACAGCGTCTTTTTTTGGGAAAATTTATCGGGTGCGAAAAACAGCAACGTTTCCAAATAGAGTAAAAGATATTCTTTATGGCAATATAAGTACAAAAACAATGGATTATGGTAAAATAAATGAGCCAATTTCCATAAAGCAGTTCTACCAAGTGGAATTTGTATTTCCGAAAAATATCCTTTTCTCTCTGCATCCCCAGATGGCTTGATACATGGAGAAAATGGTATTATTGAATAAAGTGTCCATCATCTGCTTGCCAAATAGATCCAGGCGAAGCCGTTAAAAATAAAAAAATTTTTTGTTGATTTGATAAAAAAACCAATTCATTTATAGTAAATAAAAAAACCATTACTACCATCAAGTCCAAGGATGTGTCTAATAAAGAGTACTGTATTTTTTGTGTTTGGGCCGGGGCAAAATATTAAAATTTTAAAAAATCATGATCGACAAAATATTTTTTGAACAAGAGGTGGTCCCAAAGCTGTCAGATTTTTATACTAAATCCATGATTACAGACACATAGTCGATTCACGCGTAAATAGACAAATGTCAATACGATCATATGTTGGCAAATAATCTAAGTTATCTAAGCTTACAGAAATTTTAACGATTACGGTTTTATTATTATTATTAAAGTTTTAAAATACTTTTTATAAATTACCTATTATTAATTTATTTTTTGAAAACTTTAAAATCAAATTTATGCAAGTATTTGATAAGCTACATAAGTAATTCAACTTATAACTGAATAATGGTTGTGTTCTTATAGTAAGTTCTTAGATAAGGAATTATACAAATTTTTCTTTTGTTTAAAAAAAAAGATAAATTATATAAATTATATAAATAAATAAATTATTCCAAAAACTGTTTGATAATAAAGTTATTACTAGCCTCTTCAAATGAAACAAAACTCGCACTATGAATAGGTATAACATGCGCTTTGAAATGTTCATTCATTGGGCTTTAGAAATTCAATTTCGTGCTTTAAAAAAAAAAAAATGAACAACACAATAAGATGTTGTCAAATTTAGCATTACTCCCTTCCCTATTACACTCTTTCATTGTCTCTGACGTCATAACCTTTTGGCTGAGAAGTTTGGCAAGAAAAATAAACAAAGCGAAAAACTGAAACAGCAGCACCAATTTAGCTGGCTTCTCGTTGTGATGTGATCGCACATCGTGTGCATCAGGCCCGTAGCCAGGATTTACCTTAGGGGGGGCCTTTTGATAAAAAATCTATAAGTAGATACCAGTAATAACTGAAAGAAAGGATATGAGAATTTTTAAGCAAATCCGTTTTATTTTAAGACTATTTGTGAATATGCCTGTTTTTAAATGACCATAAGATAGATGAGAAGAGTTTATTTAATTTTGTTTTACAAATCAATTTTGAGTACTTATTGGTTTTGATTTTTGCCTATAGTTTGTTGAAAAATGGTCCAAATTGAGAATTTTTAATTTCTTTTAAAAAAATATTATTCCGAAAATTAGCACAAACAGTCAAAATGTCTGTGACGAAATTTTACTAATTCAACAATATTAATGTGAACGGTAAAAGAGGTTAGATTCCTTGCAGTTTATTAAAATCAAAATTAAAATCAGCTATGAAAAATGCAAACATTTTTTAACAAGTTCAGCTGGTGAAGCTGTATTCACAACTTTTATGGACATTCCATATAAACGGGGGGAAAAAAATGTTAGTCTTTAGATTTGGTTTCATTTTGGCTATCTTACGCTTTTGTTGATTCCCAGCTTATGTACAACTATTTGAACCTGTATGAACCCTAGTTCGAGTTATAATTAAGGGCTAAAATATTACTGTTCTCGAAAATGATTTCGACAATTTAAATAAATTCAAAAGAAAATATTTGAAGAACTTTAAAAATTTAACAGTTTCTTTTCCTCATGATTCAATTCCAATAACATTTGCTATATATATATATTTTTTTTATTAAAATTTTTTGATTAGAGAAATCGACTCCTATAAAGTCACATTTAAATTTCAGACTATTTTTCAAAAACCGTAATTCGAATACTGGTTTTTGCACAGCACCAGTATCTTATACCCAATTTATTATATAAGATATCACATGAAAATTAGTTCATGTTAATATTAAAATAATTACTCCGCCAGATAAATTTTTATAAAAAGAAACAGTAAATTTTTTTGAATATTTAAGAATTTAATCGGTTGTGGATTTATATTTAAATTATTTGCATATTAAAAACACTAAAAACAAAACTTGTTGAACTTCTAAATTGTCTTTTAATTTCTTAATATAATAAAAATAAACGTTTTTAAAATGCTGAAGCTAAAAAAACTGTAATTGTTAATTTGTTTATGAAAATTTGGTAACATGATTAAAAAATCATTCAATTGCTATAAAATTGGACTGTATAAAATGTTTTACAAAAATTTTTTCATATTTAGACTTAAGGTGATTTTCCGAAACCTATTATTTGGAAAAGGCTTCGCACAGGGCTAAATTTTTAAGATATAAGATACCACATGAAAATAAGTTCATGTTAATATTAAAATAATTACTCCGCCAGATAAATTTTTATAAAAAGAAACAGTAACTTTTTTTGAATATTTATGAATTTAATCGGTTGTGGATTTATATTTAAACCTATTATTTGGAAAAGGCTTCGCACAGGGCTAAATTTTTGTGCCAAGTTGGAAATTTTAGTTGTCAAAATTTTTACTCATTGGCTTTACGTCGAATACCCTATAATTTGTAAAATTTCCTGGTTCATATATTTTTTACACTTTTAAAAATGAAGAAAACCCCACTCAAATGAATGCTTTTTCAAAAGTTTTCGGTCTAATAAGGTTACCCAGCAAACCATAGTTGATGACTTTGTCGAAATTCCGACGAATTCATAACGTATAATTCATAAGATAACGTAAGAATTCATTCGTATAAAAAGTGAAACTGTTCCGATATTTGCGTAACGAAATTGTAACGATTTCTTTAACACTGCTCAAAATAGTGACGAATTAGTCGGAATTTCGACATAGTCATCAACTATGGTTTGCTGGGTAGATATGGCATAAAAAATGTCAAGCTTATTTTCTTCGATTTACAAAATTATATTCGTTCTAGATATAACTTTCATATATATATTTTACTAGATATCAGGGACTTTTTGAGCATTGAAACTGATTTTTAATATACCAACTCCTAGGAGATGAATTCCAATATAATGATTATGACTCTTATAAGCAAAATTAATCTTTCACTTTGTCAAAAACATTTTTCAATAATTAAGTGAAGTTTTCAAGAAAATTAACATCATTATCGCAGTTTATCTAAAAAAAAAATTACATTTTGAATAAAATAGTGTCATTTGTGTTAATTCTTTATACCTTCTGGACCCTAAGGGGGGAAGTGGAAGAGGGGGAGGGTGTTTGAACACCTAAAACGCTCCCTTGTCTACGGGTCCGGTGTGCGTGTCTTGATTTTTTAGAGCAAACAAAGCAATTGAGATAATGTTATATTAAAGTATATTATTATTTGTGCAAAAAATTAAAAAAACCGAAAATCGGATAAAATAGTTATAACTGTTGCAAGTAGAATTTTTTTTTAAAAATCCTTAAAGTGCCCTTTTCTGGCATATATATGCATTAGTTTAGCTAGCATAATAAAATTTTATTTATTAGATATTAGTTAGTTTAGTTAGCATAGTTTAAACATAGAAACTAGAATATAGAAATATGTGAATAAATATATACACATAAAAGAAATGAATAAATTTAGTAAAAAAATTAAAAAAAAATATTCATTTTAAAGATAATAAAATTTGCTAGCATATTGTCCTTGGGTGCATTTCAATCTAATTAGAAATGAAGAAGTTATAGCGATTTTTCTATACCTTCATACTTAAAAATAGACAAAATCGTAAAAATATCATTTCTGACTATCGACAAAATGCACTCCAAATATAGCAAACAAAAAAAAAACTGAGAAGCAGCAAAAAAATCCAAGCAGAAAGCAAAAACAAAAACCAGCCAAAAAAAATATAAACAAGCCAGCCAGCCCAAAGAGTAAATTTATTCATTTTAAAGATTGTAAAAATTGCCAGCATTTTGTCCTTGGGTGCATTTCAATCTAATCAGAAATGAAGAAGTTATAGAGATTTTTCTATACCTTCATACTTCAAAATAGAAAAAATCATAAAAATATCATTTCTGACTTTCGACGAAATCCACACAAAAAATAAAAAAAAAAACAGCTGAGAAGCAGCAAAAAAATCCAAGCAGACAGCAAAAACAAAAAAAAGCAGTCAAACCAATCGACTGATTAGAATTCCTGCAAATGATGCATGCAAATTTCTTTCTTCCATTTCAGCTACCCACACACATGCATTTTGCTGTTATTTGTTGTTAAGAAAGAATTTATTTAATTGATTTGTGGCCGACTGCTTACGCGTTTTCCTTGTACGCAAAATGCCCTGGTTCAAGGCTAGGTGGCGGCGGCGCATTGATATTATTACTTGTTTTTTTTTTAATTTGCTGCTATTAAATGCAAGATTTTCTTTTTGACCTAAAAAAAATGTTATGTAGGTAATTACAAATATTAAAAAATATATAAAAAAATCCTTTCATATTTTCATGCAAATACCTGAATCTTGCAAATATATAAATGCATGCAATATACCAGCAAGCAGGCAAAAAATGTGGTAAAAAAAATTTTATTTATTCTAATTTTTTTTAAGATATAAAATAAATTCCATTAAGTTGAGATAATTAAAAACTTTGAAAAAATAACATTTCGTATTTTCATACTTCAACTTGAAATAAGTATGAAATGAAATGAAATAAATCTATGCAAGCAAAAGCAGCAAAAAAATGTAACATTGTACATACTGAACAAATTCAATTATGAAATTTATTGCAAAATTTCATAAATTGAATTATATAAAAAATTTCCTATTTGACCTAAAAAAATTAGAAACAAAGAAATTCGGAAAAAAAGCATTTATTTTCATACATATCCTGAAAAAAATATCTAATATCTGAAATATCTAATTGTGTTATTGAAATAAATCCATGCAAGCCCGTCCAGCCAAAAATGTAAACATTGTGAAAATTTATTTCAATAACACAAAAACCAGTATAGAATATAATAATGCAAAATGTAAACATTGTGCAGAATTTATTATAAAAACCAGTCAAACCAGTTTCAGCCAGTGTATAGAATCTGACAACAACAACGGCGACTGCACAAATACCGGCAGAAATGTTTTCGAATATCACATTTCGAAAACACTTCCCCAAGAGTCTTATTTGTATGCTGAATTTTGAGCGAGTTAAATTGAGTGAGCGAATTAGATTCTCTTCCTTAAATATATATACTCATTGACTGAGCATCATGGTATAATTATTTACAAGGTAGGAGTGACAGTTCTGTTGACGATTTGGAGTTGGCAAAAACACATTGAAAAAGAGAAAACGAAGAAGCAGCAAAACAGATGAAAAGTTAAACTTTGTATTGATTTGACAACTCCCGATCGCCGCTCGTGAGAAAAAATGTAGTTTGTCAAGGCTACCTTGTAAATTATTGTATCATGCTGAGCGTGTGTTTTTGTTTGCTCTTATTATTTGCATGTAGGTTTGTGTTTATTTTTTAGCTGGACGCAGTTTTTTTTTTTTTTGGTTGGATAAATTTATTGAAATTTACATTAATTGCTTCGTTCAAACATTTTTCTTCTGATATTGAAGAAAAATTTTTGATCTATAGATTTTTAGCTACTAAAGAAATAATAGAAATTTTTCTTCGATTTTGAAGACAAATTTTTTATGTCTAAGTTTTTAAGCTGCTTAAGAAATGATAGCTTTTTTTTAAAAAAATTTTTACTCTGATTTTGAAAAAAAATGTTTCTTCTATAAATTTGAAGCTACTTAAAAAAATGATCGAAATTTTTTCTAGAACAAACATGTTTCTAATTTTGAACAAAAATTTTTGATCTCCAAATTTTTAACTACCAAAGAAATGAAAGATTTTTTGTTTTTGTTAAAACATTTTTCCTCCAATTTTGATGAACAATTTTTGATCTATGAATTATTATCCGCTAAAGAAATGAGAAATTTTTTTTGTTCAAAAATTTTTCCTCTGATTTGTAGAAAAATTTTTATATACAAAATTTTAGCTGCGGAAATGGTAGAAATTTTAATCATGTTGAAAACTTTTTGATCAACCCCTTCCTGTACATGGACAATTCGAAAAAAATATGAATTTCGAAGTGGGATGAGAGAGGCCGAACGAAAGAATAAAATTTTGCTGAGCGCCAGCTTAAACAGGTTTTGCGACAATTGAGAAACGTTGTCTATTTTCTAAAAAAAAATTATTTGACACAATGTGCATGTGTGTTTGTGTGTGTGTTTTATTACTACCCTATAGGAACAAACTAACATGTTTTTAAAAACAACTAATTACAAAACTAATTTGAAATAAACCAGTATATGAAATACTTTTAATTATATTAAGGCGGCAACTACTCTGATGTTGACATGTTTTAATTGCAAATTTTTATTAGATTATAAGTTTATATATATTTAACCATGTTATTTCATCAAATATTATTAACTTTAGGCCATCAGTAATAGTTTTCAATTGGTTATTTAAAAGCAATTAAAAAAATAATTTAAATGTAACTAATTTAACAAGTAGTTGAAAATATATGCAGACGAAAGTCAATTGACTTATTTAGCGGACATCACCATACAAAATAAGTTAGTTCGTTCTATGGAAAAAAGTCAGAATTTCAACTAGTTGTGATTGACAAAAAACTACTTTATCAACTACTTTTAAATTACTTGATTTTCCTACAGGGTTGCTACTCGCATGCTACGTTTGTTTATGTTTTTGCTAAATTTATTGAAATTTCGTCCAAAAATTTTTCTTCTGATTTTGAAGAAAAGTTTTTCATCAACAATTTTTTAGCGACTTAAGAGAGATAATTTTTTTTGTTCAAACCCTCCCATTTTGAAGAAACATTTTTGGTACCTAAATTTTTTTCTATGCAAAGAAATGTAATTGACAGAATTTTTGCGTTTTTTTTTTTTGGGTGATTTCTAGCTGCTAAGGAAATGATAGACATTTTTTTATTGCTCAAAAATGTTTCCTTTAATTTTGAAGAATACTTTTTGATATCTACGTATTTCGCTGCTAAAGAAATGATAGCAATTATGTTTGCTTAAAAATTTTTCGTCAAAATCGTATAAGAACCCCCCCTTGTATTTAGGCACATCGAAAAATTTTTTATTTCGAAGTGTAATGACATGCCGTCCGAGAGATTAATATGAGTATGTACACGTCTTGCGACATTGTCTATTTTCACAAAAAAATCTTTTGGACACTATGTGCATGTTTGTGTTTTGTTTTGGTTTTTACTAAATTAATTAAAATTTACACTATTTCGTTCAATCATTTTTGTTCTGATTTTGAAGAAAAATTTTTGATTTAGAATTTTTTACCAACATAGAAAGGTGATAGATATTTTAAAAACTTTTTTCTTCGATTTTGATATCTACATTTTTTCGATCTGAGAACAAAATTTATTACATGATTTAAAAAAATTTTGTTCAATTTTATTCTTTATTTAAAAACAATCTTTACAAATTAATAAGATGCTTTGGATGATTTTCAAATGTGACATTTTTAGAGTTTACTCCCTAATAATCGATTATCGTAATGATAGAATTTGTTTTTTTATTTAGAAAATTTTTTTTATCTATATATTTTTTATATATAAAATTTCCAGCTAAAGAACTTATAGAATTTTTTATGTTCAAAAAATGTTTCCTTAGATTTTGTTGAAACATTTCTGAGCTATACATTTTTATCTGCTAACTGATAACTGATTTTTTTTTTTTAAATTTTCCTCTGATTTTAAAGAAAAATTTTTGATCTATAAAATTTTAGCTGCTAACGAAATGATAAAAAGTTTTTCTGTTCAAAAATTATAAATTTTAACTAACAAAGTTATAAAAATTTTATTTCAAAAATTTTTTCTCTTTGAAGAAAAATTTTTCTTCTACAAATTTTTAGCTAACTAGCAATCATAGAAATTTCTTTATCAAACATTTTTTTCTCTGAAGAAAATTTTTTTATTCCTTTAATTTTAGCTGCTAAGGAAATGATAGAAATTTTTTCTTGTTCAAAAATTTTTCCTTTGATTTTCTCTCTTCTCAAAGACTCTTCTGCTTTCTCAGATGTTTTTTGTAAAAAAGTATAAATCAAAACTCAAAAGTAAATTCTCTTAAACTGTAGATCACTACATTTTTTAATTTTCACTTAAACACCATTCTGCTTTACGTGAAAAAATAATTTATTACTTAAAAACTTTATTGCGTAATTGGTAAGGAAAATCAAAGCTTAACTAATTATTGTAAAGCAATTTTTCAGTTAAGAAAATAAGTCAAATAGGAATAAATCACGAGATTATTTCTTTCTGTTGTAGTTATTTTGTATAAAAATTATGTCTAATAATTGTATTCAATTAATTAAAAAATTTTTAATGAGTACACCTATGAAAAACAACACTGTTTTTATGTACAGACACTAAGTATATAATAATTGTATACAATATATTCTTTAAATGTAATTTTTTTACAAATCAAATTCAATTTTTTGCACTTTAAATTCATAATCAGTAAGAGAAAGATTTTTATTATTATTTTCGCATCTAATCATAAAGTAATACATATGTTTGGTATACATTATTAAAATAAATTCAAACGTACGTCAAAATATCAAATTAAAATAAATTCTAAATAAATGTAAACACAACCAAAAACAAGAAATTAAAATAAAAATGTCACACAATGTAAATTTTCTACAGTTTTTTTTTTTTAATCAAGAATTAATTTGAACAACACTTATTCTAATCATAATTACAATAATGTTTTCAGATCGAAAAATTAGACATCAACAATTTTTCTTCAAATTCAGACAACCAATTTTTAAACAACTAAGTATCTAACAATTTTTAAGTTGGCGAACTCAAACCAACTTAAAAATTGTCAATTTTTAATTTTTCTTCAAACTCGGAAGAAAACACTTCTGAACAAAAACAACGACTTTAGCAGCCATAAATATATACCAAAAATTTTTTTTCAGAATGAGAAGAAAAATGTTTGATCGAAATAATATAAATTTCAATAAATTTAGTAAAAACATAAACAAACGCAGCTTTTCTAGAAATAAAACACAAAGAAATATAATAAATAACCGCAAAAATTCTGTCAATTACATTTCTTTGCATAGAAAGAAATTTAGATACCAAAAATGTTTGTTCAAAATGGGAGGGTGTGAACAAAAAAAAAATTATCTCTCTTAAGTCGCTTAAAAATTGTAGATGAATAATTTTCTTCAAAATCAGAAGAAAAATTTTTGGGCGAAATTTTAAACATCAACAAACGTACCATACGAGTAGCTAGAAATAAAACACACACAAACACACATGCACATTGTGTCAAATAGTTTTTTTTAAGAAAATAGACAACGTTTTTCAATTGTCGCAAAACCTGTTTAAGCTGGCGCTCAGCAAAATTTTATTCTCTAGGCCCACTTCGAAATCCATATTTTTTCGAATTGTCCAAGAACAGGAAAGAGTTGATCAAAAAGTTTTCAACATGAATAAAATTTCTACCATTTCCGCAGCTAAAATTTATAGATAAAAGTTTTTCTTCAAATCAGAGGAAACATTTTTGAACAAAAAAAATTTCTATCATTTCTTTAGCGGATAGTAATTCATAGATCAAAAATTTTTCATCAAAATCGGAGGAAAAATTTTTTAACAAAAACAAAAAATCTTTCATTTCTTTGGTAGTTAAAAATTTGGAGATCAAAAATTTTTATTCAAAATTAGAAACATTTCTGTTCTAGAAAAAATGTCGATCATTTTTTTAGTAGCTTAAAATTTATAGAAGAAACATTTTTTTTTTAAAATCAGAGTAAAAATTTTTTTAAGAAAAAAGCTATCATTTCTAAGCAGCTTAAAAAATTAGGTATAAAAAATTTGTCTTCAAAATCGAAGAAAAAATTTCTATTATTTCTTTAGTAGCTTAAAATTTATAGATCAAAAATTTTTCTTCAAAATCAGAAGAAAAATGTTTGATCGAAGCAATTAATGTAAATTTCAATAAATTTATCCAACCAAAACAAAACACTGCGTCCAGCTAAAAAATTAGCAGATACCTACATGCAAATAAGAAGAGCAAACAAAAACACATGCTCAGCATGATACAATAATTTACAAGATAGCCTTGACAACTACATTTTTTTCACGAGCGGCGAGCGGCGATCGGGAGTTGTCAAATCAATACAAAGTTTAACTTTTCATCTGTTTTGCTGCTTCTTCGTTTTCTCTTTTTCAATGTGTTTTTGCCAACTCCAAATCGTCAACAGAACTGTCACTCCTACCTTGTAAATAATTATACCATGATGCTCAGTTTTCTTAAAATACCATTCGTAAGCTCTCTCTCATCGCTTCGGCACTTCGGCTTTTTGAGATTCGAGCACAGATTCGAACATAATTTCGAATCCACCAAGTCGGCCAGTTCAAAATTTCTGCAAAAGGGGAAAAATTGTCTGGTGAATTCTCTTTAGAATCTACCCTCCTTGCCCTTTATTTGTGAACCAGGATTTCAATGAGTTAAAACTCAAGAGCGAAAAAAATTCTCTGCTAT
The DNA here is from genome assembly GCA_914767935.1 of Coremacera marginata. Taxonomy (NCBI): domain Eukaryota; kingdom Metazoa; phylum Arthropoda; class Insecta; order Diptera; family Sciomyzidae; genus Coremacera; species Coremacera marginata. Next base: position 110,646,958 of record OU612044.1, on the reverse strand, counting down.
ATATATATTCATTGGTCTGCCGCAGCTGGAGTTTCTGCTGCTGCATGAGTTTTTGTTTTCGTACTTCACTGCCGTTTTCTAGCAGCGTATTGGTAAACAAACTACTGTTCGGCTTTAAATAAACATTCAAGAAGAAAAGACAAATTTATTATTTATTTATTTTATATTTAAACGAGTATGTCTTTATTGAACGCACCAGTTCCATATTTTATATAATTATTTATTTTTCAATAAATTTTTAATAAAACTTATAATTTCAGAGTTAAGACTCAGTTCAATTAAGGCTCAGTTTAAGATTTTTTCAGTTAACAATCTATACAATATTTTGTTTTTTAAAATATTGTTAGTAAAAAAGTCTTTATAACAGAAACAAAACAAACTTAAAAAGTACTTGTAGTAGCTCAGTATATGGATAAAAAATAAAAACAAAAATAAAAATATTTTTTCTAAAACTTTCTAAAAAAATATGTTAGAAGAGATGTGCATTTTCGAACTTTCGAGCTACCCGGGCAGTTAAGAATTTTTAATGTTTTTATTTGGGAGTGAAAGCGCGTTTTTTTTGCGGGGTTGATGCTTTTCTTTTTTTTTTTTTTTGTTTTTTTGTTGAGTTTTGTAAAACTTTTGAAGTGAGAAGAGTGTGATGAAGATCCGTACAGAGGTGAAAGGAAAGGAAACAAAAAACATGCGTTAATTTTTAAGGTTGCGAACATTGTGAACGCTTGTTTCTGATCAGATCAGATCAGATTTTCACATTTAAACAATAAAGAAACCAAGTCATCCATCTCTTTTTCTCTAATGTGTTTGCTGATCTGATCTCCAATATCAACCGTTGCACAGTGTGCGATTTAACTAATCTGGGCGGACAAAATTCTTAATTATTGTGATGATTCCCTGGCTTATTCCTAAAAAAAGTTGTTCTGGAGTTGGGGTCTATCTCAAACACCCTCTTACTTACAGGGCATTTCATTGAGTTGCCTATAGAGGGAAATTAACACTTTATGCTTTGACTTTGAAACACTAAATTGTATTAGAACAATATAAAATTTTATAAAATTCTTCTCTTTTATTAAAAATAATGCATGTTTAGAAGAACTTGCAGGCTTTTCGCTTTTCAAAGAAAAACCTATTTATTTTTCATCAAAAAAGCTGTATAAATACAAAAACATACAAAATAAGAGCATTCTTCGACTTTGGGGACTTTTTTGTCAAAATACCTAAATTCAAATAATTTTCGAATGGAAATCAGAAAAAATTTTCTAGAATTATTAAAGTTACCCCGACAGAGAAATAGCTTTTTTCGATTTTTTTTATACTTTTTTTCGTAATTGAGATGCTAGGCACTTAAAGTATTTTTGAGAAAAAGTCACGTTTCAAAAGGTATACCTTTTTTCCCGAATTTTAGTTTTTTCAATTTCTTGCAGCAAGTAGCTCAAGACTATGTTGAAATCATCTGTCCCGTTTATTCCATATTTTGGATTTTTGGGACTATTTTTTTTTTTTTTGTAAAAATACTAAAACTTGAAATTTTCAAAAAGGTACATTTCTAGCAAAAAAAAAAAAAAATCGTAACGACCAGGTTATTCAACATATTTTCACAATTTTTTGTATCTTTATTTGGTATAGCTTAAGAACATATTTTCAAAGGATTTGATTGAAATGTTTTCAAAATTGCATTTTTTAGATTTTTTTTAATGCAACAAGAATAAAAAGGATTTTTTTTTTCGAAAAGTAAAAAATCACAACTCTGGAGGATTTCGTCCAATATTTGTGTTTGACAGCGAACCATTTTTTCAAAATTTACACTTATACAAATGTTATTTGGGCTTTTTGAAAAAAATTGGCACTTTTTTACCATATAACCATGTACCGATGCAAGTCGGCAAGGGTTCCCGTGGTCCTAGGCACAAAAAAATTTTTTACATTTATTTCAACATCATAAGAAAAAATTTAGGCGGTACCACATAAAATAAACAACTTCGACTTTTTTGGGACACCCCAATACACATGCATACAAACTTTTTGCCAGTCCATCAAAGTGTAGCTAAATTTATAGTTTCTTAGTTATGCTACATTTCCATCACTAATTTAAATTAAACTTTGATAAATAAGCGACTTATTTTATTTTGAATTAATCTACATAATTTCAAAACAGTTTTCCATTGCAAAAGAAGTTAAAATGTTAACAATTTTAATCAGTGCACTTAATACAAAAACTACTCCCTTGACGCTTACAAATAATTTTTAAAAACCCAAATACAACATTTTCAAATTTTTGAAACATAAATTAATTTTTCAGAAGTTTTTTTTTTACTTTTATCCTCGTAGATTGATAAAATGTCACATTGTTCGCTGTTCTGATTTGTGTTTTCAAGTTCTTTTGAACGCATTTGATATTGTTACGAATTTTTTGTTATTGATCATAGCGTTGTTCGTGGAATTATATGCAAAAATAACATTTTACTATTAATGTTTTGTATCTATCATCAATTTTGTCTTCTTTGTTATTAAAAAACAAACACATGCACAAGCAACAATAACACAAATTGCACTTGACGCATTAACATTTTCAACTCAACAACAACAACTGCATGCGCAATAACAAAAAACCTCACTCGTCGATGCATATACTAATAGCCCCGTTAGCAAAAGAGAGGCATGACTTGGTTTCCTTATTTATTTATTTATTTATCCAAACAAGGCAATATACTTATTCTAACTTATTTTTCTAACAGGTTGTTATTGTATTTATTTTTTTTTTTTATTTTTTGTTTTTCTCTCCTCTTTCCTTGTTTTAGGTGTAGAAGATATGCAATTCAAAACACGTTTCAAAAACACGTCAAAAAGAAAAGACAAGAAGAAGAACGAAGGGGGAACTTATATACAGTTAGTGTTTTCCGAGTTAGAAAACTTAAAAAAAATATTTTATTAATTCATATTACAGACCGAAGTCAACTTTATTATTTTACTGATTACAAAAGACTGACTTAAAAGCTAAGCTTAAATTTACTTATCGCCTAAAACTGCGCTGCTATGTCGCTGCTGCTGGTGTTCTTGTTGTTGTCGTTGGTTCACCTGCACGTAGGCCATTTCTGCGAAAAGCGCTAGACATAGCGTCAGCAGAAATTATGGGAACGGATGTTGTGGAGTACGTACGTTTGAAATTGCAAGTTTTGATATTTGGCAATATTCAGCTTAAGTGTCGTTAACTCCTCCGCCCTTAAGTTCGGACGTCCTCGTTCGATATTTTAAAATGTTCATTTATATTTTCTAAGCTTATTTCTTGTTTATTTGCATTTTTTTGTTCTTACAAAATTATTTTATTCTTTCTAAATTTAATAAAAATTAAGATTACGATTAAGATTCCAGATATTAAAAAAATTACATTTACAGTGAAATATATATCATTTTTCTTTTTAAGTACTACTTTCTTTTTAGTACTATTCACATTTAGATTTTTCAACATTTCTAAAGATAACATTTCTTCTAAAATATTCTCGTTTTTATTTAATTGTAACATTGCAGGCAATGGCTTATTACTACCAACAATTTTGGAAAAATATCTTTTGTTATTTATTTCAATTGTTTGATTAAAATGCTTAATAATATAGCTTCCATTTAGATCAATGTTTTCATCGTTTATTTTTATTTTTCCCTTAAAATCATTCAAAAGTATGATATCATCAATATTATCATTATTTATTTTAGTGCAGTGTGCCATTTTACTTTTAAGTAATAGTGGAATACATGAACTACTCGTTATATTTTCTATTTTATTTTTTTCGCATATTGCTAAATTATTAAAATTCTTACAATCATTTTTTAATCCGTATATCTTTTAGAACATCATTAGAACATACTAAAATCTTTTTCAAATTTATTTTATTAATATATTTTCCTTTCCTTATTGGCCTGATTTCTAATTTTTTACAATTTTCTGTGTTTGTTGTTGGTAGGCTTATAATATAAATTAAACTGTCTCTACTTGCTGCTATTTTAACATCAGCGAATTCTAATGCCTCATCTATGTTGACGTAAGGGATATTTTCTTTATTAAACATTTCTTCTGCTAACCTTATTTCACTATCAGCTATAATAAAAGAATTACCAATATTTGCTTTCGCCCAATGAATCGCGTAGGCAATATTAACTATTTCTTCCTTAAGTAATTCTAATTTATATTTCATTTTCAAAGCGAAATTAGTTTTTATTTCGAACTTACTACTACTATTTTCCTGAATCTTTATAATTTTATTGGTTATTGTTATAATTTCGTTTATTTTACTCTCAATTAGTTTATTTATAACCACTTGGTTGTTGTTATTTTGTAATATATCATTAATTTTGTTTTCTAATATTACCATATCGTTATGGTCGGATGTGCCTGTAACCCATTTTCATGCGCTTCCAAATATATTAATAGCTCTTTTTTCTATTTTACTATGAATATTTAGCCTTTTCATATGTAGTTTTATTTGCTGAATTAACGATAAGAGAATTGGATAGTTATTGTTATCGTCTTTTAAAATATATATTGTGTTTTCAATGCTGTAAATAATTTTATTATATTTACTTATTTCTATTATATGTATAATTTGGAACGTTCCTGTTTGGATTTGTGCTGCTCCGATGTCGATAGTGATAAGTTGTGATTTGCTATAGTCCAATATTTGTACTTGTCCGTTAGCAACTGCTCTAAGTAACCTGTAATTAATTTCTGATTAAACTTTTATGGATAGTACGGCCAGATTCTGTTAGTACTGTGCTTGTTCTGTTTTCCTTTACAATTTCTGTTTTGTATCTTGGTGTTAATTTTGTGCCTTGTCTTTTGTTAATTTTTACGTAAATTGTCTGTCCTGGGGTGTAGTTTATTATATCTTTCCTATTTTTGTTGTGAAATTTTATGTCTAAATCTTGTTTTGCTTTAAGTTTCTGTATGTTGCTCTGTTTAATTTGTTCGTAAATTTCAGGGTTTGTGCTAACTCTTCGACCGAAAAAAAGTTCTATTGGTTTGTATTTTGTCGTCGAGTGTATGGTTAAATTATATCTGTAAACAGCATTGTCTAAAAGTTCTTCAAATCTTTCACTTATATTTTCCTTTTTTAAATATCTAAGTATCTCTGATAATGTGGAATGGAATCTTTCCACTTGACCATTGGTATTACTCTTATATGGTGGTGTTCTATAAACCTTGATTTTTAGCTGGTATTCTAATATAAACATTATCGATGCTGAGTTGAAAGCTTTTTCGTTGTCAATAACTAACATTTCTGGGGTTCCAAATGTCATTAATAATTGTCTCAATGGTTCTTTAACGTGTTCTACTGCTCTTGATTGAAGGATTCTAGTCTGGGCATATTTGGAAAACTTGTCTATTGCTGTAAGAATAAGTCTTTTTTTCTGCTATGTAAATGTCTAGGTGTACTATTTGTCCTGGATATTGGGGTATGGGAGTTGCTGAAATAACTGGATTTGGTGGATGTCTGTCATATTTTTGTTCGTTGCAAATTCTACACTGCTTAACAAGATTTTTAACTTTGTTTAACATGTGCGGAAAATAAACTTTTTCAAGTAATTGATTTTTTTTTTCTATTGCATTGCGGTGAGCTCTTCGGTGTTCTACTAAAATGCACTGCTCTTGCTCTTCTGGTATTACTAGATCTTTTACAATTAACTGAGTGTATCTTATTTTATAATTCCTAAAATGGTCTGGATAGAAGTTTTGAATAGTACCCATAATACTTTCTGATGTACATAGTCCGTTTATTACAGAGGGGTTAAGATATCGTTTAAGGATGTCTACTAGGTCTTACTCTGAATATGTTTGTCTCTTTATTGTGTGTCTATGGTATGTGGGAAATGGAATTGAAAATTTATAGGAGTTTTCTTGGTCTATTACTATGAAAATTTGATTTTTAAATACATTTATTGGTACTTCTGTTGTGGTGATTAAATTATGAGATGAGCTTTCGTCAGAATGAGTGGCTATTGAAAGAGAGTTTATATGAGATAGTCGGGATAACGCGTCTGCTACTACGTTTGACTTTCCGGGTTTATAAATGATTTCATGATCGTATTCCTCGAGTATTGATTTCCATCGTTTTAACTTTGCATTATCGTTTTTATTACTAAGAGCATAAATTAGAGGCTGATGACCTGTAAAAATTTTAATTTTTGCGGTACCATATAGATAGTTTCGCAACGTTTTTAGAGCCCAAATAATGGCTAAAAGCTCGCGCTCGTTAGCGGCATATGATTCCTCGGTTTTACTGAGTGTTCGAGAAATGTAGGTTATTGGCCTATTGTCATGTTCCAATACTGCGCCTATGGCGTAGTTGGAGGCATCCGTAGTCAGATGAAACTCTTTATTGTAATTTGGGTATGCTAATACGACCTCTTTTGAAATTAATGCGTTCTTTATTTGATCGAACGCCTTTTTTGCGTTTTCATTTAAATCGGTGGCTTTATTTTTAGAAACATTCTTGGATACTCTTCCGTCCTCTCCGCGTAGTAATGTTGTTAGCGGTTTCGCGATTTTTGCATAATCCATGACGAATCTTCGGTAATAACCCGAGAGTCCAAAAATGAACGGAGTTCTTTTAACGTTTTGGGATACGGTACATTTACTATTGCTTGAACTTTTGTTGGAAACACCTTGAGAAGATATAACGAAACCTAAATATTCTATTTCTTTTTTAAAAAATTGGCATTTGTCAACCTGTACTTTCATATTGGCCTTTGCTAAAGTTTCGAAAACCTTGGAGATATGATTTGCGTGAGATTTTTCATCTGGACTGAATATTACTATGTCGTCAATATAGACGAAGCAAATTTTTCCGATGTGCTCTCTCAGAATGTCGTCGAGTGCACGGTGAAATATCGCAGGCGCATTCTTTAAACCGAATGGTAACCTGGTAAATTCATATTTCCCTTGATTTATTGAAAATGCTGTCTTTTCGACATCATTTTCCTTGAGCGGAATTTGGTGAAAACCGCTTTTCAAATCAATTATTGAAAACCATTTGTGTTGACTAAGACAGGGTAAAACGTCATTGAAATCAGGCATTGGGTAACGGTCTGCAATTGTCACCGCATTCAATTTCCTGTAATCAATTACCATTCTGTATTTTTTCTCTTTTGACGCGTCCTGTTTCTTAGGCACTATACATACTGGTGAATTGTATGGAGATTTTGAGACTCTAATAATGCCATCATTTAAAAGTTTATTGATTTCTTTCTCGATTTCTTCTTTTAAGGACATGGGGTATGGATATGATTTAGAGTAAACGGGGGTGTCGGTAATCGTTCTAATTGTTGCTAAGACTTTTGTTGTATACGTCAGTCTTTCGTCTGGTTCGGAAAAAAGGTTCGTGTTGTTTTGTATAACTGTCTGCATTGTTTGATTTTGATATTCATTCAAGTGATCATCTAATATTTTTATAAGATTTACGTTTTGTGAAACTAATTGTTTTAACTTTATTTTTATTCTATCTTGAATCACCATAAAATTGTCTTTCGTATGGATAACAGCTGAAAGTTGTTTCAAACTATCATTGCCCAATATGGCATGGAACGATGTAAGGGATGGGAGTAAATAAAATTTTAGCGAAATATCATTAATATTAAACAAATTTATAAATGTGTGATGCGTGATTTTGATTTTTCCGCCTACTGAATTTGCATATAAACATTCGTCATTTTCTATTATCTTTTTTGTTAATTTAGGTTGTACGTAGTTTTTGTTCGAGCCTGTGTCAACTAAAATTTTGTAGATTTCTCCACTCTTCGTTTTGCATTGAAAATATGGCAACGAAGAGTTATATATTCTGTTTGTATATGATAATTCCTTTGCACTTTGTATGGTGGTTTACCTTGTATGAATCCAGGTGGTCGTTTATCTACTTGGCGATACTGTGGTCTATTAGCGTAATTTATCATATTGGTTCTTATTGAACTGTCAACTTCCATCGGAGTTGGTTTTGGTTGAGGCTTTGGTGCCGTAGGTCTGGGTGGTGCGTAGTTTTGTTGGAATGGTCTTGGTGTGTTTGGTTGTTGATAGTTGGTTAATTGCTGGTATGGATTTAATTGGTAATGATTTTGTTGGTAATGATTTGGTTGATAATGATTTTGTTGGTAAGGATTTGGTTGATAATGATTTGGTTGGTAATGATATTGTTGGTACTGAGGGATGTTTGGTCTCTCTTGAATCCGTGGTAGGTAGGCTAGTTCGGGATAAAACGGCCTCTGCTGGTAATTATTCCTATTATATTCTGTTCTGTTCTGTCTAGGTGGTGTCAGTTGTTGTCTTTGATTGTTGTTGTGTCTATTGTACGCATATTGTGATCTGAAGTTTTGATTTTGAAGTTTTAAGCATAATTGCAATGCTTGAGGTAAGTCGGTTGGTTCTTTCATTCCTAGGAGTCTGGGTAAGTCTCCTGATAATCCTCGAATAAAGGTGTCGAGTGCTTTGTTCCTATAGTTGTCAGTTAAAACTTTCACGGCTTCTACACTAATATTCATACACGATACATTATTAAGTATTAAAGAAAGATGCGAGTATACTTGTTGGTAAAATTCTTGTACCGTCTTCTGTCCATGAACCAAGCTAGTCATTTGATATTCGAGAGTTCCCAAGTCTCTTTTATCAGCATAATGTGCTGTTAAGCATTTTGCAATTGCTTCCCAGTTGAGTGGGGTATTATATGATTCCAGTACGATGTCGGCGTCACCAGTTATTTTATTTCTTATGGTGTTTAGTATTCCAAAGTATTTAGGTGTACCTCTACTTGTTTCGTAGATATCTAGAACTCTTTCTATGCTCTTTTTCCATGAACTAAATTCGTTTTGTTTACCTGAAAATTCTCTCAGTGATTTCACGACGTCTGGTACTTTATCTAAATCTGTTATATTTTGCCTAAACTCTGGATAAATTGCTTGATCTAAAAATTGCTGTTGATCATTTCCACTTGCCATCTCTTGGAATAATTGTCTACCTATTGTGTTTATTGTTCTCGTAACTATATCTGAAATAAACTCTGCGAGTTCTGCGGATACGTTTGGCCTATTCTCAGACGATGCTGAAGATCGTGCTTGGGGTGCTGGTTGTGGACCTGTCTCGAGAATTGAGGGTCTAATGAGATTACTGGGGTTTGCCATTTTATTGAAATAAACTAAATTTTAACAGAATTGACAAACAGTTTAAGTTAATGTATTCCAGTGCTAGGTTATTATAACGCTCTTTATTCTATTTATTATTCTTGTGTTAGCGTATTAATGATTTTCTACTTTTGCTGAGTCACAGTGATTCAGAAGATTCTCTTTATCTTATTATTACTAGATTTTTTGAATTTATTTTCTTTATTTTTCTTTTTTGTTTATACACTGGAGGGTTCCCTTTTTACGGTGGTCAATCGCAGTGTGTTTTTTCTTAAATTTATGAATATTTATTGTTACTCCAAAGAGAATTTCTTATTTTGTCTTAATTTATAATTTTCTTATGAATTTTGTCACTTTCTTAATTGATCTAACTTTACAAAACGTACATATTTTTTGCATGTGTTTATTAATTCAATTGAATTTAGCTTACTTTAATTACTCTATAGTTATAACTTACAATACTAGTATATAGGCGATCATTTTCTTTGCTGTCGAATAAAGTTGTCTCTTCCTTGGTCGGCTGTCCGCCAGATTAGACGTCCTTTTTGTTGCCTACTTAGGGGCCTTTCCAAGAGTATGTTGAGATGTCCTTTTCTTCGAGTGTGTGGACCAACGGATGAACTAGTGCTTTGCTCGTTAATTTAGTGGCGCTTTATTTGTTAGCGGCACTTTGTAACGATTTTTAGTAACACTTTATTTGTTTAGTGGTACATTCAGTTCTTCATTTACTTAGTGGCCCTTTTATGAGTGACACTTTGTTTATTGAAGAGTTTATTTTTTAAGTTGCACTTTTTTAACTGTTCTTTATTTTATCTGGCTTTTACGTTAGCCTCATACACTTTTCAGCACTTGATTTTTTACTGCTGCTCGGGCTCCAGTTAGTGTTTTCCGAGTTAGAAAACTTAAAAAAAATATTTTATTAATATTACAGACCGAAGTCAACTTTATTATTTTACTGATTACAAAAGACTGACTTAAAAGCTAAGCTTAAATTTACTTATCGCCTAAAACTGCGCTGCTATGTCGCTGCTGCTGGTGTTCTTGTTGTTGTCGTTGGTTCACCTGCACGTAGGCCATTTCTGCGAAAAGCGCTGGACATAGCGTCAGCAGAAATTATGGGAACGGATGTTGTGGAGTACGTACGTTTGAAATTGCAAGTTTTGATATTTGGTAATAATCAGCTTAAGTGTCGTTAACTTATACTAAGCTTACATACTAACAGATTTTATACACATAGTAAAAATATGTACTAATTTTTAATACTATGCTAAAATATTATTAAGATGGAAAGCTGAGTGGGAGAACAACTAAATTTTGTTTAGGTATGGGTGGTAGACTCAATGTAAGCAGAGGCATTTGGATATGGGAGAATAGAGTTAATATTATAATGCGGTGTTTTACTTATTTAACATTAAAATTTTTGTTTTACAATTTTTCTACAAATGCTAGATCAAGGAAATAGAAAAGGGATCAGAATGGTGAAAAGGAATTGGAGAAGATTCACTTATATGTACCATTGGGCATAGAACGTGAATGGGTGTTTAATAAGTGGGTAGTTATGTAAAGGAAAGTGATTTGGAAAGCGAACGCTTGAATCTGAATTTCGATATTGGCGGTGTATAATGCTCGCTGATATTATTAAATATTTTACAACATCTATTCAAGGGCTCGTTCAATGCGTAAATAGTGTTGTGATGCGATTCTTTTAACAATTTTGTATACCTTGTTCGCCTTATTGGTTCATTAAATAGTACCTTGCTCGAGATGTATTCGCTATCGATGTTACCAGTAATAACATCGAATGTAAAGCATGAGCAAAGTAATATTCTCCTAGATGACAGCGACATCAAATTGAGGATTTTAAGTCTACTCTCGTATGGTGGTAAATTTGTATAGTCACAAGGATCGTATAGGTCTCTCAATGCAAAAAGCAAGAATTGTCTTTGAATAGATTCTAGCCTTTCACTATGCACTACAAAAGCTGGGTTCCAAATTATGCAACAGTATTCTAAGATTGGTCGTACTAATGTGCTGTATAAGGTTTTAGTTACCCAAAGGTTTTTGAATTCTTTTGCACGTCTTTTTATGAATCCGAGCATTTTGTTTGCCCTGGATATGATATGATCGTAGAGAAGGTTAAAGCGCATCTTACTATAAAGAATTATTCCAAGATCTGCTATTTGGTTGACCCTTTTAAGTTCTACCTTATTTAGCATGTATCTGCTATATGTGATTACGTTTTTACGGGCAAAACTTATAACGTAGCACTTATTTATATTTAAATAAAGTTTATATAGAGGATAAGAATACTGAATCCACTTCTGATCTAATGTTATAGAATAATTTTAAGTCATCTGCATATAAGAGATGGGGGACATCATGCAAAACTTCAGATATGTCTGCAATAAATATGTTGAAGAGAAGTGGGCCAAGATGGCTACCTTGAGGTACACCCGACGAGACAACAATCTTTTTAGACAAAGTACCCTGAAATTTTACATATTGGGATCTTTCACAGACATAAGACTTGAGCCATTTCAGCACAGTACCTGATATACCAAATTTTTCTAGTTTCTTAGCTAGGATTTCGTGATCAACACGATCAAAGGCTTTACTAAAATCTGTATAGACTGCATCTATTTGGTGGCCCTTTTCCATTTTAGTAAGAATGTCTGATGCCATGATTGCAAGATTTGTGGTTGTTGATCGTCCTTTACAAAAACTATGTTGCTGCTCGTTTAAACACGGATTAATTATGCTCGTGAGTTTGGAACATATAATTTTTTCAAATAGCTTTGGAATTGCTGACAATATTGCAATACCCCTATAATTTTCAACTGATCTCTTGTCGCCATTTTTATAAATTGGCGTAAGATGACAAGATTTCCAAAAAGTTGGGAATATACCTGTATGCAAGGATTTGTTAAAAATCATATGTAACGACGTAATTAATTGGTCTAAACATTGAACAAGTGAAATTGGTGGTATAAGGTCTGGACCTGGAGATTTATTTGAATCTAATTCTTTGATAGAATTGGTTATGTCACTCCATGTAATATTAATTTCACAAACCAATGTCGGTCTACTAGTTATACTGGCAAATGTAGGTTGATTTTGGGAAGTAGTTGAACAAAAGACTTCTTTAAAATGATCCGCAAGAGATTACAAATTTCCTGTGAGTTAGATGAAGTAAACATTGCCTTTAAACATGAAGTTTGGGTATCCGGTCGATTTCCGTTTTACATTTACAAAATCGAAGAATTTTTTCGGGTCTTCAATAATCCTTTCTCCAATTTAATTGGTGTAAAGTCTATAAGCCTCTTCGGACTTAATGGAGAACTCCTTAGACAGCTCTTCGTATCTAACCTTTACCTCATCACTTACAATGACGCAATTTTTAATGACTCTGCAAAGTTTATTTCTTTGATTTCTCAAATTTCTAAGGTTTGAATCAAGCCACGGTTCCGATAGTATATGTTTTTTCTTTATTTTTGGAACATGAGTATCAAATACAGAAAAGACTTTTTGATAGAAAGACGATACAGCATCGTCCAATTCTAGTGCAGACAAGTGGTTCCAGTCCAAACAATTTAAGTCATTTTTAATGTTATTGTAATCGGCATTGAGGAAATCGTATACAATAGAATTATTGAATGACTGTATAAAAGTTATGTTGTTAGTACATAACTCAGTAGTAAAAGCAGTATGGTGGAGGGTATTTGAAAATATCTGCTCAGCCTCACAGGTTGGACTAACCTTTACTTCGTCATATGAGTTAGTAAAAATCAAATCTAGCCAGCGATTGTTTCGGTTTGGAGCAGGAGCAACTTGCTGACAATCATTACTATAAAAAGTACTTAATAAATCGAAGTCGACCGCATTGGACAGGTTAATTGGAAGGAGATGGTTGTCATCATCATCGTGCACAAAAGTTATATTGGGACGGTTGAAGTCTCCAAAAATAATAATTCTATCATCTTAGTTTAACGCAGCTGTTATTGACGTTATGATTTCACATAATTCATTGTAGGAATTGTGGGTTGAATTTGGAGGAATATAAATAACACCAATGTATACGGAAGCTTTTTGATCTAGCCTTATTTTGATTATTGCTCCAATGTGAAAATTTAATTTGATCTGCCTGCCTGTCTGAACTTGCCTTAGACAGGCCAGTGATCGCAACCTTAGAAGCTACCACAACGCAATGTCTCTTTTTTATTAAAAATTATCTCAAGTTTTTTGCTTCCTTTTCCTTCACATTCTTCCTATTCAAAAATTTTTACAAAATGCAACACAAGGAAAAAAATTAAAACAAACAGAAACCAGTCACAATCCGGCTGCCCGGGTACTGGAATTACTCGAAATTCGAGAGCCCTATAAATAATGCAAATATATGTAGCTACTAAGCCAATATGTAGTTACAAAAATTGTATTACTATCTGTAGCGATGGTAAAGTTAGCATATTTATTTATTTATTGCATAATAACTCAAATTTATATAAATAAACTTTAACCAAAAAAACCAGAATTTTTCTCTGAATTTGACAACAGAATTTTAGCAAACAAAAGAGATAATCGTTAAAATTAAAATCTTCTATTATACTATTGAAATTTTTAGTATACAAAACAATTCAACACTGCAGACTGCAGTTAACATTTTTTTCTTGAAGCGAATGGACATAAAAGCATGAAATTTCGTTGCTTTTGGCGAATGTTGCTCATGTCATGCTTTGTTGGTCATTCGTGTCTCGTAGTCATTCGTAATCGCAGGCGCTCGAACTCTATGACATTCGTAACCACAGCGATTGGTACATGTATTCGCACATTAATTTTAATGCAGAAGGCATATTATTAAGTAGCTTGTAAATTGACGAAACATTCGAATCGCCATTTCAATACACTTAAGCTGTTCTCTGTTTTGTTTTGAACTTACATAAATGCACCACAGACACACAAAACAAAACTGCAGCTCATGAGAAAAACTAAGCAAATAACACTGAACACAGCTAATTCTTAGAAAAAATATGGCACACTTACGCCACTCAGAGAGAGGTCCGCAATCCGGAAAAAAAATAAAATAGATTCTATTCTGGCGTTTTCCCGTTGCGGATTTCTACGGCGATTTCATTTTTGGCGGCTGCATACATTTTCATGTATATTGTTGCACGGCAAATCCTACAACCGCCATCCGCTTTTGTTCTGTTCGGGCTCTGAACCCCAAACACGCTAAAGGTGTTGAAGACAAACATCACACCCGGTACATATCTCGTTTACAGCGAAAGTTCGTTTGCAACCAACTTTTATCAAAGAAAAATATCGTAGTTTTGCATAAAAGGCGATCAAAAATCTAAAGTTTTTTTATACCAGTTTAACCGCTCCAGTAATAATGAAAATAAGTCTCAAAGTGCCAAGAAAGATATCCGAAAGTATTCACCTTACAGTACAAAACATAATTTTCTTCGCGTTTGTTTTGAAGTTTTAATCGCTCTGGATCGTAAACTCGCTTACGAAGTAGCCGTTACGTCCGCCAAACGTATCTTTTTCGAGCCGTAATCGATATCAAATTCGATAGATGATGGCAAATTATTCGTAAATTTTTCAATTTTCGAAATTGAAGTCAGATTTTGTGTGGGTGTGATGTCAAACGAAATAAAAACATTTCTTCTTTTGTACGGTTTTGTTTTGCAGCACTGCACTGCATGATATGTGCTAGCTAAGCACAAAAAGAGATGAGTGTTAGCAACATGGAGTTTATTAAAACTCTCGCAACACAAACGCGAGAAACTAGTAAGGATGGAGGTTCGACAGGGTACCGAAGATAAAATAGACCCCCGCGGCCATATTGAAGTATATTTGTAATCTTTAGCCACGACATACGCGATGACATTCAGTTTTATATATTAACGAAAGTTTTCCATTTTGATGACGTCACTTTGTATGGGAGGTAGGTGTAGTTTTGCTCCGATTTTGCCATATATCATAGAGATGGTTCATATTATATATCAAAGCTATTGTGCAAAATTTCAAGACATTTAATTAATTTTTGTGGATTTTTAAGAGATTTTACGTTTATAAGGCCAATTTGTATGGGAAGTAGGCGTGGTTTTCATTCGGTTTAGCCAAATATCATAGTGGTGGTCTATGGTGGTCGATGTCATATATCAGAGCCTACTCGTATATGCAAAATTTCAAGACATTTCTTTAAATAGAGCAGATTTTTAAGAGATTTTACTTTTAAAATAAAGCCATTTTGTATGGGAGGTAGACGTGGTTTTCATCCGATTTATTTTCAAATTTCATAGCCAGGATTGAGACTGGAGAGCAAAGCTCATCTGACAAATTTCAAGGCATTTCTTTAATTTTTGTGGATTTAAAAGCATTTTACGCTGAATATGGTCACTTTGTATGGGAGGTAAGCGTGGTTTTTATCCGATTTGGTCCATTTATGAACTTGATCTTCCTTTTTAAAAAATAAACTTACATTTTGAATTTCATCGCAATAGCTTTAAAATTGCGACTGTAATCGTGTCGACAGACGGACAGTCGGACACACGGAAATCGACTCAGGAGATGATGCTGATCAAAAATATGTACATTTTTCTATACCTGCCACGCCTCCTTCTTGGCGTTACAAACGGAATGACAAAGTTAATATACCACTTACGCAGTACGCGTTGGGGTATAAAGATAACGATCAATCAATGCGTTGCATCGGGGATGCGTTGCAATTAAATATTCTTATTATTAAAATTTCGAATGGAAAACACCTCTTTACTGTGCTGTAGCTCAAAAACGGCATTTTAAACCTTATTTCATAACAATCGGCCCACACGCTAAGAAATTTTTCGCTTACCGCAATTGAAAAATTCACCAACTATACTTCGTTTGCGACCTATAGTTACCGCAAACAAATATTCAGTTACTCATAAATTTAAAATGATTTTAAGAAAATATATACTTTCTTACTTCAATCGTTGGGAATCGAACCCCGACTCCGTCGATGTCTAGTTTACTGCGTGCTCTGCTTAACCTGTTACACCACAGTATATTGTATTTTCAGTCGACTAAAACTTTTTTTAATTTAAAATGGTCGTTTATGAGAAAAGAAGTTCGTTTCCTACAAACGAAGTTGTAAGTAACAAAAAATAAATTCTTCATTTGCCGCAATTGAAAATCGCACGCGTTTATGACAAACGACATTAATTTCCAGTTCTCGTTCCGTTTCTCGTAACGGTTGAAACTATTGCAAAAAACGTTTTTAAGCACGATAAACGAAGTTCGCTTACGGCAAACTGGCGATAATCTTTTTTTTTTTCATTATTTCATTTCATAATTCAGTTTTATAAAATAGTGTAGAAATAGATAATAGTGTAGATATGGTTGGAATGGATTTAAAAGCAATTTCTTACCAGTCAATAAATAAAATCAAATAAGTTCTATTTAATAATATTTGCATAGGTCTTATTTTAGTGAACAAAATTATACACTTACGCTATGAAGTGCTTTATTACCATTTTTCGGATGCGCTGCCGCTTAGATATGACTTTTTTATTTGGTTCTTTTTCGTAATAATGTAAGATTTTTCCACTTTTCCAAAAAACCTCAATTCAATATTATGTTGAAACTATATAGATTTGCATTCTTTGTGCCGCCTTTATTTTTGTAATCTCCTTTATTCCCCCTTATAAAATTGATCAACGGTTACACTCTGTATTGCCGTAAAAACATGCTAAAAATCCTTTTATTTTGCATTCAACCCATAACAATGCGCAGTTTCAAAGCGATGTAATTTGCAGCGCACGGAGTTTCAATTTAACCCTCACTTTGGCACTAATAAAAAGTTATAGCTACTTACATGTTAAAATTTTTAAATATGTAAATAGTGTCAAAGTTAGGGTTTAACTTAAATTGTTATCATAAATTTCATGCACTTCTATTTTTGTTAACCATCTTCCACCGTGCTACCGTAACATCGAAACATTGGAGTAACAGCAACAACACGAGGCGCGTGGAGAAAATGCTTTAAATTTTAATTATCGAACATTCTGCGGTTAACGAATAAAAAGCTTTCTCTGCTTCCATGAGAGAGTCATTTTGTGGCGAAACCAAAACAACGTTCTACAAGCTGCAAACAATGATAGCGTCAAAGGCAACCAACAAATGGTTGCTTGCAAGAAATTTATGAAATTTTTCACTAAAATATATCTTTTGCGACAAAACTATTGATCCTAGATATATGTCACCCGGACTTTTTTGTTGGAATCGTAAAGATTTTTTATTTGTCCATACATTATATTCACATATCTTTTATTGTTATGGCAGGAAATGGCAAAAAAGACCTAAATTTGATACAAATTTCCATTGATGTCAGATTATTGGTCAAAAATTTGTCGACTATTTAATATTTAAAAATTATGAGCTTACACTGGCACTCTACAATGAATTATTGTAAGAACAGTGAAAATTTCACTTTAATTAGTGCAGTGGTTCTTGAGCTTACTTGCATCAAAGCAAAAAAGCAAATTTTTCTAGTTTCATTTTTATATAATAGTAAGATTTCTAGGCTGAATAACAATTTTTATTTCAAATTCAACATGGAAATCCAGCCTGAAATAGAAGATCATTGATTTTTTGTTGTATTTAATTTTAGAATACGGGTCAGTAAAAAGGAAGCCTGAGTTACATATAAATTTCGGCCTTGAAATCTGATTTGAAAAATGGAGGCATGTTTACGTTTAGTAATTCAATCCTGAATTCCAGCCTAGTGGGTGGGTTCTTGTCAAATTATCCAATAAAAATAAGATGGCCTCTAAATAACTAACTGACCACGAAAGTAAATAAATTTTGCGATCTAGTTCTGTATTATATATATAATAATAATAATATAATATAATAATATATATAATAATAATTAATATATAATAATACTGTAGAAATTATAAAGAGTGGTGGTAACAGAATGAAGAATCACGAAATTTCAGTTTAATATCTCGAACATTTAGGCAACTCAAAGCAAGAACTCGTTGTTCGGCGTGCGATACCACGTATAAGCACGGCTGCCAACTTTTGGATCTTAAAACACCGGACATATTGTTAAAAAATTCGAAACGACTTCGATACTTATGGACTATGTATAGCAAATAAAGCTAAATTTTTTATACTTAACTCTGATAAGCCCGAATTATTTTTTTTTTTATTTTTCGATACTTCTTCGCAAAACGTGTTTTATTTATTATTAGTAGGGTGCGGATTTTGATGCGAATGCATATTTTTTGTGGGTGTCTCTAGAATAAAATGAACTTAATATCTTTACGAATTATTGAATTTCCTTTAAAATGGCATTTAAATGTATCTGCATATTTTTGCATATTTTGGCATTTTCGACAATATTTGCATATTTTCAGTTATTTGCATATTTTTTCCGCATAATTCCCTTTTTTTATTAATTTTTTAAGATGTTCCTATTTTTTCAAAGATGTAGTCAACGATTTTGATGATTTAGATGAAATTTCAATTAAAAATACTAAATAATTATTAAATTTACCTTTTATTAAATTCAAACAGCTTATATTAACACTAACTATGAGTTTCTTAGTGAATTTATGACTAAATGAGAGGAAGGAACATTTTAAGAACTCAAATTAGTTTATTTGATGATATTGTTAAAAAAAAATATATGCTATAAAAGGTGGAATTAGCCAAAGAATTAATAAAAAAAAAAAAAAAATATGGTGGTTTTAAAAATATTAAAAAAAATATCATTTTTGATCTTGTGAGAATTTTGAAAGTGGATATACTCCCGGTGAATTATCTTCTTTCAAATATAGTCCAATTAGGTCCATTGATGTACAGCGATCCGTTTCGCTGTACAAAAACTTTCCGTCAAAATTTTAGTTTTAAAAATTTAAAGAAAAATTGTTTTGTATACGCTTACAATGCAATCTCTGCAGATATAGACTGAATTAATAGCATATGACTTTAAAATTTTATTATTAACTTTATATTTATTACTAGCTTATACCCGGCGCACTACGCTGCGCTCAGCGCTTATCCCCTAAAAGAGGGCGTAGCTTTAGTGAAGCCATGCTTTTATAATAAGTTCGTACCGAGTTTCATTGATGTGCGACTTATTTCGAAAGCTTTACCAAAAATTTTGGGTGCTGAAAAAGTACCACGCCGCTCGTCCAACGCCCATAAAATGTTACCAGTGGAATGGCATGTGTAAATTGAGGTCGAATACTGAATTCCGAGGCTGTGCGACCTACAATTCCAGATCTGTTCGATATCGAAAATTTTAGGTGTATTCAAGGTGCCTTTTACGATCGGCACCAGACTTCACAGGAACCCTCTCAAGGCTTTGGTATAAAAATTGGCTTATCGCTTTCGAAGTCTTTACATCATATACACATATACCCACACACGTATATACATTAAGTCGCCTCACGGTCCTTAGAAAAAAAAGTTGTTCAGTCCAGTTTTTCAAAATAATCCATGGCGACTAAAAATATTGGCTGGTATCGTAGTAAAAAAAAAACAAACGGTCAGAAATAAGAGTATTGAAAAAGTTATTTTGCTTCAAAAAATCTTAAACTTTTCCGTTGGATCAAAGATAATGCGGATTTTTATGGATTGTTTTAACTTTTTTCATATTATTTTCACTGAAATTCAAATGAATTTTTTCCCATACTACTTTAAGCCAAATAAATTGCTAAATGTAAAAAATGTGTAATTTTTTTTGTAATTTCATTCAATGCAATTCTTCACTTTACACTATATATTATCATAAATAGATAATTTATTTGACTAAAAGTAACATTGCAAGACAACAAAAAATTTTTTATTTGAATTTTAGTGAAAATAATATAAAAAAAGTTAAAAAATTAATGAAAATCCGCATTACCTCTGGTCCGACTGTAAAAATGAAAAATTTTTTGGTGCAGATTGGAAGAACTTTTTCATTACTATTATTTCTGACCGTTTGTTATTTTTAACGACCACACCAGTAAATATTTTAACAAAAAAATCAATTTTTAGAGCATATTTCAAACTATTCTGTGGCATACTGGTTGAGGTGCGTGGCTTGTATACCATAAGACCCAGGTTCGAATTTCATTTGACACAGAGTGTTTTTTCAATTGAATTAATTTTTCTGTTCGGCCATCATCTCTATGCAGACAATGACAAACCTCAGAGAGTAAAAACTGGCATGAAAAGCTTCTTGAGAACATAAGCCGTTCGGAGTCGGCATAAAAATTGTAGGTCCAGTACTCGATCATTTGTGTTCAAACATTCCACAACACGCACAACACAATTCATCATAAGAAGCTCGGTCAAAGTACTTTCAAGGGCTGAAATCGGCTATTTCGTTTTGTGTTTTTTTTTATTTGGGGGTGGTACAAGTGGCCTTGGCAAATTTTATAAATATATATATTGACTGCCACTTAGAGCACCTGCATATCAAGTGTAACTATCAAAACGTCTACAACTCAGGAATAAGCATGATTTTCAAAAAGTGGGCGTAGATATGGTCCGCCAATTTTTTAATAGTTGGAGACAGTGACCATGTGAAATAAATCACCAAATCTTAGTCTTCTACGGTAAGAGTCATCTGATATAAAGCAATTTAACTGATTTGTAGGCGGTACAAGTGGGCGTGACTGCATTTATATATATACATAGTGACTGTCACTTGGATTTCGAAAAAGTGGGCGTATATATAGTGCGACCGCGCCCATTTTGTGTACAGTGGCTGACAGTAACTACATGAAATAAATTACCAAATCGAAGTCTAATCGTTAAAAGCCGTACTGATTTACTGATTTGTGGGCGCTAAAAGTGGGTGTGACAATATTTATATATATGTACATAGTGACTGCCACTGGGACCTAGAGCACCTGCATACCAAGATTCAAAATCAAAACGTGTACATGCGGATTTGTGATCTGAGATATTTGGAGGACAGGTAATGTGAATGTGAAGTTATTGTTTTTGTAATTTTTCGTTTTCTAGATTTTGAGCTCTCAACGATTTCTTGATTTAGGAAACGAATCTTAAAATATATCCTAGATCGAAAAAAACAAAGTTTTAACTTTTTCGGCACATTCAACTTGCTTTGCTTGTTCTAAATGAAACTTTAAATAAGTTTTAATACTAAGCAGGCTCTCATCAAGAATGATATATTACAAGAATGATATATCATCTTTGTTGTGAAGTTGGCTGCAAAAAATCGTTACGTAGCTCGAGCTTGTCAAAGTGTTAGTCGAAGTATGTAAATGAACACGTAGTCACAATTTATTTATAGGGGATAATTTATTTATAAAGATAAAGAAATGTCGGCATTTTCTTATTGAAACTTGGTTTATTGAAATGAAATTAATAGCATTACAAATATATATAAAAATAAATTGAAGTAAATATATTTTCCAGACCTATTTTTGAAAAGAAATGCATATATAATAGGGGTGATTTCTCGCATTTGATCCCCTACAAAAAAAGCAGCAACGTTGCTTGATGCGTTTGACAGTAGGTTGATTGCTGCTTCTTTGTTTTTATTTTGTTATGTTGTTCTCGTTTGTTGAGTAATATTGTTATAAATTGAATATTTGGCCCAAATTCAAATCGATATTATTCTCATCAAAAGCATCGAAAAGTTTTTTACTTATTTTAATTACATAAAATATAATTCAAATTATAATTTACACGTATTGTAAGTGCCCAATATTGAAAAATTAAACTAAATGAATCCAATATTTTTCTTACAGACTTAACTGCATGCGCTTGTGCTGTTTGTGTTTGCTTTTTAATTTTTTACAATTTTCTCTTGTATGTATTCTAGTGTTACAAGATGTACCTTATTTAACGGGGCGTCCCGTATTTGCATTAAATTTTAAGTTTTAAACAAGACTTGTCCCGTATTTTCAAAAATTTGATTTGTCTATAATTTTTGAAAAAGTATCCACATGTTTTAAGAAGGTTTTTAGAATATTTTATATAGAATACATAACATTTGTATAATTTAAAAACGTCGAAAGAAATAAAATATTCAAAAAATGTTGGTCCTTCTCCACAAATATATTCTTCTTCGCTAAAATGTTAGTTTGTGAAAAAAACGATGATTTGTTTTAATAATATTTCAGACTTTAGAATAGAATCGAAATGAAAGACAATGCATTGTTTCTATTTTTTCTTTGAAGTAATATTTTTCTTGAGTTTTTTATTAGTCAATAAATTCAACAAAATCGAAAAGTATATTTAAATATTATGGTTACAAAAATGTATTTAAAAAAGCTGTTTATATATTTAAAAAAGAACACTATTTCTTATGACAATTTATCTTTATGCAATTAAATTTCTGTGGCTTAAAAGGTAACCTTTTTCTTAGAACTTACCAGATTTTTTTAATCTAATTTTTTTAATTAACTGATTTAACTGATTTGATAAATAAAATACAATTGAATTTAAAAGAAAATTTTCTTAAATATTTCAAATTTTTTTACAATTAAGTCGAAACAACCCAGATAAACCCCGATACAAGATTAATTTGTAACCTATCAAAATTGTTGGGCTTACAATTAGAATAGGGGGCTATTAGAATACGTTATCAATACAAATTAAAGAATTATCTTCCAGCAACATGATCCAAGGTTTCGAAGACACATCTAGTCTTGCAGTGATTGAATTTAAACGTTTTCTAAAACTTAATTTTGTAAATTTTTTATTCAAAACTAGCTGAACCGCAGTCCGCTTTGACAGGCACTTTTTTAACAGGCTTACTTATTGGCAAATCCAGAAAATTAAAACACAGGTGAAAAATTAAGTTATCTCGGAGAAACATTTAAATTTTATTTATTTGAGCAATTTATACATTAATTCATTTACCATGATGATCAAATTACACGTACTGTTTTACAAATGTATTTTTGTAAATGTTTTTATTTTATTTAAAATGGAAGGTATCAGCTAAAGATAATAATGAAGTGATTGAGGCAAGGAAAGAACAATATATCGTCGTTGGGCGTGTAATACTGCGTATCAGCCACTTTCAATACCGCGTATATATCAAAAAGGCCAAAATTTAAGTTTGCATTTTAATTCAATTTGATTTATTAACAAATGGCGGATTTTCCCCTATTCAAATACCGAATTCCGAGGCTGTGCGACATTTAACTTCAAAGGGAGGTGTCATGCTCTTGTCTAATGCCTGCCCATTGGTTCGATCGGCACCAAACTTAAGACACTCTCGAGCCTTTGCTACAGTTTATACACTCTAAAAACTAAATACAAAATTTACTATTATAGTTGATAGTAATTTTTTGTTGAAAATTCAACTGGAGTGTAATTTAACTACAAGTTTCATTGTAATTTATATATATTTATATATTTTAATATTATATATATTAATTTTTAATAAAATTAAGCTACATAAGTTAAATTTTGCTGAAATATCAATATTAAACTTTTTTATCATCATATATTTCATTGACAGATATACTCGTATTTGTGTTGAATTTTAATTAATTCGAATAAATTAATTCGTATATTTGCACCATATTCCCATTCAAGTTTGATGATGAGCAAGTAAGCATCTTGTTATTCAGGTATTCAGGTATTCTCGGGATACGCTTCTCTAATTGCAAAAATTGTGTTAAATATTCTTTGTCTTGTACAATACTCAATATTTGTATTGGAATAAGAGTGTAAGAAGTGTTTAATAAATCTTTGAAACTGATTTTAAAAAAGCTCTGTTATATTTCTATAACTCTAGCGACAAATTGAAATATTTTCTTGGAGCAATTGACTTGAAAGTTTTTTGTTTTTTTTTTTATTTCCAGATTTGTGTGTTTTATTATTCTTGTCTTAAATTAAATCAATCATAATATTAGTTGAAGCTACTACAATACCTATATTATAGCTTTAATATTACCATATATATATATAGAAAAATTAAACACCATTTGTTGAACTTTACTACATACCAATAGAAAACAACACATGTTGAACTTAACAAAAGTGTGTAAATTTACTACAGTTATATTTAGTAGGGAAGCTGTTGCCCACAATTATTGTAGTAAATTTCAACAAAAACTTTTTAGAGTGTTTAGCTAAGTCTATATCTGACATACACGCCCACATACTGTATTTTTTTATATTATTAAATATCGAAATAATTTTTTTTTCATTCTTAATTAAGTCTTAAATTAACGATTTTATATTTAATCTTTTTTTGCATTAATAGTTATTGTTATACAGCAGTGGTATCCAACCGGTAGTTTGCGGGCGCCTGGCAGCTCGCAACCGTATTTTTAGGCGCCCGCCAACAATGTGATGCACAGAATAATACTTAGAATCGGTGATTTTTGCAAGTGTGCTTATAAAATGTTCAAATCAAATTGGCTTTAATGTTAAACAAAAAAGAGTTTTTTATTTAACATGGTCGCTTACACTGCCTGAACTAGTTTCAAATTCACAGCGGCAGCAGCTTTGTAGCTGCAGAGCTATTTCTTTGCAGACGCTTCCATTCTTTTCTGTGCCACTCATGCCGTCAATAAATTCTTCAGATACTTGCTCAAATGAGTATGTACTGATATGGAAGAGACCAGAACATTTTGCTTTTCTATTTTTCACTGTTTACTACATTTTATTTTGCTTCAAAATCTAATTTGTCTACAATTTGAAGAATATTTTTAGATTCAACAAGCAAACAAAAAAGCTTTTCTGACGTTAGTAATATCTATTTTAGAAACTTTTTCAGATTTGGGTGTGTTTAACAAAAATAAAAAAAAAATATATATTTATGTAAGGATTTGTAACCGCGAAGCATGGTCATGGTTTCAGAGTAGCCCTCAGTACAGATTCGGTTGGACACCAAACTAAAATTGAGGTCGCGAACGAAAGGTCTCTTGCGGCTTTGATATCTCCTCTCCAGGGAACGAAACACAAAAAAAAAATCAAAAAAGGCTGTTTTTAGAACAGTTTTGCCTTGTGACGCTTCACTCACAAAAAGTTGAAAATTAAAAACAAAATAAAAAAATGCCGCATACATTTTTAAAAAAACCATTTTTCGTATACGAAATCGGACCTTATAAATAAAATAAAGACCAAAAAAGTATATTTTTTATTTGATTTTGTCGGTTTACTCACAGAGTGTTTAATTTTGAAAAATAATAAAGCAAGATTTGAGTTAATCGGACGAATACTTTTCGAATTAGAGTGCAAGCCGTTTCAAAAAATGTAATTTCGAGAAAAACCCGTTTAAAGTTTTGGTTTACCATGCTTTATGAACGTTTACTACTCATAAAAACATAAATGTTTCTTAAACGGCTTCGAAATTTATTCTGAAATTTTTTTACACATTTTGAAGATGCTTTTCAGAACAATAAAAAAACATAATCGAAAATTTTTATAAAAAAATTTAAAGTAGGCCTTAAGATCAAAAAAGATATATGTGTAATATCAATCAACTCCGCCCGGTTAGCATCAATGATGCGTCTGCCTGTCTAAGGCCAGGATAAAGGAAGATGTTGTTGGTAGGATTCTACTCACGTAAAAACTAAGGGCCTACCAAGGAGTCAACCATCCTTGGGAGCAGGTAAAAATGGTCATATCATTTTTTCAGTTTTCAGTTCAGTTGAAATCTGAACTGTATAATGGAGGCATGATTATGCTTAGAATTCAGTCCTAAATTCCAGTCTGGCTATGAGGCCTGTGTGATTTTTCTGCTGGGTGGGTACTAGTCGAATCATCAGATAAAAAAAAGTTGGCCTCTTAATAAAAAACAATTTCGCGATCTAGCTCTCTATTGCCATGTTAATAAATTTGTAGAACTTATGAAAGGTGGAGCTAAGCGATTAAAGAATAACGAAATTTCAGTTTAAAAACTGAGAGAGCTCAAAGCAACAATTGTCATTTTGCTAGAAATTTTTTATAGTCTCATGTTTGATTATTTAAGGGATATTGAAATTAGTTTTAAATCAACTTGGTCAACCATTCCATATGTAAAATTTACCGGTGAATCGAATATTATCATTAGAATTTGCGAAAACTTAACTATTCAGTTTTCAGCGCAATGCAGTCACAAAATTATTTTTTTGCAATTTTTGTTTTCACCGCATCCAACGAAGTTGACGCAGAGGATATAGAAAAACGGGAATTAATGAGGGTTCACTAAATTGTATGTTGACAATTAAAAAAAAAAAATTTACAATCGGATGAGCTTTGGATAAAAAAATCTAGTTTGAATCAGTAAAAAATGTTAGTTATGGGTAATAATTCATATTGTATTATTTATTAACTCTTAATATTGGCTTATAATAATATTTTTTTGGTGTTGGATGGTAGGCGTACATTTTTCGTTGCAAGGAAATGGTTGACCAAACGGATTTAAAACCATTTTTAATATCTGTTATATTATTAAACGTGAGACTCTAAAAAAAATAACATAAAATAACTGTTTTTGCTTTGAGCTGTCTTAGTTTTTGAGATATTTAATCGAAATTTCGTGGTTCTTCATTCTCTTACTAAACAAGTCAATCCATGGTTCTTGAGGTGCTATTTGTCGTATATAAGAAGGACGGTCGAGATGAGCCTGGATGTGGTTATAAAATTCAGGGGCAATAAATGCTCAATAATAAGTGCTAAAATAATTAATTATTTTATATACACAAAGAAAGAAACAATGAAACTAGATAAGTAAAAGACAAAATCAACGGTGTAATTTGTATGAAGATATGTTCTTACCACAATTTATTTTCGTTTCGGTTTATATTACAATTTTGCTTGCTTAGCGATTATTTAGTGGCTACTTTCTTCAGTGGGAAAAACAGGAAGAACCAAAAGTCTCATCTTCGTCCTAAACCGAAGGAACGACCCGATTCAAGCCATCAATACGGTATCGATACTCGAACGGGTCGGTAAGTTTTTAACTACTATCTTTCATTACATTTCAATAACTATTTAACTTTATGGTTTCAGCCTTAACATGCCGGCGCCCTTGCAGTATCACTGTAATTATAGTTTTAGCTCATTTTTTACATTCAATACATAATCATAAATAATAAAGATATGTAAGAAATATAAATGATAAAGTATAAAAGAAAAGGTTGTTGATTTTATTTAATTCAGTGTCTCAGTTATTATATAATATTAATATAATTACAAAAAAATATAAAATGTCAAAACAAACTTTATCGGGTGCATGTGCCAAACAGCACCCATCCCAAAAAGGTATTTTGAGCAACGACGGTTCCCAAACCACTGGAATAACACTTGGTCGCAATATTTTTGGGTAGACGTCTACCCCTAATACCAAGCTTACTGGGGCCGCTGTGTAAAACGTGGGATCCGCTAGCATCAGGTTTGAAAAATTGGACGCATCCAGCGTAGTGATGGGAGTTGTCCGCAGCTGGCGACACTTAACTCTAGCTTGGGTGGTTATAAAAATATTAGGCTCGTGATTGGCACGCAGAGTTACGGAGCATAACTCATGCGTACCAAAACTTTTTGTGGCCAACCCCAGCTGACGCACCAACTGGTGGGACACTTCCGATATGCCCACACTCTGGTCTATCAAGGCTTGAACCAGATGCAGCTGCCTATTTGCCTGCACCTTCACGACAGCCGAGGAGAGCAGCGGAATTACTTCCTGCAAACAGGACATCGTAAGCGAGGACTGGCGTCGGAAGTCTTTATTGGAGTGACGCTGATGAGCGGGGTCTCTTTGACAGTCATCGGTGGTGCTGTTTTTTCACTACTCGGGAGCGCTTACGCGAGCGGCGTGATGTCGGGTTTTCTCCAAGTGGCGGGCGGAAAGAGCGTGATAGGTCCACACGTGGGACCACTGACGTAGTGCCATCTTTTTCGCAATCAGGTGCCAATCTCCTCTCATCGCGCGCTGGTGTCGGCAAACGAGGTCTTGCAGCAACCTCCCCTTCAAAGGCCGTGAAATCGTGACGGGAAGACCGAGACAAACTGGAACTGGCTACGTCGCGAGAGGAAGAACGCGTTGGTGCCTTAGCAGCATCACGGCGGGAAGACCGAGACAAACGAGGCCTGGCTACACCTTTAAAGGAGGCTACACATCTCGTCTCGTTGCTAAGTGGGCATCGCGATAGGAAAACCGAGACAAACTAGGCCTGGCTTTATCGGATATCTTTGTGCGCAATTCGGACACACTTGACCCTGCGCGCAGGCGTTCCCACAGATAAAACAAGGTATTGTGTCCAAGTTGCAGTAGCGGCAAGAGCCTCCACTGGCACACACCTTCGTTAAGTGGTTCGGTGATAGGCACTTCGAATAGTATTGAAAGAATATGACTAAGCGTAGACGATCCACGTTTTTGCCTAAAAAGTCTGGTCACGAGCGAATTGGGTGGTGTTCCTTGCACACGAGGCAGCTGCGAACTTTGATCTCTTGAGACATGATGGTGCTGGAAGAAAAAAACGGGGGTAAGAGGGGTAATACTTAATAAACGGACGGCTAACATACGGAACGGACAACAGAAAATCTAAAGTTGGTTGGGTTAATAAACACAATTAATTTGACCACTGGCCGAGTTATGACCCCACGTTACGTTTTTAGATCGGCGACGCGAACACGATCGTCGGATCCTACATAAAATTTGATTACACCATTCGTTGGTTGCTAAGTTGTCGGCTTTCACTATGACTTTTTTTTTTTTTTTTTTTTTTAGACTTAACCAGCACTCAGGGGATGCCCCCTATAAATGCGAAAGCATTGTGTTGATTCGGAAGAAGGGTGATAGTTAGTTGGAGGGTGGAAAGATGGAACTTAACCGTAATATTTAATGTTATCGTGCGGATACTTCCACTTATACCTCTTTTGAAGCTCTTTTAAATACTCAACTTTTCAAGTTTGACAAAACCTTTGATTTAAAGCCTTTACCTTTTGCCATCGATTTATAATGGACATTGGGCTCTCCGATATATTTGGCTCAATTGGTGAAAGCAAAGGTCCACCAACAAAAAAAAATGAGCTGGAGTTAGTGGCGCAAGAACATTGGGATCTGATGAAATGGGGCTCAGAAGGTGTGAATTTAAACAGCATTCGATACGAGAAAGAAATCAATGTGGATAACTCCTCAAAAGTGTATTTAAAGTCCGAAGCTATCTTGCAAAAATGCAGCTTAAAACTCTTGACACCTGCTTCCCACAGGCCTCTCATATGGGGAGCACTTGCCGGAATAATATGCCACGATAATTGTTGGTGCATAAATTTGGACAACATAACTTCTTTAGAACTATTCATGAAGGCCTTGAAATCCTCTTTAAATGCTCTTGAGGCTCCGACAAAATTATCAGAGTATAATTTTTTGGGACATCCCCTCCACGAGACAAGTCGAGAAAATGCAGCTAAGAAAGTGACCGTACTCAAGTCGCTGGTTGCTTCTAAATTAATGGCCTTGGTCGAAAAGCAGACAATGACACAAACATAGCCTTTGGTTATAAGGCAAGCTCTACACGTATAATTTTTTATATCTTAATGACCTCTGAAATCCACTCCAGTGAATGCGTGAGAGTAGTTCTCTCGGGTGGCAA
Organism: Coremacera marginata; assembly: GCA_914767935.1. Lineage (NCBI taxonomy): Eukaryota > Metazoa > Arthropoda > Insecta > Diptera > Sciomyzidae > Coremacera > Coremacera marginata. The sequence goes on along the minus strand of OU612044.1, from coordinate 110,617,253 downwards.
AGAGGCCATAAGTTGGGTCTGTAGTCGCTTACGGTCGACTACACACACTTTGCAGTTATGAATGATAGTCCTTATCATATTTTTTGACTTGGGAATCCAGTATTGCATCCGGATAAGTCGCAATACATGCTGGTTCCCCCATGAAGAGAAATGTTATGGGTAAATTGCACGAGAAGTCTTGCGAAGCAGCAGTCGTACGGTATGATAATTGGATGTCGCTCATTGTATGCTATATGTTCAGACCTTGACAGTCTTCCACCTACCCTAAGAATGCCCTGGTTGTCCAAAAATGGGCTTAGTGTCAAGATTGAGCTTTTATGCTCCACAAGGATTTTCTTAGATAAATTAGTACACTCTGATGAATATCCTAATTTCTGGCACTCCATAATGAGCTTCGTGGTTGCATATCTTATTTCTTGTTGCGTTATAGCAACCGACTGAGCCACAAAATTATCCCGATGAGTGGGGTGAGTCTTTCGAAAAAATCGTAATATGTACAATATCACCCGCAACACACTGTAACGAACCCCTGGGTCGTTACAACCTTTTTCAGCTTAGGTATCCTCAACGGCTGTCCAGGGTCCTTACAAGACGATCTATGGGGTTTTATAGATCGCTTGACCTTGTTGAAAGGTCCTTTGTTTTTCTCTGATTTTATGTATGATGTGGTGGATGTCGGTGTTGTGGACGTTATACTTGTGCAGCGGTTCCCTTTTGGGACTCTTCACGAAAGGTCGCTTTGTATATTTGCCTTCACAGATTGGCTGGTGAAGGTGACCTCTGCGATGGTGAAAGTGTCCTGGGTGATCACTGCTGGTGCTTCTGACGTGACTGTACCTTGCTAAGCGGTACTCTCCGTTATTCGTTGCTTGCTCTATATCGGTTGGTGGCGTGATGCGTAATTTGTTGCCGTACCTCTTCTTTAGTTGTCGTGTGTGTGTGTATTTTTATATCGTGTTGACCTTGAATTCCTAGTAGCGCTCTGCGGGTCTTGTTTCGTTCGGAGGTGCGTTTTACTCGTTGAGAGCGGAGGTGAGCGATTCAACTCAAGGTAGGGGAAATACTCTAAAGGTGAGTATCTCGTTGAGAGCGATGGTGAGAAAGACAACTCAAAGAAAGGGGAAGGTAATGATACTCGTTGAGAGCAGTGGTGAATGTGGCAGCTGAGCGTGATCGATTGGCCTCATGCCTCAGTGACACAGTTCAGAGGAGCGGAAATACTCCGAGGTGAGTATTCTCGATGAGAGTGTTGATGAGAGTGGCAACTATGCGTGACCGATTGGCCTCATGCCTTAGTGACACAACTCAAGAGGGTGTGGATACGCTGAAAGCGACTAACTCGTTGAGAGGAGTGGTGAGTGTGGCAAATATCTGCGGCACTGGGTAAGAGTCACAAGTATTCTTATGCTCTTTCGCTCATTCGATAAACAACACAGACTAATATTAGGCATGATACAATAATTTACAAGGTCGCCTTGACAGCTACCTTTTTTCTAACGAGCGGCGATCGGGAATTGTCAAATCAATACAAAGTTTAACTTGTAATCTGTTTTACTGCTTCTTTGTTTTCTCTTTTCGATGTGTTTTTGACAACATCAAATCGCCAACAGAACTGTCACTCCTACCTTGTAAATCATTATACCATGATATTAGGCAGACATTGCTTCCGCTATTCACTTTCCAATTTCCAAGCAGCGGACTGCAAAGCACCGACAAAGTGCGAGGTTATGTTGCTAGAGTTTGTTGAAAGAGTGCTACAAATTGTTGATAGAGCACAAACTACCAATTCTCTCAACAATGTTGGCGAGAAGCCTGTCATACACTCAACTCTCTTTTTATAAGGTAGATATGTTCCTAAGTAAAACGTGTACAAAAAATTCGTGTGAAAAATACGCACACGTGTGGGTATAAGCCGATCAGATTTGAATACAGGGGTGGTATCGGCTAAAGTGATAATTGATAGTTGACAATCAAAATCGGTTTTTTTGCTCCATGTAATGAGATTATCAAATTGACAATCACTTTTTTCCTATTGATTTCATGCGATAGGTATTTTGGAGTCGTTTTCAAAAACGATAATCAAAACAGCGACTGACAACTATCACCTTAGTCGATTTCACCCCAGTATAAAAATTGTTATTGAAAAAAAATGTTGATCATCGTGCAAAACCGAAAAATTCGTGTTAAAAAAATGTTGCTGGACAGTGTTATTTCAAAATCGAGCAAAAAAAGACCGTGTAAAAAGTAAGTTGAGTGTATCTTCTTTTCTTTGGAATTCTGAGCCGACAGCTGGTTTACTTTTTTTTTGGCTGGTGTTTGTTTTTGTGGTCTGCTTGGTTTTATTGCTGCTTTTTGTTTACTATTTTTTTGGGTGGATTTTATCAATCGTCAAAATGATATTTTTACGATTTTGTCTATTTTGAAGTTTGAAGTTATAGAAAAATCGCTGTAACTTCTTTATTTCTTAATAGATTCAAATGCATCCAAGGACAAAATGCTGGCAAATTTTACCATCTCTAAAATGAAAAAATTTTTACATTTATAATTTTTTTTCTTAACAACCAAATTATTAAACATAATCGCACCATATTTTGTATCAGTATTATGTATGGTTTTAGAAAATATTTTCATGATATTTCAATATATATTGTAGTACAAGAAAAAAAAATAATTTTTTTTTTTAAAGTAAAATATAATAACTGATAATTTAGATCCGACTTTCATGTTTGATGACACATTTCAAAGAAAAATTAATTTGTATAATGAGACAATTAAAAATTTCATCAAATTTTTCATAATTTTTCTTTTTGAGATGAGTTTGTGGACATATTTTGTATTAAATGCCGCGTTATGTCATAGCAGTAAAAAAATTAGCTAATTGTTGATCCAACAATTTTTATTTAATTGAACTCGGTTGAAAATTCGTCAAGTTATTCAATTTGAAGTGTTTCTACTTCACTACAATATCACCAAAATAACTATGTTTTGCATGTTCTTACTTGTGAAAAACTCGGTTAAGCACAACAGCATGAAAAACAACGATTTTTTGCTGTTTTTAACAGAAGTATTAATGGTTAGAATTTTAAATTAAATAACTCGACGAATTTTTTACTGATTTCAATGAAATAAAAAACTTGTTGGGCTTATAATTAACCAAGTTTTTATATTATCAGATAAAATAAAACAGTCACTGTGGAGATCTGGCAACTCTATCGAATAGGATAAAAGGCATGCAACGGATAAGCGTAAAAGTGTGTGTAACTCGAGGCGGTGCTGGTTTTTAGTTATTGATTTTCAAGTATACATGATCGTTGTAGTTATTGTTTAAAACAGTTCAAAGTTGAAGAATAAACAATTTAATTTATTATTTCTGGTTTCAAACAATGAATGGAGTTTTATTTATTTGGCGGTGGTCATAGGTCGTTACATTGGCGACGAGGTAAATTAAATTGAAAGTGTACATACATTCTGCTTTACAGTGACGGACATTTTGTTTTAAAGTAACTGGTTAAACGATACTCAAAAAGAAAAATTTTTGGCGTTATAAATTGCCGTGTGCAGAACGGTGGTCATTAAATTGTACGAAAAGCCACAGAGACAATAGCTGGAGTTACATTGAATTGCAATTGGTAAGATAGTTGTATTTTGTAATTTTACATGATCTTAAGGCATTAAATTGCTTAACAGAGAGGCGAGATTGAGTTGTTAACTGGAATTGCATTAAATTGTGAAGTGGAAGGAACGGTGTTCATTAAATTGCGCGGATATCTGCAGAAGCAATAGAGTGAATTGCATTGAATTGTAGTTGGTAAGATTGTTGCACTCGCTAGAATTTTACGTGGTCTGAGTGGCATTAAATTGCTTAATAGGGAGACGACATTAAATTGGGTCACTAAGATGAATACACCAGGTATTACACACTATTCCTTTGCGATGTTATCGATAAGGCGCTTCTTCACTCGGAATGGGAAAAGTGGTTGCGTGCATTTTCAATATACCTCGAGGCAGAAGAGATCAATGATGCGGTAAGGAGGAGAAACAAATTGTTATACTTAGGCGGTACCCAGTTGCAGGGAGTAGTATACAATATCCCGGGAGCCCTTGTAGAAACCTTGAATGAGAAAGACAAGGATGGAGAGGATGTCTTTCAGGTTCTTGTGGCTAAACTGAACGAGTATTTTTCGCCGGAAAGGAATTCTACGTTCGAAAGGCATTTGTTTCGGTCATTGACGCCTGAGGAAGGAGAGGGTTTTAACGAATTTTTGTTAAGATTGCGGAACCAGGCTGCGAAGTGTCAATTTGGGGAGACAAAAGACGAGATATTGAATATTAATTTGAAAGATAAACTTATAGATGTGTGGGCTCCAGGCGACCTTAAGAAGCGGTTGTTAGAGAAAGAGTACATGCTCGCAGAGGCTATTGAGATATGCCATGTTCATGAACAGATAAGCAACCAGTCGGAAACGATGAAACTGCCTCGAGTGTCATTGGATATTAATAGAGTTGAAGGTAAGAACCCAGACACTGGATGTGGAAGATGTGGCCAACGTGGACATCATGGGGATAGTGTCGGTTGTCCTGCTAGAAGAGCATCGTGCAATAAATGTAGTCTTATTGGCCATTTTGGCCGCAGATGCAAAACAAAAAGCATAAAACGTAAACAGGTTGGTTTCGGCAAAACGGCGGAAATTCTTTCAATCAAATATACAATTTGTTTCGGATGGAGTTAAGTCTGAGGATGTTGGTATGCACGCCAAGTGGAAGGAGAAAAATTGTTTTCGAATTACGGACGGTTCGGAAGTGCAAAACAATGAGCTAATAGAGTGCTACGTGGGGGGACGGAGAATTTTGATGTTGATTGACTCTGGCTCGCAGTATAACCTGCTGAGTGAAAAAGATTGCGAGCATCTCCGCAATCGAAATGCCACGTTATAGAACATCCGAACCAGATCGGAGAATCAGTTTCGCGCTTATGCTGGGAACGCTTTACTCAAGATTAAAGCTGTTTTCGAATCAGTAATAGGCTTGGACGTGCTATCCAACTTGATTTCCTCATTCTACGTAATTGAGAATGGAGGACAATTGCTACTGGGCCGGGACACCGCTATAAAGTTAAATATCTTGAGATTAGGCCATGAAATTAACCGCATCCAAAATTTACAGCCATTCCCAAAAATTAAAGGTATTAAAATTTCACTTTCAATTGAAAAAACTGTGAAACCCGTCCAACAGCCATTGCGTAGGATACCATCGGCTTTAGAAGACAAGGTCGAGAGGAAGTTGAGCAAAGCATTAGAGCAGGATATTATAGAGCCGGTAGTAGGGTATAGCGCGTGGATATCTCCTGTGGTGGTGGTGTTTAAAGGAAATGGTGATATTCGTTTATGCATAGACATGCGACGTGCGAATGTGGCTATATTGAGAGAGAATTACCCACTGCCAACATTCGAATCGTTTATGACCAGGTTAAAAGAGGCCAGATGTTTCTCTAGACTGGACCTCAAAAACGCCTACCATCAACTGGAGCTGGATGAAGACAGCCGCGAAATAACTACGTTTATTACTTTAAAAGGGCTCTACAGGTATAAAAGACTATTATTCGGAGTAAATTCAGCTCCTGAGATATTTCAGAAGACTATGGAGAGCATTGTTGCTCCATTTAAGTGCGTGCTAAACTATCTGGACGATGTAATTGTATTTGGATGTACGGAGGAAGAACACGACATAAATTTTAAAAGCGTGCTGGGAGTTTTTAAGGAGTTGAATATGGTACTGAACGAAGATAAATGCATTTGGAAAGTGGCGACGCTACAGTTTTTGGGTCATATTCTGTCGTCTCAGGGCATTAGTCCAGATCCAAGTAAAGTGGAAACAATTTTGAATTTCGACATCCAAACAACAGAGAAGAAGTAAGAAGTTTCTTAGGTCTGGTAACGTACCCTGGGAAATTTATATCCGATCTTGCACATTTGACAGAACTCCTTAGAGGGTTGATTAAAAAGGATGTAAAGTTCATTTGGGGTACGTGTCACAGCGATGCGTTTCTAAAGTTAAAGGAGCAACTAGCAAGAATGCCAACTCTATCATATTTTAATCTCAAGAAGCGCACTCGGTTGATAGCGGACGCAAGCCCAGTAGCCTTAGGAGCTGTCTTACTTCAATTTTAGCAGAACTTTCCACAGGTCATATCTTTCGCAAGTAAAAGCTTGTCTGATGTCGAACGAAGATACTCACAGACAGAGAAAGAAAGTCTCGCCTTAGTATGGGGTGTCGAACGGTTTTACTATTATTTGGCTGGCATTGGATTTGAACTGGTCACGGATCACAAGCCTTTGGAAGCAATTTTCAAGCCCACATCGAAACCTCCGGCTCGTATTGAGAGATGGGTATTACGCCTCCAATCCTTCAGATTTAAAATAATATACCAAGCCGGGAAATTTAATATCGCCGATTCTTTGTCAAGATTATGCAAAATTGAAAACTGTGCCTCTTTTGATAAACAGTGTGAAATGAACATTTGTTGATTTGGAAGAATGATTTGGATCCCGAACTAATAGAAGCAGTTGAGAGCGTGAAAGAAGATTCTTGGAGGCTGGATACGTCTTATAAGTTTTTTCCGTACCGTTTCGAACTGTGCACTTTGGGCAATATTGGATTTTGCTGAGAGGGACTAAAATCGCCATACCATTTCTTTTAAGGTCAAGGGTACTAGCATTAGCACATGAAGGACATCCAGGCGAGACAGTGATGAAGCGTCGGGTACGTTCAAAGGTATGGTGGCCATTAATTGACAGAGATGTCGAAAAATTTGTTAAAAGCTGTCGCGATTGTTTACTAGTATCAAGACCGATGCAACCGGTACCTATGAACCGGCTAGCTTTGCCAAATGGACCCTGGATTTGTTTGGCAATGGACTTGTTGGGACCATTGCCTAATCATGACTTCGTATATGTAGTAATCGACTATTATTCGAGATATCAAGAGGTCAGATTTTTGAAGAAGATTACGACGAGTGAAATTGTTGACTTTCTTGAGGAAATATTTTCAAGGCTGGGCCATCCGAAATCTATAACTACGGATAATGGACGTCAATTTGTCAGCAACGAATTTCGAGACTTTTGCAAAATAAACGATATTGGAATTTTAACATCCCCGCCCTATTGGCCACAGGCGAATGGTGAGGTAGAGAACATGAATCGATCAATTGTTAAGCGCCTTCGAATAGCCCACGCAAACTTAAAGGACTACAAAAAAGAGATTCAAAAATTTATACTGATGTACAATGTTATCCTCATGGTACAACGGGTAAAGCCCAGTCAGAGCTGCTGTTCAATTGTTGCATTCGCGACAAGATTCCGTCCGTCCATGATGTTAAAGAAAATATTTTAGATACGGAGGCAAGAGATATGGATATCGCAAACAAAGAGAAAGGGAAACAAAAGGCAGATAAGGATCGAAGAGCAAAATGCTGCCATATAAAAGTAGGAGACAAGGTCTTGCTCCAAAATGTAATTTTTCAAAATAAGCTTACTTCAACTTTTGGGACAGAGGAGTTTGAAGTACTTGAGCGGAAAGGAAACGATGTCACTGTACGAGGAAATGGCAAGGTTTATAGACGCAACATAAATCATTTAAAAAAATTGCCAATTATACCCAAACTGGGAAATACCGAGCTACCACGTGATGACCCGGAACAACTTATTCAATGCACGGAGTTACAAGAGCTGCCAAAGAAGTCGGAGGCCACTTATCATAGGTTGACGCTTAAACTAAAAAACATCGGAGGGATGTGGAGATCTGGCAACTCTATCGAATAGGATAAAAGGCAAGCAACGGATAAGCGTAAAAGTGTGTGTAACTCGAGGCGGTGCTGGTTTTTAGTTATTGATTTCCAAGTATACATGATCGTTGTAGTTATTGTTTAAAACAGTTCAAAGTTGAAGAATAAACAATTTAATTTATTATTTCTGATTTCAAACAATGAATGGAGTTTTATTTATTTGGCGGTGGTCATAGGTCGTTACAGTCACTTTAATACAAACAATAAACAACGGCTGCGATGCGAATGCACACATATTCAAGCACACAAAAACAACAAATTTTTTTGTTGTGCTATACTAGCTGAGCATAAAAAGAGAAGAGTGGAGAGCAACACGGACTTTATTGAAACACTCGCAACACAAACGCCTGAAAAGAAACGATCAAGCAATGCATGGCATGGGGATGATTTGATACAAATCTTTACATTTTAATTAAATATTCTTATTATATTAAACTTATTTCATAAAAATCGGCCCAGTACTTTTGGAGATTTACAGAAATTTGCACTTCAATTTTATATAATAGTAAATATATTGTAGATTGCTACTGTGTGTATTTTGTTGGTATTTCTTCGTTGTTGGTATTTTGCTATGCATTTGGAAAACCATTATAGAATAACTATATGAAGGCAGTCACACTGCTGAGAGGCTAGCACCGTAACTGTCAAGCATTTCTACCATTGAGCGGAGAGTCACTAGACAAGTGACAGAAAACGTAACGCTTGATTTCACTCGCTATATAATTTTCATACCGCGGGCTATATATGAAATCGATTCTATAGGAGTAAACTCCAAAAAAAAAAAACGCTTTATTGTTTCGATAAATGCTTTTCAGTAGAAGTTGAAAACATATAATCTGGCATTTTCTCAAAGCTTGAAAGCAAAATACCGATGAGTATTGCTTTAACAGCTGTTTTTACAGGGTGCGGAAAAATACGTTCGCAAACGAATAAAATACAATACTTCTCATTTTTAAAAATATTTTGATTGAACTTTATTTTTAAAATACTTCTCATGAGAAACTGAAAGCAACGATTTTTCAAAAACAACAACAATGTCAACGAACGTTCGGCAATAATAGTTTAAAAAAAACATCAATTTCAACAATTGTTTAATGTAAGCGATCTTTAAACATACTGAGCGAACAAATATTTCACAGACCGAATCATGAAAACAATTGTATTTTAATATATCTCAAACTTCCACTCAAAATTTATTTTGGAACTAGGAGGTCAATAAAAATTTTGTTTTTCGCTTTAGACATATACTGGGGGTCGCTGTTTTAAGATCGAATGTCAGAATTAAAAAAATTTTGTTTGACTCAAGGGTGGACCCAAAAATGTTTTTTTTAAGTAATTTTTGTATAAGCATAAGTATAAGTATAAGGGGTCGCTGATTTGAAATTTGATGTCAGAATTCAAAAAATTTGGTTTAACAATAGTGTGGACCCTAAAAATGTATGTACACTTTCAACATGTGCTTGCAGTATTGGAAGCCGCTGATTTCGATTCTAATGCCAGAGGTACACACATTTTATTTGACACTTGGGTGAACCCTACAAATGTGCCTTTTGTATGGGGTCGCTTATTTTGAATCTGTATCAGAGTTCAATATAGTATAAATGCAATCCCGTTAACATGCCTAGTTCCAAATGAAAACAGTTTTATATTGGTCAGTGAGACTGATACGTTTATTGGCTCCTTGTGTAAAAAATGCCTTGTCAAAAAAAGTACAAATATTAGTACAGCTGCATAGTGTGTACTTTTGAGAAATAAGAGTTTTGCATACTGACTGGTTTGACGAAGCAAGAATTAAATTGGCTGAAAACTGCGATCGATTCGTATTGGAGTTCCGTTTCATGAAGTGATATAATTAAAATTGTTAGAGAATATTTCGATGAAAAATTAATACGTATTTTTTGTAATTATGTTTTTCTTTAATTCTTGGCTGCACTCCTAAGCTAATTTTTTAAAAATAGGGGTCCACCCCTATTTTTAAAAAAATACCACCCCTATTCATAAAAAATTTTCTAAGTTTTGATATCAGATTAAAATCTCCAATCACTCATACTCCCATTACATGTCTAAATTTAAAAAAAGAATTTTATAGTGGTCCACCGCAGTGTCAAATAAATTTTTTTTTAATTCTGATATCAGACTTAAATCCAGTAATCCACTAATACTGCCAGCACACAAGTATAAAATTTTGAAAACAAAAACATTTGTAGGGGTCCACCAAAGGGGTCCATTTTTAGGTGTCAAAAAAAAATTTTTAAGCTGACATCAGGTTTAAATTCAGCGACCTCCAAAAACAAAAATTTTAAGGTCCACCCTAGTGTCAAAAAAAGTGCTGGCCAAATCCTTCTAGAAGCCTTATATCAAACTTGTCTTCATTTGTGCACTAGAAACCAACACAACTCATAAAAAAACCCATAAATTATGATCCATAACACACTCAGAATATGAGTCCAAGATACGATCGCAATCGATTAAAATATAATTTCCGTATTGTATTTCATGCCGAATAATATTTGTGCTGCTGCTGCGCAATACTTCTCACTCGTGAAAAAATCACTTTTTATGATTGTTCGCTAGTGAGCGATTGATTTATCGTTCGTGAGAAGTATTGAAAATACGGTTTTTTGTAGGGAACGATTAATGAGAAGTATTTTATTTTAATCGTTCTCCGCACTCTGTGTTGTTATAAGTTAAAAAGCAAACGCTTGGTAATTTTCCCTTTGCCGTGTCTTTTTTTTTATTTTTATTTTGGCCAATCATTAGCACGCCATTCGGACGATTGTTGAGTTGTGGACATATGAAGTTCATATATCCATGCTGCAATTGGGGTCGTTTTTTGCGTTTACTGTTTAGCAACATGCCACCTGTTTAGCTGTGCTGCAACGTTTCTTATGCCCAGAATATTCGCCACAGCCTGTTTAAGTTTTCATCGGTTATTAGATCTTTGAGGTCGTCCAGACCGTGGCAGGTCACTGACGTCTTCTCGGCCTTCTTTAAATTCTTTGAGCCAAACATCTACACGATTTCGCTACATCGAATCCCCGTTTGCAGCTCAAAATTTCACGCAAATACCCCTGCAAACATTTGGAAGACGATTGGAAGATAATCTGGTTTGGCGATGTACTTGCGATTCGCCCAAGGGTTCTTTAGAAGGTTGATCGCTTTTCGATCGCCCCAGCGATAAATGCGCGATTCAAGAAAAATTTTCAAAATCCTCCTTCGCTCATTCCACCGATTGTTGGAAGATGCGATTATTACGCGATACAAGAAAAATTTTCAAAAGCTTCCTTCGCTCATTCCAGCGATTGTTGGAAGATGGATCGCTTTTCGATCGCCCAAGCGATTACTGCGTGATTCAAGAAAAATGTTTAAAATTTTCCTTTGCGCATTATAGCGATTGTTGGAAGATGGAATATGATTGAAGTAGTCTTTAAAAAAGCGTTCAAAACTTAATTTACAAACATTTGAATTAGATATAAATATTGTAGCCTACCACAATACAACAGTTCAAGAAAGCAAGTCTGGCCAATTTTAGGCAGTGTCGTTAATACCTCTGATGTACTTTTAATTGGTGCTTACGAGGGATATTCGAAACCACAAAGTGCGAATGAGTTCCAATCGGAGTTTGTTTCAGAAATGCAGGAATTGATTAATGAATGACTTCATTATGAAGACAAATTCTTCTTTGTGACACTAAGGTGTTTTATAATGGACTAGCTTATACCCGGCGAACTTCGATGCGCTCAGCGCTTGCCCCCTAAAGAGGGCGTAGCTTTAGTGACGCCATGCGTTTATAATAAGTTCGTACCGAGTTTCGTTTATGTGCGACTTATTTCGAAAGCTATACCAAAATTTTGGGTGCTGAAAAAGTACCACGCCCCTCGTCCAACGCCCATAAAATGTTACCAGTGGAACGGCATGTGTAAATTGAGGTCGAATACTGAATTCCGAGGCTTTGCGACCTACAATTCCAAAACTGTTCGATATCGAAAACTTTAGGTGTATTTAAAGTGCCTTTTACGATCGGCATCAGACTTCACAGGAACCCTCTCAAGGCTTTGGCATAAAAATTGGCTTAGCGGTTTCGGAGTCCTTACGTGATATACACATATACCCACACACGTATATACATTAAGTCGCCTCACGCTCCTTAGAAAAAAAAAGTTGTTCAGTCCGGTTCTTTCGAACCATTCGATTTCAAAATATTGCGACTAAACATATTGGCTTGTATAGTAGTTAAAAAAAAAAACAAACGGTAAGAAATAAGAGTAATAAAAAAGTTTTTTTGCATCAAAAAATCTTAAACTTTTTCGTTGGACCAAAGATAATGCGGATTTTTATGGATTGTTTTAACTTTTTTCATATAATATTCACTGAAATTCAAATGAATTTTTTCCCATACTACTTTTAGTCAAATAAATTGCTAAATGTAAAATACGTGTAATTTTTTTTGTAATTTCATTCAATGCAATTCTTCACTTTACACTATATTTTATCATAAATAGATAATTTATTTGACTAAAAGTAACATGGCAATACAACAAAAAATTTTTTATTTGAATTTTAGTGAAAATAATATAAAAAAAGGTTAAAAAATTAATGAAAATCCGCATTACCTCTGGTCCGACTGTAAAAATGAAAAATTTTTTGGTGCAGATTGGAAGAACTTTTTCATTACTATTATTTCTGACCGTTTGTTATTTTTAACGACCACACCAGTAAATATTTTAACAAAAAAATCAATTTTTAGAGCATATTGCAAACCATTTCGTGGCATACTGGTTGAGGTGCGTGGCTTGTATGCCATAGAATCCAGGTTCGAATTCCATTTGACACAGAGTGTTTTTTCAATTGAATAAATTTTTCTGTTCGGCCATCATCTCTATGCAGACAATGGCAAACCTCAGAGAGTAAAAACTGGCATGAAAAGCTTCTTGAGAACATAAGCCGTTCGGAGTCGGCATAAAACTTGTAGGTCCAGTTCTCGACCATTTGTGTTCAAATATTTCACAACACGCACAACACAATTGACCATAAGAAGCTCGGTCAAAGTTTTTTCCAGGGATGAAAAGGCCATTTCGTTTTCGTTTTTGATTTTTTTTTTTTTTAATTTCAAACCGTTCCAGCTCATGGATGGATATCGCTAGAGTCGAAATATTTGAGGAATCATCAAAACATAAAGCGTTATTTTGAGTAACCGACCTAAATACCTTTTTTTTTTTTGTGAGGAGCCTTATTATACATACATATATTTTTTACAGATAGATATCTATCTATATATAGATAGATAGATATATCTATATATCTGTAAAAAGCAAAAAAAGTAGGCATGGCAACATTTATATATATGTGGCCGCCACTTGGTCCCACCTACATACCAAGTTTCACTATCAAAACATGTACCTCTCAGAAATTGCAATGATTTCTGTAAAGGCGGCGTAGATAAAGTGTGGCACGCCCATTTTTTAAGGGTTCTGGCAGTAACCATAATAACTAATCTACCAAATTTTAGTCTTTAACTTTAAAAAAATTCTGATATATATCCCTTTTACGGATTTGTGGGCGTTAAAGGTGTGCGTTGGAAAATTTATATATAAAGTGGACCCATAGCACCTACATACCAAGTCAAAACATTCACATCTCAGGAATTAAAATTATTTCTAATCGATAGCAATGGCAGCAAGTGTTTACTTAGTTATAATTTTTAAATTGTAATGAACTATTATACATAAATAAATAAATAAACTAAATAAAATTATTTCTGAAGAGTGGGCACAGATATAGTGCTACCATGCACATTTTTCGCAAAGCTATCGAGAGTAAGCGTGTGAACTTAATTAACAAATTTTAGTATTTAACGATGAGAATCGTCTGATTTATAGAAGTTCTATATATTTGTGGGTAAACAAAAAGTGGCGACCGTGGCGTAGTGGGTAGAGTGTGTGGCCCATACGGGAGAGAACCTTGGTTCGAATCCCACCTGACACAGAAAGTTTTCCAATTGAATTAATTTTTCTGTTCGGCCGTCACCCCTCTGCAGACAATGGTAAGCCTCAGAGAGTAAAAACTGCCATGAAAAGCTTCTTGAGAACATAAGCCGTTCGGAGTCGGCATAAAACTTGTAGGTCCAGTACTCGATCATTTGTGTTCAAACATTCCACAACACAAACAACACAATTCATCATAAGAACGGTAAAAGTGGGCGTGAGAATATATATGTGTACATAGTTACTGCCACTGGGACCTAGAGCACCTGCATACCAAGATTCACTATCAAAACGTGAACATCTCAGGAAGTAAAATTAATTCTTAAAAGTGGGCGTAGATATACACACATACCCACATATCCACATACCCACATACCCACATGCCCCCATGAATACATCAATTTTTATATATATAGAATAACCGATCGTTTGCAATAAGCGATGTCGTTATAAACATTACTTACTGTATTTGATGATATTATAAGTATAAGCTCCAGTAAATATAATATAATTTATAAAATTTTTTGGTGTTTTTTTCATTTTTTTTGACATGATCGTGGTGTGTGATGTAGACCGTTTGGCTACCATTTTTTCACATTACACTTTAATTCACCAAAACAAATATTTTTCTACAGCTTAAGAAACAGTTAATAACTGCCAAAAAACTCAAGGTGTTTATTTACTTCCTTCTATAAAAAAAAATCAGGAACATCACCGTGTTTTTCGAGCTCTAGAAGAGAACCTGCCCGTAAGAGTGCATACGCACAAGTTTCAATATTCATTGGAAGATAAGTTTGCAGGTCCTTTTAGGGGCTGTTCATAAATTACGTAACACGTTAATGGGGGGGGGGAGGGGAAGGGGAGGTCAAGTATTTGTGATGAAGTGTGACATAGTCATAGGCTGATCTGGAAAACGTCTTGGGGGGAAGCGTAAATATCAATGAGACTCATTTCAATTTGCAGGAAAATTCGCCTATTTACAATTCGTCTTGTTAAAATTCGTTTAAAACAAATCGTATAAAAACCATTAGGTTTCAAACAATTCGTCGTCAAACAAGTAGACAATTCGACTCGCGGACGGTAAAAGGGGCCGTAATTAAACGACATGTTTTAGACGAATTTTCATTAGACGAATATTTCCACATTTATTTATTTCTTCTATTATTAAAGCTATTAAAATTTTTACAATTTAATCCCCTTTAAAATATCATTACTTGCTTACTTACTTAGGTGGCCGTAACAACTCGTGTCCGGGTTTCGACCAACCTCATCAGTTCTCGTCAGGCGCCTTTGCTTTGCGCGCGCCTTCTCCAATCGGATACACCAAGTGCGGTTAGGGCTTCCTTAGCCTGGTCCATCCATCGGAGACATGGTCTCCCTCGTCGTCGTTGACCAGTGACTCTCGCCTCGAGCACCTTTTTCGCTGGAGCTTCGTCGTCCATACGATGGACATGACCCAGCCAGCGTAGTCGCTGCACAGTTATGCGCCGAACTACGTCAATGTCTTCGTAGAGCTCATACAGTTCGTGGTTCATTTGGATGCGATAGTCATCGCTGACTCGAACAGGACCGAAGATTTTGCGAAGAACTTTTCTCTCGAACACCCCAGAGCGGCTGCGTCAGTTTGTGAAACTATCCATGCCTCAGCGCCATAAAGCAGCACAGGTAGAACGAGCGTCTTGTAGAGTGTTAGTTTTGTCGATCAAGAGAGGGCTCTGGAACTTAGTTGCTTACTGAGCCCGTAGTAGCACCTATTAGCAATTATTGTTCTTCGCTTTATCTCCAGGCTGATTTCGTTGTTGGAATTAAGGGCGGGGCCAAGGTATACAAACTCCTTGACTACTTCAAAGTTATAGCTGCCGGATGAAACGTGGGAGTCTAGACGCCGCGCTCCCTTGTTTGTAGACAGCATATACTTTGTTTTACCCTCGTTTATCGTCAAACCCACTTGGCTGATTCCTTTTCGATAGTGGCGAAAGCAGCGGTAACATCTCTCTTGGTTCTGCCAACAATATCAATATCATCAGCGTACGCAAGGAGCTGGACACCTTTATAGAAAATGGTGCCATTACGATGCACACCGGCCTTTCGTACGATCCCCTCCATGATGATGTTGAAGAGATCTCAAGACAGTGGATCGCCTTGCCTGAAACCTCTTTCGGTATTGAAGGTTTCGGAGAGGTCATTTCCTACCTTGACGGAGCTGCGTGTGTTGCTCAACGTCATTCTGCAAAGTCTAATCAACTTTGCAAGTATACCGAACTCCGACATTGCGTATAGGCAAACCCTTCTCGGGCTATCGAAGCTTTAAAATCGACAAAGAGATGGTGTGTGTCAATTTGATTTTCGTGGGTTTTCTCCAGGATTTGTCGTAGCGTGAAAATCTGGTCTATGGTGGACTTACCAGGTCGAAAGCTACACTGATAAGTTCCAATCAGTGTTTTTGTAATCGGCTTTAATCTTTCACACAGTACTCTTGAGAGAAACTTATATGCGATGGAAATAAGACTGATACCTCTATAACTTGCGCAGATTGTTGGGTCTCCTTTC
The DNA here is from genome assembly GCA_914767935.1 of Coremacera marginata. Classification (NCBI taxonomy): domain Eukaryota; kingdom Metazoa; phylum Arthropoda; class Insecta; order Diptera; family Sciomyzidae; genus Coremacera; species Coremacera marginata. Next base: position 110,600,879 of record OU612044.1, on the reverse strand, counting down.
TTAAGTATAGGGCACAGTACGCTGAGGTTCCAATCGTCGGGCATGCTTTCTGCTAGCCATATTTTGCTGATGAGCTGATGCATGCGCCTTATCAATTCATCGCCGCCGGTTTTAAACAATTCAGCTGACAGGCCGTCTGAACCCGCTGCTTTATTGTTTTTGAGTCGTTGGATAGCAACTCGAACCGCTTCATGGCTAGGTGGTGGTACTTCCAATCCGTCATCGTTGATTGGTAGCTCTGAACTGCGCTCTCCATCGGCGGCATTGGTGAAATCGTCGCCAGTAAGTAAATTGGAGAAGTGCTGTCTCCACAATCTAAGCACACACTGTGTATCCGTATTCAGATCTCCATTTTCGTCTCTACAAGTGGATGCTCAGGGCTTAAAACTTTGGGTTAGACGCTTAACCTGTTGATAGAATTTTCGTGCATCCTTCTTGCCCTGGTATACGCTTTTCCTGCTCTCTTTTCTTGCGTCTGAAAAGGTGCCTCTCTTCCTTCCTCTTTTCGCGGTAGTTTTCCCGCACGGCTCGCGTTGCAGCTGACTGCAGCGTTTTTTTATATATTTATATTTATATTTATATTTATATTTATATTTATATTTATATTTATATTTATATTTATAAAAAATCATTACACTTTCAATTATGTGCTATAGAAAAAGCATTTTTTTTTTTTAAAAACGAAATTTATTAAACAATTTAAAATTAACATTTCTGGTGATTAATATTTTTGGAAATAGAAACGAACCTTATACATACTTTAATAAAATTTAATTATATTAAATATTTTAATTTCATTTTTTCTCAGTAAAAGAATGAACCTAATAAAATGAACTATCACAAATCGCAAAAAGACTGCTAAAACAGAGTTTAAACTTGAAATGCAACGGATAGTGATTTCGGATAGGTGAATACCCGTCGGCCGGATAGTATGTGCATTGCCTCGTTGTCACCAAATTAAATATATTTCTAATTCGACAGGCTACACTATATGGATTGATTTGTTTATGGCAAAAAAAGTTGAAAGCACATTTGACATAATAAAAATAATTGCTTAAATAATAGAATCTAAACAATTGTTACTCCTTTTTGTTCAGCGTTAGTTCTTTTCTCTAAAATTGTTCAAGCCATGACACAATCATAAGGTAGGTTAATATTAAAATAGCTGCTCAAAAGACAAGTCTACCTTATGATTGTGTTATGGTGCCAAACTTTGAAAGAGTTGAATACTTCAACCTGGCAGTACCGAAAACCTTCATATTAAAACAGCCGGTGTTTTGATTATATTATTTGTCAATTCGTATCAGAGATCTGCAACGAGTCACAGTTTTGCATCAATGCGCCACTTACTCAAAACTGTGTATGAACGAGTATAAGTAGTTTCCAAAGCCGTATTCGGATGTGATTGATTCAAATCAAAGTGAATCACGCTATTGAATAATGAGCCACTTACTCAAAACTGAGTATAAATGAGTATAAGTAGTTTCCAAACCATTATTCGGATGTGAATGAATTAAAACAAAGTGAATCAAATTTTTGAATCATGAGCCACTTACTCAAAAATAAGTATGAATAAGTATAAGTAGTTTCGAAAGAAGTATTCATATTTATTTCATTCAAACTAGCTCAAAGCTCATTAATATTAGATTTTTTCTGTTTTGATTTAGAGTATTCGTAATATTTTGAAGTACTTAGAGTATCAGAATCACCGTTGATACTAATTGTGTTCATGGCTGAACCTATAAAATTTATTTGTTTTGTTTTTCAAGCTTAGTACATGTTCTGGTTGTAATAGAGGGTCGCTGATTTCAAATCTTTTGTCAAAATTTTAAAAATAATTTGATACTAGGGTGGACCCTGAAATGTTTTTTTTTTTTGGGTTTTTAGTATTACTTCATGTTTGAGATATGGCTTTTTTTGTCCAGCAATGTTTTCGCCAAAATGCGATTTGCTTAATTTGGCTACTTTTTGAATGCAACGGTTTGAAGCAACCACCGAATTTCGTTCAACTCGTTCTTTAGTAAGTAAGAACTTGTTTGTATACGCATTTTAAAAATAAATTAATACACATTTTAGAGCTTAGGTATTCGAATGTTGGCAGCGTTTAGTTCACTTTGAATTGAGTTATAAACCGGACGCGAGCGCGCATACGGTTTTGAAAAGTATGCACCACTAAATCAGAGAATTCATGATGCAATCAAACCTATTTACGAAGAACTGTCAGCCGATGATTTGTTGAACAGATGCCTTGGCTCCGAAACTGAAAACACCAACGAATCTTTCAACGCAGTGCAGTGGTCATTCGCACCGAAGCATATGCACACCGGCGCACGCACTATTGAGATTGCCAATTATATTGCAACTGTCATATTTAATGAAACCAATACTTCAAATAATGAACCTAATGGGCATCCCGATTGGCAACGTCACATATGATTTCGCCATGTCTCGGAACGAAGAACGTTTGAAAAGGTCCAAAACCAGAGCTCTGGCCGCATCAAAAGAAGGTAAAACTGCCCGAAGAGCACAAATAGCTACTGAGTCCTCATTTTTTGAAGAAGAGGAAGGAGTTCTTAATGGGGCTGGCATTACGGATTGATATATGTAAGTATTTCACAAAAAAAAATGTTTTTTTGCCTAAATTTTTCTTTGAGTTGTTTCAAGTTTTTGAACTTCGAAGTCACTTTTCTACGGTTCTACTGAACCGATTTTGATGGAACTAAGTGCAATCGACGCAGAATTGTCGAATTTCTAAAACTGCATGCTCAAATTTTTCATTTCAATTTTTTTTTTGTGCAAAAAAATAACTTCAAACTTAAACGCGTTTATCTCGAAAGCCCGGGAACCGATTTTGCTGAAACAAAGTGCAATCGATGCAAAACTGTCACCATTCTAGTCCCTACCTCGATCGCAATTTTAAACAATTTTTTACTATTTTTTTTACACTAAACTACTAAAAAAAGACCCAAAATCGGTTTTTCATTAATCAATGACCGTAATTTTGTAAAAAATAATCACAAAATTATGATTGAGGTAGGCACCAGAATTATATCTGTACTTAATCTAACGCCGTTTACTTTTTCCATTTCCTTAGCATACCTTTTTTTCGACGCCCAACTTTGAAGGCCGACAACTATCTGGTGTTCAATATAGAACAAAATAGATAAGTTATAAATTCTACCGTACCCGAAAACCCCTTTATATAAATTTTCATGTAAATCATATGAGCGATTTCGGAGTCAAACAAAAAAAAAAAGTTCCTGGAACCTGGTCGCAACGCCACCTACCGGGTCCAATTGTGAATCTAAACCATCCAGGGATCCACTCAAAGACACAAAAAATTTCATCAAAATCGGTGCAGCCGTTTAGGAACAGTTAAATAACATACACACACACAAATTGTAAAACAGTGCCCTCTGGTTTTCGAGATAGAACAAAAAATAGCGCCAAAGCCCTTCCCATAGTCGAAAATCCCTATATAAAAATTTTCATCCAAATCGGATGAGCGATTTTCGAGTTTTTTACGTTTCCTTAAGAGCTTTGTGCTACAGGGCCCTCTGGTGTTCGAAATAGAGCAGAAAAGATAAGTGCAAAACACTCATCATATCAGATAATACCTATATACTAATTTTCATGCAAATCGGATAAGCGGCTTAGGAGTTTTTCGAGGTTTTTAAAATATTTGCACTACAGCGGCCTCTGGTGTTCAAGATAGATCCGAAAACCGCTACACACAAATTTCCATGCAAATCGGATAAATGGTTTCGCAGATAAACTAAAAAAGAAAGAATGTTTGGAACCCGATCACAGCGCCACCTCCCGGGTCCAACCTTTTTTACTGGATAAAAAGTAGCCTATATGTTGACCAGGCATATAAGGAACCTAGATGTCAAGTTTTATTTAAATCCATCCAGTGGTTTTCGCGTGATGCTTTAACAGACAGACACACAGACAGACAGACAAAAATTTTAAAAATGCGATTTACGGACTCCTCATTCAAAATGTCCAACGCAAAAAGAATTTCAACTTTACAATTTTATATATATAAATATACAGTGTTGCGCAAAAGAATAGCAACATTCCCCTTGACATACTTTAAATTCATATACACCACCTATTACCTATACTTTTAATGAAACTCATGATTTATATTTGTTCACCACTGTTTTCAGAAAAAGAAGTGTATTTTACAACAAGAAAAACAACTTTTATTCTAAACTTAACAACAAAAATGTACAAGTTCTTCAAATTTGGCTGCGCTAAACAATAGCAAGACCTTTAATACTTAGTGTACCCTACCTTAATAACTTTCTTTATAACTTCCGCACATCTTTTTGGCATTGAATAGATTAAATTTTCTAATGTGGTATTTGGGATATCATTCCAGTTAGTTTGTAACTCTTGGAATAAATCGTTCTTATATTTAAAGCGTTGACCCGCTACTTCCTGTTTTAAGATCCCAAACAAATTTTCAATGGGATTCAAGTCTCGTGATTGTGCTGGCCAATCAAGAACTTGAATTCCATTGTCACTTAACCAAATTTTAACCAGCCTCGATGTGTGTTGCGGATCATTGTCCTGCTGAAACACCCATCGAAGAGTTGAAACACCCATCTTCCACTCAGCGTGGGGCAGCATATAATTTTCTAAAATATTTTTATATTTTAAGCTGTCCATTATCCCCTCTATTGGAATGAAAGGGCTAACGCCATACCCAGAGAAACTCGTTCAAATCATCAAACTGCCTCTACCATGCTTTGCAGTTACTTTCCAGTTCCGCGGATTAAGTCGTTCACCCTTGCGGCGTCTTACTGTGCACATACCGTCCGAATTAATTAAGTTAAACTTGGACTAATCGCTTAAAAGTACAGTTTTCCACTTGTGAGCCGACCAATTTATGTGAGCTCTTGCAAAATCAATCCTATAGGAAGAAGGGATAAAGTAATAATGTACGGATATTTTGTTTTGGGCTTATTAACCTCTTTTTTTAATGCTTCTTTGTTAGGATTGGCATCTTTGCTGGCCCGTAACTTTTGAAACCATTTTCTGTAGCTCGCCTACGCACTGTACTGTGATGAATATTCAAGTTAAGTGTTGTAACAATTTCTTTAGACGATTTGGACGGGCTTTTTATTATTAAATTGCAAATTCTTCGGTCCGCCCGCAGTGAAGTTTTTCGTGGTCTACCACCGCGGTGAAATGTAGTGACATCTCTTGTTGCCTTATACTTTTTAATTAGTCGGCAAACATAAGGCATGTTAATATTAAATTTCTTCGCAACCGAACTTTGAGAGAATCCATTTAAATATTCATTTATTATTTCAGTTTGTAATTTATTCCTGAATTTGTCTTTAGCCATTATCAATGAATGTTTACTTTTCGAAAAACTTTTATCAATTAATAGACAACACGTGAATTTTTTTTCTCTTTGTACGAAAAACAAAAAAAAACAAGAGTTCAAGTACTGTTACACAATGTTCTCTGCTCGGTTTATTCTTAAATGTGCATTGTTGCTATTGTTTTGCGCAGCCAAATTCGAAGAACTAGTAAATTGTTGTTGTTACAATTAAAAAAAATTGTTTTTGTTTTTATAAGTACTATTATCTTTTTTCTGATACAGTGGTGAACCAATAAATTTCAAGAGTCCATTAAAAGCATGATTAATATGTGGTAAATATAATTCAAAATGTTGCTATTGGTTTGCGCAACACTGTATATAGAAGATATTAGACTAGCAGGACTTAGTTTCAGCAACCATCATTTTCTTTGTGGATAGTGAAAGGGGGTGTGACAAACATCTTTTTCCGCAAACCATCTCGTGCTCGAAAACAATCTACGGCCAAAATTTCAGCGCAATCGGACCAGAAGTTTTGGAGTCTTATAAAGGCCTCAGACGTGACTTAGTCAAGTCGTACGAAAAGTCGTAACGTCTGAGGGAAGGTCGTATAAGAAAACACAAGTCGTACGCCCAGGTCATATGAAAATCAAAATAATTTGATAATATATATTAAGGTGCTTTGGAAAAAAGTTCCATTTGTAAAACCTTGATGTGTTTTATGACGATTCCCAAAATATTTTGTCAATAACGAAAGCCTTTAGTGAGCTAAATCATTTTGCAAAAACCTCCAAAAATCATGGTTTTCGTAAATATGTTGGCTTATGTAATAATTGTAAAAACAAATTCTCACAAATTATTGGCCAGAAAAAGTTATTCCAATCTGCACCAAAAATTTTTAAAAATTTTGCAATCGGACTAGAGATAATACTGTTTTCATGCATTTTTCACCTTCATGTTCGTGCGAAAAATGCTAAGCAATCAGCCTATATAAATAAAATTTGCCCCGGAATTGAAAAAAGAGTTTTAATTTTTTAGGCAAGGGATAATACTTTTAAAGATTTTTTTATTCTAGTGATCTTAAAAATTGACGATGAATGCAAATATTCGTGTTCAAAATTTTCAAAAGTTCCAGGAACATTGGTTAAAAAAAAAAATTCCCTTTTTCAGCTGCGGGCGAAATTTTATTCACAATAGGGCTGAATAAATTTTTTCATAATTTAAAAAAGTCAATACACAACCTTATTACTTCTATTGGCAAAAATGCGTTCTAAAAGAAATAAAAACATTAAACATTAAAAACATTCATTTATTGCACATAAAACCTGCATTCAAGAAGCACCACTCCGCCGCAACACTTGTTGAATTTTTGATAAAACGCTATTGCCTTTATCACATCCATTAGAAAATATATCAATTCCTTTTACCAACTCTACTGATAAATTGTATGCTTTTCTATTATGGGACATTTGCTCGTTAAAACTTGGCTTTGTCTTATGAGGAATAAATGCTGCAAATAAAAAAGAAACATTAAAAATAAGCAATTCCATCAATTATAGTCGACTTAAATACTATACTTAAAAATAAACTTAAAACTAAATTTAAAAACTATTCTTAAAAATTATATAAAACATTCTTTTAACTAACCTCTATAAGTGTGTGGAGAAACTCTTTCGTAAAAATCAGGCAATAAGGGGGCATCATTATTACGATTAGTTAGGTTTTCATTTAATATTTCTATTGGAGGAATATTATGCGTACTAGACCAGCTAAAATCTTTTTGATAGTTAAATCAAGTGATTTTCATGAAACTCAAGTTTGTTTGCGAATTTTTCTAACAAATTCAAAGAGTAAATACACAAAGGATTTATATCTGCTTTTTTATAGATTTATTGATTTGAATATTTTTTTATAAAAGATTCATAGTTTCTGTCAACACATAATTCTAAAATATTTCTTTCTAAAATTTCTAAAAATGTTAGCGACAGTTAGAGAAATTGTGAACCAAATTGGAAATGCATAGATCATAGCAGGTCGAATACTTTATATGTATATTAATAATTTAGAATTTTGACTTAAGTTTTTTAATTTGAATTTTATTAGCCTTCTTTAAAACCAAGCGTGCGTGCTCATTAATTTCTACAAGTTTGTTAAATGTCACTCCTGAAGATTTTATATTTTTTTTAAAAGGAATTTTAGAACCGTCCAAGAATAGAGTCAGATTTTTACTTTCAGGGACAACAGATTGTCCACATCTCCCAGAAGAATTTCTTAAACAAATTGCTTGCGATTTAGAGACTTTTATTTTAATACCCAAATTTTTGTAATAATTAATTAATTTAAGATTAATTGTCTTAAAGCAATAGAAGTGGCATATCATGTCCGTAGACTAAAGAATCATCTGCGTACAGAACACTTTACTTTTAGATCCATTCCAAATGTGCGGGAAATCATAAATTAAAATATTGTACAGATGTGGCACCTACATTGAACCTGGTGGGAGGCTTAAATTTGAACTTGTTTGATTAATTTGAACAAAGAATTTCCTGTATGACATTTAATTGCTCATTGTTTTGTCATTGAAAATTAAGCAAGAGCAGTTCAAATAGTACGAATGCATTCAATTGGTGTGAGTGAGTAGGCATATAGTACGAATTGGAGAAAAAAATGTGGGACGGACTGCATTTTCAATACATTGTTTTTGCCGTTTCTTTCAATTCGTTCGCCGTTAAGTTTCGATCGAATATTTACTGTGAAATATTTTGCTGTTAATAATTAATTTGACATATTTAGAGTTAACAAAACTATTTAAGATAATTGGATGCTGAATTGGAAGTGATGTGTGCAGCTAAAATTAATTTATTAAATGCAGCTGCTCTTAAAACACCAGAAACGAAGAAGTTACTATCATACTATTATCCTTTTCATACAAAATATGTCTGTCCTGCCCACGCGTTACTTGTTTTCAGATTTTAAAATTGGACAAAAAAAAAATGAAGCATCATACGGGCTTTAATATTATTGCAAAACATCCAAAGCAAAAAGGATGATGACAATACAATATTATTCTTTATATACCCTGAGGGGTACTTTTTGCCTTTACTTATTTCTGGAAAAAGTTGTTTAAAACATTTCATAGACCCCTTTCACATTTGTCAAGAATTGAATTCAATTTCCAGAGTTTGTAGGCAATTCGCCGCAAATCGGAAGCGACGAAGGGGAGAAAAAGTTGACGGTCTCGATGTCTCTGTACCGTCAATTTTTTCGTGTTCCGTTTTGTTCTTTTCGCATTTTTCTCAGATTACTTGATTTTATTTTTTTATATCGTCGTGCATCTCTCTCTCTCTTATTAATTTGTTGGCTTCAGTCGCTTACGTTTGCTTGCTTTAAATTTTAAGAAAACAAGCAAAAAAGATATGAAATTGAATTCAATTCTTGACCAGAAACTTTCGTCAAGTTCAAAAGAGAACGTCAAAAAAAAAATTGCTTTCAATTCTTGACCAATGTGAAAGGGGACATACTAATAGGCTTGCATCATAAAATGCACATCTTCAGAGATTTCCGTGATTTTAATAAAAAAACTCGTTCACTTTTTCAATAAAATGTTTATAGATTTTTCTTATCTGGTTACCTGACTATAATATAGTTTGCTTATATTAAAGAAACAGGATATCTGAAAAAAATGATTTATTGCCTCAAAAAAACCACTGTGCGACATGGCTCCACCTGTTTCAAGTCTGCCTGCAGACTGAAAGCTTTTTTGCAGCGGAAGAATTTATATACGTATACATTTTTGAAAAATCTCTTAGCTCGCGAGCTAATTATGCTCATCACTGCTTTAGGGTAAGAATTCTCAATTCAGTTCAGCAAAAAAACGTTACTTCAGCTCCGCTTACTGCTGCTACTTGCTCATGATCTCTGTTTTTTGAAGATGCTACACTTGTTCCAAGTGCCTTTTCTTAATTTGCTCGGCTTAAACATAGTTTTAGTTGTCTTTATTCGGCTTGTGTGCGTTCTTCCATTAAGTCGTTCTTTCATTGATAAAAAATGAAAGCAAAATTTACAATAAAATTAAATTTCAATAAAATTTAAAATTTTTAAAACTATATTAAAAAGTTTTGTTGTGACGTAACGCAACCCCTTCTTCCCCCCCTCCCTCCCTCTCCACCCCTAAGCGTGCTACATAACTTATGAACAACCCCTAATACTTCGATCTACCAATTATCATTTTACTGATTCTGAACGATAAAAACTAAAGGAATTTTGTGTGTACCTTTTATTAGGCTGCAAGATGGAGAACAGATCAGAAATCGCAGCTTTTCCATAAAAGCCCACAAAACAATTTTTTTTATTACATAGTTTTCAAAGAAATATTTTTGGACTTAACTTTTCACAATAAAAAAAAAGTTATGATGATATCTTGTTCGGATCCTGAGGCATGCATTTTGAAAAATAACCATAAAGCATAAGAATTGGTAATTTACGTACTTTGTTTGTGCTACCACAATAACAACAATACGAACTTTTCCAAAAATAGTGATTCTTAAGCACCTCTTAGAGACCATCCAAAATATATACATTTTTTTCCATAACGGTGACATCAAAAAATTCTGTGGTCGGTTTAGCGTGGAATGAGTCAAATCCAATTTTTGGGACTATGTCCGCAAAATAAGGGGACATAATTCCAAAACCTCATTTTGATTACGATGCTTGGAGCTATCTCCGGTCACCGATTTCATATATGCAACAAATTCTTCAACGGTTTTGTAATGACTGTGTTCATTTCTTGAATTTGCTTTCGGAAATTAGCATTTTGTTAAAATGTATTCAAACTAAAGCTTTTATGCAAGTACATCAAGAACCCACATTCCAACTTTATCGTCTTAAATATCAAATAAAAAACAACTTTTATTGAATTTTTCGCATAACACATAACAAATAAAACAAAGAATCATTTTGCAATTGACTATTGAAAATGACAAAATGAAAACCAGGCTTAACTCTGCTTCTGTATCTCTAAACCCTTCTTGCTAATTTTTTTTTGTTTTTTTTTTTATACATACACTGTTGAGTCTATGCATATATATGCTTCTCTTTGGGATGTGCAGTTGTTACTGCATTTATACATACACATGTATATGCTTTGTTATATTAACTCTTGAATCTATAATGTATACGTATATACGTATATATAAATCCCATAATTCTATGTGTTCCTTTGAAAATGTAGACCGTATTGTATGCATTTATACAAATAAACCAGCGTTCTTTCAAACAAAGCAAACATTCATGCAAACATATACGCATGCGTTCGTACCAATCCTGCCAGGTTTTCCTATCAAAACGGGCAAAAGGAAAAATTGTAAGAACCGTGATTGTAAAAAATTGGACGGGACTATTGAAAAAAGTTAATGTGTTTTATTTATTTATTTAGCAGGTTGACCGCAGATGGATTTAATTTTTAATAAAACAAAATACTTTCGAATTTTTTTCAATGATTTCATAGTTATATTTGTGTAGAGTCAAGTTTTCTGAAATGGAAACGCTAAAGTTCAACTTGTTCAACTTTAACTGTTGATTATACAACTGTGAAGATTTTTTGATATTATATATATATTTGAACTTTAATAATTTAATTTCGATTTCCTAACCTAACCAAGTAATTTCGATGGTTAGGAAACCTTTTATTAAATATATCATCAGATAATTTGAACACATACTTTTTTTACACCACAAAATGCTGGACAAATCTTGTCTTTGAGGGACTAAAATGCAAAATACGAAACTTCTTGTTAAAAACTGTACATCTGGCAATACACAAGGTTTGTAGATACTTTTGTTTGTACATACTTCAAAACGAAAGCAGTACAAAAAGCTTGCAGTCTCAACAAAAAGATGTAGATACATACTGTTTTCATTCAATACAAAGTCACCATCTTGGTAGCTTCAGAAAAAACAAAGGGTCGACACTTTTTGAAACTTGCAAACAGGAACTGATACAGATTAAATATCACAACGGCTGAAACCGCACATGCGGCACCATCTCCGTTCTGTCTGTTGGCTTAAAATGTATATAGCCAAAACAATAAAGTATAAAAATACCTATCGTTCATTTGCTGTAGGTCCGTCATTGTTTTAGAAAAGAATTCCAAACATATATCACCATTTTATCACAATAATTGGGTATTTTTCACCAAGTCTTTTTTGAGTTATTTTTAAAGTTATTCCTTTAAAGTTATATTCCAAGCCGCTTCGTATACTATTGAAAATTTTCATAAGACTATTATATAACGTCAAAAAGTGAAATATTTTGCATAAGCCATGGTGAGGGAAAAGGTTTTGGGGTTGCAAATTAAAAAAATAAAGTACTTAATTTCAAAGTACGACATCCAAAAGGCTTTACGAAATAGCCTCCAAACAAAATAATGCCCAAAACTAAAATGAAATAAGCCCCAAAAAATTCACATACATTTTTGGGTGTTATTTCATATGAAATAAAAAAAAATATGAACTATGTTGCAGCAGATTGAAAAATCTAAATATTAAATGGATTGCGTATTGGCTTCCGCCAGTTGGGTAATGGCACCTTCCCTATAAAGGGTTCGGACATTCCAGATGCATATCCGTTTTCGTTTGCGGTGGTCGTCAACGTAATTGGGGTTCTTATCCGAGGCTGTTTTAGTTTTCATTGGGCAGTAGTAATGTGGCGGGACCCAAACCCTGTGCACATTCCATGTTTAAGGTCCACGGAGCGACCCGCCGCTCAAATTAGCCGTCAAACTAACGGATGCCAGTTTGCAGTTGCCCAGGGAACACCACGTGGAGGTTTGGAGGTCGACTTGGGACGATTTCGACATGGATAATGCTGGCCTCGCCAGGTTGAGGCGGTCAGACACGTTGCCATGTGAAGGTTTGCCCCTGATCCCCTATATTGACTTTTCTACATTCCAGCGTATGTAGCAGCTATCCAAATTCAACAAAAAAATTTTGCTTCTACTTGCTACATACATACAAGATGTAATCAGCCATTTAACCCACAAGTGCGTTCAAATAACAATGAATGTAGCACGGAATAAAATAAAAAAATATTAATGAAATATAATAAAATTTACTGGTGTGAATATTAACGTGTGCTTTTTAATTTACTTTTAGTGATTTAAAATTTTTTAAGTTAAAAACTATTTTATTAAAAAAGAAAACACTAAATTATTAAATCTTTGAAACTGCAAAAAAAACTTCTCTCGTGTGTCCAACGACGCATTTGTGTTTTTTATTTTGTGTGTAGTTGAAAATAAAGGCGACAATTTTCGTCAGTATGCATGTATTAACAAAATTAAAAACAAAGTTTAAAGAAAAAATTAAGCTTTTGAGGCTTTTTGCGAGATGATCAAATATATTTAAATCTTACTATTCTATAAAAATTAAACGATTAAACTGAAATTTATATTCTTCACTATTCTTACAATAATTTTTTGTAGAGTGTTACTGTAAGCTCAGAATTTTTAAATATTAAATAGCCGAGAAGTTTTTGGCCAATAATCTGGCGTAAAGGAATATTTTTATAAAATTCAGGTAATTTTTGCCATTTCCTGCCTCAACAATAAAAGGTATGTGGCATATATCTAGGATCAATAATTTTGCCGTAAAAGTTATATTTTAGTGAAAAATTTCATCAATTTCTTGCAAACAGCCATTTGTTGATTGGCTTGGACGCTATCATTGCTTGCAGCTAGCAGAATGTTGCTTTGATTTTGCCACAAACATGGCAGAACTATAAGGTAAGGTCATCACGGAGTGGAATGGAGTAGAAAGCAGAATAAAGCTACATTGATGTCAAAATCAGCTGTTCATCGCGAATTTCTTTATGCTCACGTTTCGCAGTTGTTTTTAGGTTAAAACTGTTACGGGTTTTTTTGCAATATATAAGACTTCTTTCACATTTTATAGTTTTTATTACACTTTTTTTATAATATTTTTACTCAAATTAGCACAAGTTTAACACCCGCGACCGCACTGTTTGCAACTTGGAAACATAAAATATTTTCTTCATTTGCAATTTCTACGAAATTTGTCGTTTTGACATTAATGTTGCTTCTCATTATCCACTCTTCGTTGACGCGTGAGAGCACTTAGTATCATGGGCCTTCCTTATCATTGTATCATGGCCACAAAATGCTACTCAGTTTTCAGAAAAGAGACTCTCTCATGGAAGCAGAGAAAGCTCTTTATTCGTGAACAGCAGAATGCTAGACAATTGAAAATTAAAGCAGTTTCTCCAAGCGCGTCGTGTTGTTGCTGTTACTCCAATGTTTCGATGTTCACGGCACGGTAGAAGATAGTTAACAAAAAAAGAAGTGCATGCAATTTATGATAACAATTTAAGCTTTACCCTTACTTTGGCACTATTTACATACGTAAATATTTTAACATGTAAGTAGCTGTAACTTTTTATTAGTGCCAAAGTGAGGTTTAAATTGAAACGCCGTGCGCTGCAAATTACATCTCTTTGAAGCTGCACATCAAGAATGATATATTTTCTAAGATTGCGTATTTCGCACGCCCGCCATCTTTGTTGTGAAGTTGGCTGCGAAAAATTGTGACGTAGCTCGAGTTTGCCAAAGTGGTGGTCAAAGTGGGTTATTTAAAGGGGATGATTTATTTATAGAGATGAAGATATGTCGACATTTTCTTATTGAAACTTAGTTTATTAAAATGGAATTAATAACATTATATATATATATTTATAAATGAATTTAAGCAAATACATTTTTCAGTACTATTTTTGAAAAAAATTTATATATAATAGGGGTGTTTTCGTAATTGTTCCCCTACACAAAAAGCAGCAACGTTGCTGTATGTGTTTGTCAGCAGGTTAATTGATGCTTCTTTGTTTTAATTTTGTCATGTTCTTCTCGTTTGTTGTTTCGTATGTTGAGTAATTTGTAAGAAATTCAATTTGTGGCCCAAACTTAAACCGTTGTTATTCTTCATCAAAAGCATCTAAAAGTTTGTTTCTCATTTTAATTGCATAAAATATAATACAAATTATAGCTTACACGTATTGATAGTGTACAATATTAGTATCTAAATTAAATGAATCCAATATTTTTCGTACAAACTTATCACAAATATGCAATTGTTTTGTCTCACTTTCACTTACAGTCTCATTTTTAATTTTGCCGACCACTGACCAGGGATGATATTTGGGGGCTTTCAGGGCTTTTTAGGGCCCTTTTTCATTTCAAAAGCCCCGAGGCCCTTCTTATTCATTTTTGGCCCTTTTGGAAAATTCTACCGAAAAAAAAACGGAATTTTTTAAAAGAAAAGTTTACTGGTTGATGTATATGATTTCAATATGCCAAAGAAAAATCACCGAAAAAATAAAATAAAAAATACCCCAAACGAAAAGAATAAAAAATTTTTACACAATAAAAACGAAAAAATGTACAAAATTTTTTTGGAAAAATGTTCCAAAATGCAATTCAGCGGCGTTGTAGTGCTTGACAAAAATAAAATGACACAACCAATATCTGCCGTCACAAAGGGTTTTGCTTCTAAATTGAAAATATTGTTGCTTGTATAGACGACGACGAACAAGTGATTATAAGGCTTCTAGAACTTACGCCCGAAAAAAATGGCAAAAAAGCCCGAAATTTTGGAAGCATTAAATTTCGGAAAAAACGCCCGAATTTGAAATTGCAATTGAGCCCGAAAGAAAAAAATAATGCACGAATGATTTGGAAATAAGACTCGAAAGAAAATGGAAATTACGACCGAAGTTTTCAGCAGTTTTTCGGTCTTTATTTATAAATAAGATTATCAAAGTATAAAAGAACAGATTTGAGTAGTAAATTAATATTCCCCTGTAAAAATATCTGCAAAGATTTCATTCATTTTATTTGTTTTTTGATGTAATTCATGTACAAGGGGTCCATGGACATTATGTAGGGATAAGGTTTAGATGGTGTTTTTTTTCTTTTATGGAACAATATTCTTTTATCTTCCGTAAAAGGGCGAACCATTTTATCGTACTGAATTTGAAATTTCTTAACTTTTCGGTAAACAAAAATTCGGGCGATTTTTTATTTTTAATTTGGCGAAAAAGGGGCGATTTTTTTCGGCCCTAAATTACAAGCTTATTTTTCGGGCCTTTCTTCCTTTTCAAGTATTTGCAAAAAAGATCTTAATTTTATTGGTACAAACACCCGAAGAAATGACATAATCGGTAGAAATTTCGGTAATTGTTTTTCGACGAATTAAGCCCGATTTTGTATGGAAAATTTCGGGTTTTTTGTAATTTTTTTCGTTCGTAATTTCTGGAAGCCAATTGTAAGCTATCTTTGATTTATTTCGTAAATAGAAATATCTGGAGAAAAAAAAAAGTTATTTTTTGTGATCATGTAAAGGTAAGACAACCGCGAGTGGAAAGAGGTGACGGATAGCCCTCGACCGATTTAAGTTAATTATTTCAAATTTTTAAAAAACATAAGGATCAAGTGATAAAAATAAAAAAGAGTTATAATTACCATTTCACTAGTAGTCAATGTGAACTATCAGTTAAAAACAGAAAGCGGAACTGCATCCAAAAAAGTAGGTGATTTTTGTATAAAAAAAAACCCTCAGCAAAAAGCGAAATTTCGTTAAAAAATGTGCAAAATTGTCCAATTTTTTCGGTGATTTTTCTTTTGAATTTCCCATTCATTTTGTAATTCATTCACCCCAATTTCGTATGAAAAATGTTGGGTGATTTTTCATTTCATTTCGTATGTTATTTTTTATTGTTTGTATTTTATGTAAAGGCGAGATTTCCTACGCCTTTAAAATTGTTCTCAGTAAAACAAGTTTTTTTAAATACAGTCATTGTCCCATTAAGAGCAAACTCTTTAGTAATTTCTTCAAGCTTAGTTTATTTCCCAAGTTGAGTTTAGATGAAAAGAGTGAACCCTAGTCCCGTTTCATTAATTAGACTACTTGCAAGACTTGACGGAGAGTCTTCATTAAATTGCTTATTCATTTCTGACATTCTACGACTATTTCTAGATGGAAATATCTGGTGTGTGGTTTTTGTGGAAAAGCTTTACAATTTTTATTTTTATTTATCAAATTTAGGATTGACTAATCAGAAAAATGTTCTTGTTAAAAATTTTCTTTTAGAAACACTTTATCTATAGATTAATTTTGGCGTCTTTTTAACTTTTACAAACAACGCGTGTAATAAAATATTTTGAAAGAATAACCTGAAACTAGTTATATCACTTTCACCCAAAATTTTTGATTTAAGATGGAAGTGATTTCATTTAATCATTTAAATTACAGTTCTTAATGAGTCATCATCATCATCGTCATCATGCGTGGAGCGTGCATATCCTGCCTTAAAATTAGTAAAACTTTGGTTCAACCGTAACCTTAGATCCACATTTTGCTTTTTATTTTTGCTTAAAAAATAAAAATCAAAACTCACCAGTTATTTAGTGCTCAACAAAATATCGGTCAGATTTTGCTTTTTATTTTTGTCCTAAAAAATAAAAATTAAAACTTACCAGTTATTTAGTGCTCAAAAAATTATCGGTTAGATTTTGCTTTTTATTTTTGCCCTAACAAATAAAAACTAAAAATAATTATTACTTTTTGCTCAAAATTTTTAGAGTCAAAATATAATTATTATTTTTTGCTTTTTATTATAAAATGCATAATTGGTACGGCCTCTGATATTGAGTTACAATTTTTAAATCTTAAAGCCCTATTAATGTCAAATTGGCCCTATTTTTATATGAATTTTGGCCCTTCTACAGAAAAGCCAATATCATCCCTGCCACTGACTTAAATGCATGCGCGTGTGATGCTTGTAGCATTGCCAGGTGGTCGGGATTCGTCAGGATTGTTCAGTTATTGAAGTGCTTGTCCCCTGTCTCGTTATCGGACAATTTGTCCCGTAATATTGAGAAAAAACTAATATGAAGAAATTTACTTTGCAAAAGCAATTGTACAGGCGAATTTACACATTTCACTCAAAACCATGACAGTGAACGTTGAATGATGACCGTGAATACATTTTTAATTTGCATTATTCAAAGTTAAAATTTAATTAATTAATATTAATTTTTAGCAAACATTAATGAAAAATTACTAATATATTAATGCACTCCTTTGACCACCTGCCATAACGTTGCTGTAATGTCCAAGAAGTTCATGTCTTATTATTGTTGACGTAAGCCATGTAAGTTATCAAAAATTATAATTCCAATAAATAAAACTTGTTGTTTTATTGTTCTGACAAATAAAACACACCTGGTTTGTTTGCTATATTTTTTATTAGTGGCTTTAATTTAGTATTAAACGAAGTTTATAAAACTAAAAAGAATAATTAAACTCAGCAATTTGAGTGCAAGTTACTCAAACTGTGGTTGACCTATATTATGCTTAAAACTGCTTATTTAAATATTTTCTTGCAAAACCAAACATTAAGTTTGACCTAATTTTTGTGCGCGTGCTGTATTTCGCAATGTCGGATTAAAGTTGCGCACAAGAACTGACCAAGTTAATGCCTGTTTGCAATTAATTATTAATATATTTTTGTTGATCTCATCAAAATTTTGCCACTTCCGACAAATTGGTCTTCTGGTTGGAATAAGGTTACCATTTTACTTCAAATGCTGAGTTATCGTTGCCCTTGACGTTTTGAAGCTTTATGTCATCAGACCGTTTGAAGCTGTTTCGGCATACTCGAATCTTAATGATAACCGCTAGGATACCCAAAAGAAAGATTGCTGCAATAGTAGCTACGGTGATATTCATCCAGTGTTGATGTTTTCGAATTGTTTTCCACTTGGTGGAGTGCAGATTACTTAGAGATTCACTTAAATGCTTTTCGTTAGACTTCAACAATTCGCCAGTGGTTTAAAGTAATGCATTACTACTAAAATTTCTTCTTTAAGGTGTGCCTCCAGTCTCATAAATTTTGACTGAATGATGCAATCAGGTGTGATGTGGATAAATATAGTTTCATTTAAAACGACTTCTTCACGATTAACTCCGCAAGTTATATCAACTGTTGTTTGAGTCGGTGTGACAAATATCCATGCGTTGTGAGTCCACAATTCTTTCCAGATGGTGTTGCTTAGGCTAAATTTTCGCGATGGACATCTGTCGAAGGATATTTTTTTTATACAGTTGTTGAATGGTGCAATTTTCACTTGTGTCGATGTTGAGAAATATTGCTGGCTGCAAAATGTGTGTCGTCGCATTCCATTTTAAAGCGTTATTGATGTCTTCGTTTGATGATTCGAAATACCTTTGCATATTAAAGTTCACTCCGAACAAAGAAATCGTCATTTGAACTTCGGAACTCGGAAAACATTGACTGTTATCTTTTCTGGTATGGCGTTAATTTTTAACAACTCGTAATCCTCGATATCGGCAATTGGAAAATATCCAGCTATTATAAATTCTGTTGAGGTTACAATAACATCAAGTTTATCAAATGGCTCAGCTAGAACTTCTAGGCCTGTCCCCAACATTTTTGTACAATTGGCGATTATTTCATTCGCTTGTTGATGAAAAATTAACTCATAAAGATGACTTCGTTTCAGGTACGCATTCAGCAATTTGTTGTATTTTAGTTCGATTTCCTTCATGTAACTTGTTGCCACCAAGTAAGTATTTAGAATATGAATGTTTACCATTTGTACCATTTATTTATGCTGTTTATTGCTGTTTTTTGCGAAGTTATTTATTTTAGCATTTATTCTTGCTTCTGTTTCATTTACAGCGATCATTGTTGACAACATAATCTTTGTGTTGCTCTTAGCATTTTTAATAAGTTCCTTTTGATTTTTATCCAAAGACTCGATGTCGTGGTACACCTCGTCATTTACTCCGAATAGGGATGTCATTACTATTCCAAGGATTCCTCTCTTTTGCCTTTGCGGAATTATATTGAATCGATTGAATATGTCGAATATATTTTTCCATTCCTCCTTTAAGTGATGAACTAATTCGTTGCATTGACTATCATGTGTGAGCTCCATCGCTGAGTTACACATATTTGACATTTTACTAATAGTTTGATTTAGTGCTATAACGTAGTATGCCTCGTTGCACTTTTGCTGTTTCAAGACCTTCGACGAAAATCCCCGAACTTGGAAGAGTAATAGTATGTTTTGATGGCACCTCTCTTGGGTTGGCCAATAAAAATAGAAGCATAATAATTGAAACTGTTGATACTTTATCTATCTTATCTTTCAGATTTTTTCCGGGTTGTTTTTTTATGCCTTAATCTTCTGTTGATACTGCTTTATCCTTTTCTTCTTGGACATTATTTATATTGTCGTCAGTTGATAATAAGCAAATCTTTTGTATTGACCGTTTTACTGGTCCTTTCTGCGTCTTTACGGTGGCCATTCGACCAAGTTCATCTGCTCCTTTGTGAACTTCCAGTATACGTCCCAAAGGCCACCTAGTTGGAAGCAATGCCTCATCTTTCAGCAGTACTAGTTGACCAGGTTCCAAGTTATCTTCCTGTTTCGCCCATTTATACCGCTGCTGTTGGAGGCTTTAAATGTAATCTTGATACCATCGGTTGCCAATATCTTGTTTAATCTTTTGCACATGCTTCCAACGTTTGAGGCTGCCATCAGGTGTTATGATGGCTGAACCAACTAGAAAGTGTCCTGGCGTTAAGACATCAAGATCCTCTATGTTATTTGATAGTGCGCATATTGGTCGTGAATTCAATACTCCTTCTATTTGCACAAGTATTGTATTCATTTCTTCGTAAGCTTATTTATATTCTCCAATATTGCGATTAAGATGATATTTTACTGCTGACTCCCAAAGTCCTCCAAAATGTGGTGAGCCAGGCGGAATAAAATGCCACTGTATACAGCAATAGCATTCTTATATTGAATATGTTTAAGTAAGTTATTCCCTCCGACGAAGTTTGTACCATTATCACTGTAAATATGATGTACTGCTCCTCTTCGGCTAATCATTCGTAGAAGCGCTGCTAAAAATCCTTCCGTAGTCAGGTCTGAAGTCAGTTCAATATATATTGCTTTTGTTAAGAGGCACACAAAGATTGCAATATAACATTTATGTGACTTGTCTCCCCGAACTTGTGAATATCTAATATGCAATGGCCCAGCATAATGAACACCACTGTGAGTAAAAGGTCTTGAAAAGTTGACTCTGGGCTTTGGAAGTTGTCCCATTAATTGAGTTTGCCCTTGCGCTTTGAAACGAAAACATGTTATACACTTATAGTTGAGTGCCTTTACAGTTTGAGTCCCTCGTATGATCCAAAATTTGTTTCGAGTGTAGTTGAGTGTCAGTTTTACTCCTCCATGCATTGTATCCAAATGTGCTTGATCGATGATGAGCTTTGTTAATAAGCATGCGTTGGATAAAATCATTGGATGTTTTTGATCAGTTGTCAGATTTGAGTGGCGCATTCTTCCACCAACTCTTAAAATGCCCTCTGCATCAAGGAATGGATTCATTGAATAAAGTGAACTGCTTTTCTTTAATTGCGTGAGCATTAGATCTTTTTTCTCTTCCTCAAAGGAGGATTGAGCGCACCTTACCAATACCTTTTCTGCAGCCTTAATCTCTTCAACTTTCAAATAGCCAACCATTCTTGCAGACTTATTGCTTTTAACATTGTATGCACGCATTAAACAATATTCTGTCACTCGATAAAGTTTGTTAAGTGAGGAGAATCTTGCAGTCAGTTCCTCCATTTCCTTGGCATTCACAATTGTTCAAGTAACCGTTTTACGATATTCTGGTAGTTTGCTGATAGTGTCTTCATCCATGGGCCATTTTCTTTCATCAAATTTTAACCATTGCGGTCCACACCACCATAAGGAGTTGTTGAGAAGGTTATCTCCAAATGTTCCTCGAGATGGAATGTCTGTAGGATTATCTTTCCTGGTATGAAGCATATTTGTCCTCTAAAGTTTTCTTGAATGAATGACACTCTGTTAGCCACGAACGTTTTCCATTTAATTGGATGTTGCTTTAGCCATCCTAGTACTATTTTTGAATCTAACCATAAAACTACTTTGTCATATTGAATGTCGGAGCCATCTGTTATGTACTTTATTAGTCGCGTCAATATCGTCACTGTGCATAGTTCAAGCCTGACCAGTTGCACTTGTTTCACTGGACCTTTGTCTTCGATACATTTAATGTTTTTTGAAGTGAAAGATTCCGTGTTTACTTTAAATGTGAATTCATCAGTTTTTGAACACCATTTAATGCCCAGAATTTTAACCGTGTTACTTTCATTGAAGTCCATATCGGATTACATTTCCACATCTTCTTTTGGTAGGTTTTGAATTAAATCTCACCTATTTGATGTCCATTTTGCGTAATTTGAAGCCCCCCTCTTTGAAGACATTGAATAAGTTATTGTTGCAAATTTGTTCCTTCTTCGACAGAGCTTGCACCTGCTAAACATTCATCCACATAAAATAGCTTAGACAGAGTTTCATATGCAATTGGGTAGTTTAGTTTTTCATCCTCAGCTAATTGAGTCAACGTTTTGATTGCAAGATACGGTGCTGATGCTGTTCCATAAGTCACAGTATTTTGTCTATACTCTTTAATTGAATCATTGGTACTCTCTCTCCAAAGAATACGCTGACGATCCTTGTCGTCTTCGTGCATCAGTATCTGTCGATGCATTTTCTCGATGTCTGCTGTAAATACAACTGAGAAAGTCTTTTTGAAGATTGGGTCCTGTCATCATAATATTGTTTAACGATTTTCCTGACGTTGTTTTCGCCGAGGCGTCAAACACCACCCGCAGCTTTGTTGTTGTGCTATCTTCCTTAACAACAGCATGATGTGGCAATAGTATGTTGTCAGTTTTATTCCACAAGCCTCTTCCATATGACCAAGACTTATGTATTCCTGGATAAGCTTTACATACTCTTCACCCAAAGTTGGATTTTTTTCAAAACGTTTTTCCAATAAAAAAAACCGTTTCAGAGTCATCTTCCTTGAATCACCCAGGCTGGATAGATCCTGATATAATCTCTGCTGTGTGTCGATTTGTAATGATTTTCACACTCTCTTTCTTCGTTCGTTGTGAGGTTGGCAGATGGCACTTCCACCAATTCCCAAAATTTTAGTAATATGTCATCATCACTGCTAACACTTACGCATGATGTTTCTTCATTTGCCATGTTTCTATGACCTTCAGCAAAAGATGCTGTAATGACGGGTCCCGACAATATCCAACCGAATATAGTATTTTGAGCCATTGATGTTCCAGCAGGTCCCTTTAGCAACCCATACCCAATAATTTCTGGAATAACATCTGCCCCTAATAAATGGTCTACTTCTTTTGATTCTGGAAACCAAGGATCCGCCAGTTGTAATCCTTTAATGTGTGGCCACTGTTTATGTTCAAATTCTTTATGTGGCAGCATTGAAGTGATCCTTGGCATGACAATGGCTTTGATTTGACAATTTTGGTCTTCATCATGTATAGATTGTACCATAATTGTGCATCTTGCTTCCACTTGAGTTGCTTGGCCATTGATTCCATTGACCTGTGTTTCATATTTCATCAGAGGAATCTTTAAACTTTTAGCTAGTTGCTCCGTCGCCACACATGATTGCAATCCCTGATCGATGAGTACCCTTACTGGCTTTATTTGGGCTTTCACATTAATTTTAACCATAGCCGTTGCCAACAATATAGTTTGTTCCCGGTCTCTGGTTGTTGCAGCTACTTCTGTGACGTTAAATGGCTTCGCTGCTGCATTTAGTTTATAATTTTTTTCAGTTTTAGCCACCTCTACTCTGTCCATATGTATCAAAGAATTATGCTTCAAAATACAGCTTGTGCATCGTCTTTTGTTGTTGCATTGCTAACTGTCATGTCCGCTCCGAAAACAATTAAAGCATAACTACGCTTGCTTAACTTTATTGCGCCGCTCTTGTACTTTCATACCAGCGAATTTCTTGCATAAATATAGTTGATGATCATCTCCACATGCAGTGCATACAGCCTTCACTAACGTTGTTACGTGAGTCTTATTGTAGTTTCTATCATTTCTATGATCTCTGTTGATATCTCTGCTATTTTCTTTATTATTTTCGAGTGATCTGAATCTTGCTTCGATAAACTCGAAAATATCGCAAAATTTTGGTATATCTGTTGACGATCCTTTTGACTGCTGATATAACTTTTGGGTTTCGCTGTCTAATTTCGGTAATAAAAGGTTGATTACTAACGGATCCCATGACTTGACATCTACTCCTAAATTTTCAATGCCGTATAGAATCTCCTATGTTGAATCCATTAATGTCTAGAGGTCGAAGGCATTTTCGGCTTGTATAGCTCTTTGGCTCAGGAATTTTTTAATGTAATTGTTGACCAGTGCTGCAGGATTTTGAAAACATTTTCTCAGTATTTCAATTGCGGCTGTATTATTGCCAACTGATGTCATCAAATGGCCAATAATTTTTGACGCTTCTCCTCGAAGATTGCTCTTCAAATAATGCATTTTTTATATATCGCTGAGCTCTTTGTTTTCATGAATCAACTCCCAAAATGATGTCCACTCCTCATATTTTCCACTAAACACCGGAATGCTTAGTGTGGGTATCTAAATTTTGCTGCAACATTTCTTGTTTCAGCAACTTCACTTGATGATAAAGACTCCTGCAAGCTGATGTAGGACTCTTGGTACATTTGCTCCAAGGCACTCAGCTTATTGTCCTGTATGTACTTCTCTTCGTGTTCATCGTCTTCAAATGCAGACAGTATATCATCATTGAGTTCTGTAATCTTACTCCAACAATCCTGTTAGATTCGTGAAATGTTAACAAAACAAATTTAGGTGTTTTTTCTCGCAACGTACAACTGAACTGATTATTTATTTTTCTGCGTAGCATTACATTATATCACGTTATGTAATACATTAAATCATGATGAAAAATGCGACAGTTAATGTAATTAATGATTGAATTTAACATAGTTAGTTATTTAAATTTATGTTAAATTTATGGAAAAACAAAAATAATAAAAAATTTATCATGTTCGATATTGCGCCCCAACATTCCCAGCGGCGTTGAAAGAATCAGCTTTCAAGGATCGATCAGTAAGGCAAATTTGTGAATCGAACGTCGAAACAAGCCTTTTGTTGTTTTAACGTCGACAACTCTAACTTTTCCATCTTGGCCTGGTTACGTCTCGATTACTCTACCAGTTATCCATTTCAAAGGTGGCATATTATCTTCATGCAGGAGTACTAGTTGGTTTAGCTTTAAGTTATTCTGATTACTGTTCCAACGATGACGTTGTATCATCTCGTTCAAATATTCCACTGATCACTTTCTCCAAAAC
The DNA here is from genome assembly GCA_914767935.1 of Coremacera marginata. Classification (NCBI taxonomy): domain Eukaryota; kingdom Metazoa; phylum Arthropoda; class Insecta; order Diptera; family Sciomyzidae; genus Coremacera; species Coremacera marginata. The sequence continues at coordinate 110,576,184 of OU612044.1, read as the reverse complement.
TGTTGCTTGACTGCGGTGATGCGTTTCCATTTTTGTAAGTGGCTTATTTAATGGATTCTATATATGGTTCTGGCATTGCATTCAACGGACCACCAATCAAAAAATGACATGGTGTTAAGGCTTCAAGATCGTTAGGATCTGTGGATAGTGGCGACATTGGGCGTGAGTTTAGGATAGCCTCGATTTCGATAAGTGCGGTGGAGAGTTCCTCAAAAAGTCATTTTTGTGTTTGCTAGTGTTCGGTATAGATGACCTTTAGCCGATTTTACTGCGGCTTCCCGTATGCCACCAAAGTGGGGTGCCCTGGGTGGGATAAAGTGAAATTTAATGAAATGTTTACTACAAAAATTTAAAATACTGTTTTTAAATGAGGAAGTGGTGAAAGACCTTTTCAACTCTGAGAGCTGATTGTTAGCCTCAACAAAATTTGTAGCATTGTCGCAAAAAATATCAGAAGGCAATCCATGACGGCCTATTAAACGTTTTAACGTAGCAATAAATGCATCTGACGATAAACCAGAATCTGCCTCAATGTGAACGGCCTTTGTTACTAAGCAAACAAAGATAGCCAAATAGTATTTGTATGGCTGCTTTCCTCGAATTCTAAGGTAGGGTGTAAATCGGTCCACAGAAATCGACGCCACATCTTTGAAATGGCCTTGCTGGTGTGACGCACGTTCAACTAGTAAAGTCACCTATGACTTGTTGTAAGAGTTTTGGTCTATAATGGATGCAGCTGACACATGACCGCACCGTCTTTGTAGCCAAATCGCGAGCGCCAATTATCCAAAAATTTTGGCGTATGAAAGCAAGTAGAGCCTTACGGCCAGCATGAAAGTTTTTAATATGAAGATGGTTAACTAGTACTCGAACGAAGTGACAATTTTTTGGAAGTTAGATGGGATTTTTTCGATCTTCGGAAATTGCAGCATTGTATAATCGACCACCCACACGAATAAGCCGAAAATCATTACTGTTTTGAATAAATAATGTAAGAGGCTTGAGCGCGTTTTTTAGTTGTTGGTAACTCTGCAAGCATTTGAACTCGGAGGCAAAATGTTGCTGTTTTGTATTCCATATGAGGCAATGAAGTGACCGTTTTAACTCGTCTGGAGAGATAACATTAGTTTCATAAATAGGGTTGACTTTTCTTCGATGTCGAAATCTAAGCATCCAAATAATTACTCGTATCATTTTCTCATATGAAGTCGTTCGTTCAACAAATTTGTGGACATTATTGATAACGACGTCACACTGAATCTGACGGATTGCTAATACTGAATTTCGTATTGCTGATTGTGTTATTATTTTTATTATTATTATTATTA